>KI569014.1:34982-342112 GCA_000500245.1 Cronartium ribicola 11-2
TGCTGCAGCCAACATAACTAGTGAAGTTGTGATCGATCAAATGGAATTATTGGAAAACGATGCCGTCATCGCATTGCGGCTCCCGTATCGGAATACATAACGAGGTGTAAGCATGTTCGTAGATAAAGCAAAGATATATGTGAAAGCAGGCGATGGCGGAGATGGTCTTGTAGCCTTCCGCCGCGAGAAATATGTACCTGAAGGCGGACCAGGCGGCGGAGACGGCGGAAACGGCGGAGACGTTATTTTCCGCGTGGATGAAGGACTTCGTACATTGATCGATTTCCGCTATCAGAAGCATTTTAAGGCGGATAGAGGCGAAAAGGGCCGCAATAAGAACCAGCATGGTGCGGCTGCCGATGATATGATGGTTCGCGTCCCCCCAGGTACAGTAGTCATCGATGACGACACCCATGAGGTGATAGCCGATTTAACAAGGCATGGGCAGCAGGTGGTAGTGGCGCGAGGCGGACGAGGCGGACGCGGAAACACCCGCTTTGCAACGCCGAACGTTCCGGCTCCGGAAATTGCCGAGAACGGTGAAGAAGGTCAAGAGCGATGGGTCGTACTAGAGCTGAAGGTGATGGCGGACGTAGGCTTAGTGGGTTTCCCCAGCGTTGGCAAATCAACGCTGTTGTCAGTCGTATCAGCAGCTCAGCCGAAGATTGGCGCGTATCATTTTACAACCCTTACGCCGAATTTAGGTGTTGTAGCGGTCGGAGACGGTCGAAGCTTCGTCATGGCGGATTTGCCGGGATTAATCGAAGGCGCGCATGAAGGCGTTGGCCTAGGTCATGACTTTCTGCGCCATGTAGAACGTACTCGTATCATCGTGCATGTTGTAGATATGTCAGGCAGCGAGGGGCGCGATCCTTATGAGGATTGGGTCAAAATTAACGAAGAGATCAAGTTGTATAACGCTAAAATGGAAAATCGTCCGCAGGTAATTGTGGCCAATAAGATGGATATTCCTGAAGCTCATGAACATCTGGAAATATTTAAACAAAAGCTTGCAGAGGATGGTAAGTCTTTCGACATTTTCCCGATTTCAGCGGCAACAAAAGAGGGTATTCAAGGGCTCTTGTATAAGGTGGCAGATTTGCTTGAAACCATTCCGGAAACGACGCTCATTGAGGATTTGGTGGACGTTGAAGAACGGAAAGTCTATAAGCTGGAGCAAAAAGACGAAGAGTTATTTACAATCACCCGTGAGAACGAAGCATTCATTGTGACAAGTCCCAGTATCGAGAAGCTTATTAAACGGACCAACTTCAGTACGCAAGACAGTGTTACAAGGTTTGCTCGCATTTTAAGAAACATGGGCATAGACCAAGCGCTGCGAGAGCGTGGTGCAGTCCATGGCCAAACCGTGAGAATCAACGATTTTGAATTCGAGTTCGTAGAACATGAATAAGTTTTAAATGATTAGCGTTGGACAACACATGTCCAGCGCTTTTTTTTGTTGGTATTTAGATGATGGCATAGTAAGATTGCGCTTTTTGTAACAATGTTTCTTCATTCATTAAATCGTATTCGGTCATTACTGTTTCCGGAAGAAGTGGGGTAACGAGCTTATAGGTTAATTGGATTAAGGCATGTTCAACTAATTGAAAACGTTCTTTCCCTAGATTCAGCATATTGGTGTCTAGATAAGCTAGAGCATCTTTTAAAGAGAGACCTTTCAGTTTTTCAAAATGAGAAGCCCATTTCACGAGATCTAGATGTTTGCATGGACAAGAAAATAAGCATTCTCCCCAGCCTGAATAGCCGTTATACGTGATTCGTAATAAGCAAAAGCAGCGATTTGGGGCTTGGGTACCGGAATTGAATGGAGCATTTCCAGGATCAAACTGAAACACTTTCATAAAGCCGATTTTAAAATTGGTTTGACTATCTATTACATCGTGTATCTGCGTGTCTGCAGCCATATGTACCATTGCAATCTCTCTTCCAACTGTAAAATTAGTATTAAAAAAACGAAAACGAAAAGAAGCCTACTTAAATAGAGAAAAACTCTATCCGTAGGCTTCTTTTTATGAATGCAAAAAGAATGCGCGGTACAAGTTCTCTCTCAATGTGCTTACGAGGTTAGCTGTCGGATTCGGGCTTGAGAGTGCCCTACCCTCCGCGCAACAACGTTGCGCGGAAGGATTCACCCCATGAAAGCTGATGCTAGTTTGCATTGCTTTCCGTGGTTCCCCCGTTTCCCGTAGAAGGGAATTAAGCCATTCATTTTATGGGTCAACAGAATCATAAAGCTTTAAAAGCTTAAAAGTAAACATCTGAAATTCTTCGTTTTAGGGGAAGATCAGTGTGAAATTGCTCTTGTAAACGGATTCATTGAGAAACATCTTTTGTTTTCTATACCATAGCTTCATATTTCGCTACATTTCTGTTTTCAGCGAAATAATTCTTATTCGGACGATAGGAAGGGGATGAACTCTTTTGTCGTCATTTTTATGGTTTTTTTATACCTTTGCTATAGATTCTTTACCCCCTTTTTATACAGTATGGAGCTACAATTGATTCTGGAAAGGGGGAACGATCATGGAAACACATATTGAATATTTACTGATCTCTGCTCCCACTGAAGATGGCAAACACTTTTTAAAACGAGTGCAATCAAGCTACCTGCCGTTTATTGCGTTAACAAACAATATAAACGAGCAATTGAAATTTGAGGAGTTAGGAATTAAACAAATAATCCATATCGATACGGATGATCCGAGTCCAACGATAATTCCCGATTACCCGATCGGAAGCGTAATTCTGTTTGAGAGCAGTCTATCATTATGCTGCCGATATATCCAAATTTGCCGAAGTTGGACTTCAGGGCCAATCTATGTAATTGCTCAAGGCGGCAACCCCAGTTTGATTTACAAAGCGCTAGGGGCAAACTATGTGATTCATTCGAATACAGGTGACGTTTCGTTTTTATTACCTCAACTGAAAGATAAAAGCTTAAACGCATAGCTTCTTTATTACTTGGTTAATGTACTATAAATGGCTGCAATTGTATTTTTTGAAGGAGGTGTCAACTTTGTACAACGATATAACGATGGTTTTCTTATTTGCACTAAGTTTTGTGGGGTTTTGGGGATTTCTTAAATATTGTGAAAAAGCATAAGAGTTAGCTTCCGATGCATACTGCAAGCCAGAGCAAACATCGAGTCGACGACCAGGGTGAGTTTTTGACGGCATAATTTACAAAACTTTTAGGAGGCATTTCTATGATCGTTATTGGTATCATTGCTTTCGCCATCGTAATATATCTTGCTTTTGTACTTGTGAAACCGGAGAAATTTTAATATAGAGAGGAAGCGCTGTAATGGGTATGGGATTGCTGCAGGTAGTTATAACACTAGTTATTATCATGCTATTGGTAAAGCCGGTAGGCAGTTACTTAGTACAAGTTTTTGGTCATGAAAAAAATAGATTAGATCGAATTTTCGGTCCTTTTGAACGAGTGCTCTATCGAGTAATGGGCGTTCGAGAAGGCGAAGCAATGGGTTGGAAAAAGTATTTGGGATCTGTGTTGTTAGTAAACTTTGTTATGTTGATCCTGATTTATGCCGTATTCCGGCTGCAGAAGTTTTTACCGTTAAATCCAGATCACATTGGCAATATGTCGCCTGCACTCGCTTTTAATACGGCGATTTCATTTATTACGAATACGAATTGGCAGGCTTACAGCGGCGAAAATACGCTATCTTATCTATCGCAGATGGTGGCGATTACGTTCCCGATGTTTACTTCTGCAGCAACAGGATTCGCTGTAGCAGTAGCTTTTATCCGCGGATTAATCGGACGTGAAGATAATCTTGGGAACTTCTACGTGGATATCACCAGAGCGATCACGCGGGTATTTATCCCGCTTAGCTTGATTATTGCTATATTTTTAGTCTTTCAAGGCATCCCACAAACGCTGCAAGGTGCAGTAGATGCTACAACAATTGAGGGAGCCAAACAAACAATTACACGCGGTTTGGTTGCTTCGCTTGAGTCAATTAAGCACATAGGCACGAATGGCGGCGGATGGTTCGGAACGAACGCTGCGCATCCATTTGAGAATCCGACGGCGCTGACTAACTTGATCCACATTCTTTGCATGATGCTGCTGCCTACATCTCTGGTGTATGCATTCGGTCTGATGATAAAGAATAAAAAGCAGGGTTGGACTTTATTTGCAGCAATGGGAATCATCTTTCTGGTGATGCTTGCTACCGTCTTTTATGCTGAATATCGTGGAGTGCCTGCAGTGGATGCGATGGGCGTTCATGGCAACATGGAAGGTAAGGAAGTCCGGTTTGGACTGTCCGAATCCGCCTTATTTACAGCAGCAACTACTGCTGCAACAACAGGTACTGTAAACAATATGCATGAGTCGTTGACTCCGCTCGGAAGTATAGTTCCTTTTGCCGAAATGATGCTCAATAACGTGTTCGGCGGCAAAGGAGTTGGCTTATTAAATGGGCTCCTTTACCTGATTTTATCGGTATTTATTTGCGGTCTTATGGTTGGCCGTACGCCGGAGTTTTTGGGTAAGAAAATCGAAGGCAAAGAGGTAAAACTGGCTGCCATCGCCATTCTAATCCATCCGCTCATCATTTTAGCACCGACTGCTTTGGCACTTATACGACCTGAATCGGTTACTTCTATAGCCAATCAAGGGATGCACGGCTTGTCGGAAGTGCTCTATGCCTTCACATCAGGTGCTGCCAACAACGGTTCTGCATTTGCCGGGTTGAGCGTTAATACGAATTTTTATAACATGAGCATCGGTCTGGTCATGCTGGTGGGACGCTATATTTCGATCATCGCGATGCTGGCGATTGCCGGTTCACTAGCAACTAAGCGAGTAGTTCCGGTTTCGACGGGAACACTCCGGACGAATACCCCTTTGTTCACAGGGATTTTAATTATGATCATTATGGTCATCGGGGCGCTTACATTCTTCCCGGCACTTGCACTCGGACCCATTGCAGAACATTTGGGTATGGCTCATTAAGGTAGGTGTATGAAGCGTATGCTTCAGATGTGAGTTTTTAGCAGCGTGAGAAGGTTCGCTTGGCAATAAAAAACTTTTAGGAGGATTTACATGACTGTCGAGCGTAAAAAAACGATGACAAATAAAATGGTGTCTCAAGCTATTTTCGATGCTTTTAAAAAATTAAACCCAAAAGGCATGATAAAAAATCCAGTCATGTTTGTGGTCGAGATTGGTACGGTCATTACATTACTGCTATCGATCTCGCCGGAACTTTTCGGAACCACGAATGTGGGACGGGGTTACAATATTGCTGTGTTTCTCATACTGCTCTTTACGATTCTGTTTGCTAACTTTGCTGAAGCTTTGGCTGAGGGAAGAGGTAAGGCGCAGGCGGATACGCTGCGGAAAACGAAGTCTGACACGAAGGCTCGATTGGTTCTAAAAGAGGGTTCATTTAAGGAAGTATCTTCTACTGAGCTTCGAAAAGGAGATATTGTTCGTGTAGAAATGGGCGAAATCATTCCTTCGGACGGCGAAATCATTGAAGGGCTTGCATCGATCGATGAATCAGCAATAACGGGAGAGTCTGCGCCAGTTATTAAGGAAGCTGGCGGTGATTTCTCTTCTGTAACCGGGGGTACAAGTGTAGCGTCAGACTATATTGTCGTTAGAGTGATGACCGATCCCGGCGAATCATTTTTGGACAGAATGATTTCGCTTGTAGAAGGCGCCAAAAGGCAGAAAACGCCGAATGAAATTGCTTTAACAACTCTGCTTGCGGTATTGACACTAATTTTCCTAATCGTCATTATAACGATGGTGCCGATGGCGCAATATTTGAATGTAAAATTAGAGATTTCTACACTGATCGCACTGCTGGTTTGCCTCATCCCTACGACAATCGGCGGACTGCTCTCCGCGATCGGGATCGCCGGCATGGACAGGGTAACCCAATTTAACGTGCTTGCCATGTCCGGTAAAGCAGTAGAAGCCGCTGGCGACATCGATACGATGATTCTGGATAAAACGGGTACGATTACTTTCGGAAACCGGATGGCAGACGAATTTGTGCCTGTAACAGGCGTGTCTGCCAAAGAAATTACATTTTCAGCGTTGCAAGCATCCGTGAAAGATGATACACCTGAGGGGCGCTCTATCGTTGAGCTCGCAAACAAACTAGGCGTGACGTGGGAAAAAAGTTCTTTTGAAGGTACAGAAGTTGTTGAATTTTCGGCAGAAACTCGAATGTCGGGCCTTAACCTCGTAAATGGCACACAAGTTCGCAAAGGCGCGGTAGATAGTATTATAAAGCATGTTTCCGCCAAAGGCGGTAAAATTCCCAATGATTTAGAAGTCATCACCAATCGTATCGCTAAAGCCGGAGGAACACCGCTTGCAGTAGCGGTAAACGAGCGGATTTTCGGCATTATTTATCTGAAGGATACGGTCAAACCCGGTCTGAAGGAACGATTTGCTGAACTGCGGGCAATGGGAATAAAGACAGTTATGTGTACTGGGGATAATCCACTTACAGCCGCAACGATTGCTATTGAGGCAGGCGTTGATGAGTTTATCGCCGAAGCGAAGCCGGAAGATAAAATCGCTGCCATCAAAAAAGAACAGCAACAAGGCAAACTTGTCGCCATGACGGGCGACGGTACGAATGATGCTCCTGCGCTTGCGCAAGCCGATGTGGGCCTTGCTATGAATTCAGGCACGATGGCTGCCAAAGAAGCCGCCAATATGATTGATTTGGATTCCGATCCGACGAAGCTGCTTTCTGTGATTTCGATAGGGAAACAACTGTTGATCACGCGAGGAGCCTTGACAACGTTCTCGATTGCCAATGACATTGCCAAATATTTTGCGATTATCCCTGCGATGTTTATTGTGGCTATGCCGCAGCTTCAGGCAATGAATATCATGCATTTGGCTTCACCTAATTCAGCGATCTTGTCAGCATTGATTTTCAATGCGATCATTATCCCTCTGCTGATTCCGATTGCCATGAGGGGTGTTAAGTACCGGGCAATGACGGCAGATAAATTGCTTTCGAGAAATATTTTGATCTACGGTATCGGCGGCGTGATTGTGCCGTTCGTGGGAATCAAAATCATAGATATGGTGCTGCATGGATTAAATATTGTTTAATATAAGGAAAGAGGAGATAGCTTGATGAAATCAACATTTATTGCAATTCGAGTGTCTTTATTGTTCATGCTCGTCTGTGGGCTCATTTATCCTTTAGTAACGACAGGGATTGCACAAGCCATTTTTCCAAAACAGGCAAATGGAAGCCTCATAGAATCAAACGGGACTGTGATCGGATCGGAATTATTGGCTCAAAACTTCGTGTCGCCGAAGCTGTTTCATCCACGAGCATCAGCTGCTAAATATGATCCAACTGCTTCAGCCGGTTCCAATGTGGCGGTAGCTTCAAGTGATTATGCGAAAGGAATTGCCGATCAGATTGATGCTTTGAAAAAGGAAAACCCAGATTTGAAAGACATTCCTGCCGAGCTTGTGACTGTCTCAGGGTCTGGCTTCGATTCGGATTTGACACCGGAAGGAGCTAAAGCGCAGGTGCCGAGAATCAGCAAGGAAACGGGGATTAGCAAAACTGATCTCAATAATCTCATTGACAGTCATACCTATAGCCGGCAATTAGGCATTTTCGGGGAACCAAGGGTAAACGTTACCGATTTAAATATAAAATTGTTAAAGCAAGTAAAGCTGTAATGTAAGCAAATGGCCGCTCTCAATCATAACGGGAGTGGCTGTCTGCGTCATTTCATGGTTGAAGGGGAAAGATGCCTCATGGATGGTTTTAAAAGAAAAACGCCGGAAGAAATTCTATTATCTATCTCAAAACTGCATCGCGGCAGTTTTAAAATTTATATCGGGTCGGTAAGCGGTTCAGGTAAAACTTATCATATGCTTCGGGAAGGGCATACCCTAAAGCAGCAAGGTATAGATGTCGTCATATGCGCGGTATCTACACTTCAAAGGCCGGAAACGATTGAACAATTGGGAGATTTGGAAAGAGTTCCGAGCATTCATTGGTTACAAGACGGTGTCGAACAGAAAGATCTGAATTTGGATGCGTTAATTGAGAGAAATCCGGAAGTTGTGCTAGTTGACGGGTTATCCCATCACAATCGTTCAGGTGCCCGATTTCCGACGCGTCTGGATGATATCAAGTATTTGCTCGCGCATGACATCAGCGTTATTACCACAGTAAATGTATATGAGCTCGAAGAAGTAATGGAACTCGCTCATAAATTAACTGGCATTGCAGTGAAACATTCCGTTCCGTCGAATACGTTGGAATTAGCTGATGAGGTAAGATTGATTGACGTAACCCCGGAAACGATATTAAGCCGGCTTGAAGAAGGTCATTTAATAGGAAATAAAGATACAGCCTTGTTCCAGCGCGGTAATTTAGGCGTACTGCGTGAACTTGCTCTTCGACTTGTTGCAGAAGATGTAAATGAAACTTTGGAAGCACATAGGGAAGAAATGGGGTTTGTCGGTCCTTCCGGGGCTACAGAACGTATTCTGGTAACCACGCAATACCATTGGAACGGTTCCATTTATGTTCGAAGAGGACAACAGATCGCAAAACGCTTGAATGGCGATTTGGTTGTTGTTACACTTCGAAAATTTAATAAACCTTTATCAAAAGAAGCAACAACTTTTCGCAGATCGATAATAAAGTTAGTTGAAAAAGTGGGTGGGGAATTCGAAGAATTACCCCTTACAAACCGCCGATGCATACCGAAAACGTTAGTTAACTTTGCAATCGCACAAAACGTTACAAGGATTGTATTAGGACACTCTAAACAAACGAAATGGCAAACCTTTTTGCAAGGTTCAATTATTAACAACATATTGAAAATTTCAAGAAATATCGATGTTTACTTAGTTGCAGATCGAACAGAGTATGAAGGTGAACGCATTTTGCCCGCGCAGATGCAATCAATTAAAGAGACGCACAAATATAAGCGGCTAAGTAAGCAAGAGGTTGAAGAGAAAATCGGTAAAATTAAACGCGGCAGATTTAAGGTGTATATTGGCGCTGCGCCGGGAGTTGGTAAAACGTATACGATGCTGCGTGAAGGAAATGATCTGCTGAAAAAAAGGATTGATGTTCGGATCGGATTGCTGGAAACGCATGGGAGAAACGAAACCATTGCACAAATAGGCGATCTAGACATCATACCTCGATTTGAAACGCAGTACCAAGGCGTAAAGCTTGAGGAAATGGATACGGAAGCAATCATTCGCCGAAGACCGGAAGTCATATTGATAGATGAACTAGCTCATACGAACGTACCCGGTAGCAAGAATAAAAAGAGGTACGAAGATGTGCTCGAAATACTTGACGCCGGCATTTCTGTGATCTCTACCGTCAACGTGCAGCACTTGGAAAGTTTAAATGACGCCGTTGAACATATTACAGGGATTCGGGTTCGTGAAACGGTTCCGGACAGTATTCTTCTCACGGCTGATGAAGTTCAATTAATAGATGTTGCGCCTCGGACTCTGCAGCAGCGTATGAGGGAAGGCAGAATTTATGACATGTCGAAGGTCGATCAAGCACTCAATAACTTCTTTAAAACGGGTAATCTGATTGCTTTACGGGAGCTCGCTTTACGCGAGATTGCTGATGATGTAGATGAACGATTGGAATCGATGGAACGGAAAAGTTCTCTGCGCGGTCCTTGGAGAAGAAAAGAGGTTATTTTCGTCTGTGTCACGGATACTTTTCAATCCGAACGCATCATTCGGCGAGGCTTTCGGATTGCGCATCGACTGAAAGCAGTTTGGCATGTTTGCTGTGTATCGATTGGAAATTCCGGCGAGTTGAAGCAAAAATTAGAGGCCTTAGAAAAACTGACAATAAGGTTAGGAGGCGAGATTTCATTTCATGAAGTGAATAGCCGCAACCAGATCCATCATTTTTTTGCTTCCAAAGCAAATGAGGTTGGAGCGACGCAAATCATTATTTATAAAGATGCTATTGTAAAAAAATTGTTACCGCTTTCCATGCACATGGATGTGTTGATTGTAGCGGATTTTGATGCGTGGAAAATTCCGGGAAATAGGATAAAATGATGTTATGGAAACGAAAACGATAGAACAAAAGAGTTGGAGACCTTATTTAATCGTAACGTTATTTGTGACAGTATTAACTGTGCTTCTTAAAACATTCGGTCTTTATTTTGACTTGGTAAACATTGTTTTACTGTACTTATTTCCCGTCCTTTTAAGCGCCGTCCGCTTTGGCAAAGGGCCTTCCTTTTTTGCTGCGGGAATCGGCGTTTTAGCATTTGATTTCTTTTTTGTTCCACCTTATTACAGCGTTGCTGTTTCAGATTTGCGCTATTTGTTCTCATTTATCGTATTCTTAGCCGTTGCTGCACTCACTGCAAGCTTGGCGTCGAGGCTGCGGAATCAAGTGCATTATTCCCAGCAAAATGAAGCAAATACGGCTGCGCTGTATGCACTAAGCCGCAAGATTACTGCAGTATCTGAGTTAGATGTTTTGCTGAATCAAATTGTTCAGCATGTATCCGACACACTGGGCGCTGAATCTGCAGTTATACTGCCTAACGAGATGGGTGAACAGCAGTTATCAGCCTATTCGAAGGAGGGTTCAGTTTGGGCCAGCGATGAATCCCACCTTTCCATTGCTGCATGGGTACATAAAGAAAATGCGATAGCTGGCCGTGGTACAGAAGTTCTGCGTGAATCCTCAGATATTCACGTCCCCATGCATACCGATCATCAAGTACATGGTGTATTAGCTGTTCATGTTGCCAATAGAGAATTGTCCGACATGCCCGAACTTATCCGGATGATCGAAGCACTCTCAGATCTTTCAGCTGTTGCCATTTCTCGCGTTAAGCTGGCTCATGAAGCCAAAGTGGCGCAAATGACAGCTGAATCGGAGAAAATTAGAACCGCGTTGCTGGATTCCCTTTCACATGAACTGCGAACGCCGCTCGCAACGATCATAGGAGCGGTAACTGGGTTATTAGAAAGTAAAAATGTCTTCAGTCCTGAGGATCAAGAGGAATTACTGTTTACGATTCGTGAGGGAGCCACGCGGATGAATCGACTCGTAGGCAACCTGCTGGGGATGGTTCGGATAGAGAGTGGCATGCTGCGGTTAAACAAGCAATGGTGTGATATAGATGATATTGTGGGCGTAGCCATCGGGCAATTAAAAGATGCTTTGCAGCACCGTAAGGTTACCATATGTCTTGCACAAGAACTCTCATCCATTCCTCTGGATGAAGTACTTATTGAACAAGTTTTGATTAATGTAATCAGTAATGCAATCAAGTATTCACCTGAAAACAGTGAAATCGTGATTGAGTCAGGGCAAAATCAAACTACGCTAGAATTGAGAATTAAGGATGAGGGGATCGGCATTTCTACTGGCGAATATGAGCGCGTATTTGAAAAGTTTTATCGAGGTAACTTAACTAAGCGTATACCAGGAACGGGACTTGGGCTTGCAATAAGCAAAAGTATTGTAGAAGCGCATGGCGGGAATATCATTGCGGTGAAAAACGGAAATCGGGGAACAGCTATCATCATAAGCTTACCTTTGCAAATAGCCGAGAAGGATGGTGATGGCATTGACAACATCAGGGGCGAAAATCTTAATTATTGATGATGAACCGCAAATTCGAAAGTTAATGCGTGTAACCTTGAATGCGCATGGATTTGAATCTTTTGAAGCATCGAATGGACAAGAGGGAATGCTGCAAGCAACTATGGTACGCCCTGATCTTATCGTACTAGACTTGGGTTTGCCCGATATGACAGGCATGGAAGTCCTTCAGCATATTCGTGAATGGTCGTTTGTGCCTATCATTATTCTCACAGCTAAAGATCAGGAAGAAGATAAGATCGCAGCATTAGACCACGGTGCGGACGATTATGTAACGAAACCATTTGGAATGGGCGAATTTATGGCACGTATGCGAGTTGCATTACGACATTCTGCGGGAACACAAGACGAACCGGTATTGAAACTGGGGAATTTAGAGATCGATTTATCTCAGCGCAGTGTCGATCTTCACGGTGAAAAACTAAAATTAACACCAACCGAATACGATTTGTTAAAAGTGCTGGCGCAGAATGCAGGACGTGTCATGACACATCGCCAATTACTCAAACAAGTTTGGGGCGGTCATCAGTATGAGACGGACAGCCAATATCTTAGAGTGTACGTTGGTCATTTGCGGAAAAAAATTGAAGAGGATCCGACAAGACCTAAATATATCCTTACTGAGCCTGGCATCGGATATCGGTTTGTGTGGCAAGTGTAGCATGTGCGGGACTAAGTCACAAAAGGATCAATCAGCGGAATCCAGTGTACTTTTGCTCCTCCATAGGCATCCACGCCGGTGGTTCCTGTCCATGTTCCTTCTGCCTGTCCATGTTCTCCGTAATGCTCTAATAAAGCTCTAAATATGAAGGGCATCGGCCGCTCCAATACATCAACCCACGGAATCCAATGTAAATCGCCTTCGGAGGTAGCTATGCGAGGATCTATGTCAATCATGCCTATGTAAATGAATTGCTGGCGAATTTCATTGCCATTTTGGCGAATGAGCACATATCGCAGTTTGAGATCGTTAATTTCATGCGCTTCAATTCCTGTTTCCTCGGCAATCTCTCTCAGGCAAGCTGCGTGAGGGTCAGCTATTTCCTCAGGCTCCAAATGCCCGCCAATAGCCGCCCATAAGCCGGGAGATAAGGTTCGGTGCGGCGATCTTTTCATCATCAGCAGTTCGTTCCGTGAATTAAACAGCAGCGCTGTTGCGATCAGTCGAAGTTTAACCATTTGCGTATTTGTCTCCTCAAATCTACTGTATTTTATCTATATCCTTCGATATTCAAAGTCATTTACTGCATGTTGCCTATCGTTAAATCATACCAAATTTAAACCTGCCGATGTAAATAAAGTTCATTTTGCCCCTTGCCCCACAGCATAAATTTCGATATAATGTCCACTATAAGAAAACATGATTCTTTCCAGAGAGGACGATGGATGCGTTATGGAAAGAAAAGAACGCTACTATCTAGTCCGTGAGGACATTCTTCCCGAGGGCGTGCTAAAAACCGTCCAAGCTAAGGAACTGCTCTTAAGAGGAGAGGTCAAAACCATTCACGAAGCCGTAGAAAAGGTAGGGTTAAGCCGCAGCGCCTTTTATAAGTATAAAGATGGCATATATCCGATGAGCAAGCTGGAGCGTGAACGTATTGTCACCGTTTCTATGAACTTGGATCATCGTTCCGGTATATTGTCGAGAGTGCTGGGGATGATTGCTGCGCATAACGGCAATGTGCTCACCATTCACCAGACGATACCGCTGCAGGGGATGGCCAATGTCATCATCTCCATCGAAGCTTCGCAGATCGGCGAGGGAATGGAGGATTTGCTGCAGGAACTAAGCGGCACAGAGGGTGTTAAACGAGCAGTCATTATCGGTCAAGGCGGTTCGTTTTAAACACTCATTAATATGTGGGAGTCTTTTTTTATTGTGAATAGAGGATATTTAGGAGGTAGGAACATATGAAGCCGATTAAAGTAGGATTACTGGGTCTTGGTACGGTAGGAACCGGCGTAATTCGTATACTGGAAGGACATCAAGAGGATTTGATGCGCAAAACAGGTTCACCGATTCTAGTAGAACAAATAGCAGTAAAAAATTTATTGAAAGAAAGATCCATTTCCGTTTCTCAGGGCAAAATTACGGACGATCCTTGGGCTGTTATTCATAACCCGGACATCGATGTCATTGTTGAAGTCATGGGCGGCGTGGATGAGACGAAAGCTTATATTCTGGAAGCATTAGAGCAAGGAAAACAAGTCGTAACCGCGAACAAAGACTTAATGGCGCTTCACGGAGCTGAAATATTGGCAAAGGCGGAGCAAACAGGCTGTGACGTTTTTTACGAAGCGAGCGTCGCGGGCGGAATCCCGATCATTCGTACGTTGACCGAAGGACTATCCTCGGATCGCATTACGAAAATTATGGGGATCGTAAATGGCACGACTAATTTTATTATGACGAAAATGAGCCAAGAAGGTGCGGCCTATGCGGATGTATTGAAAGAAGCGCAGGAGCTTGGCTATGCGGAATCGGACCCTACATCTGATGTAGAAGGCCTGGATGCTGCCCGTAAAATGGCGATTCTCGCAACGCTCGGTTTTCATACGAATGTGGAGCTTTCTGATGTTACTGTTAAAGGGATCTCCCGCGTATCCAAAGAAGACATACTTTATGGTAAAAAGCTTGGTTATGAAGTGAAGCTGCTGGGTATCGCGGAGCGCCAAGATGATCAGATCGCCGTTAGCGTACAGCCGACCATGGTGAAAACAAGCCATCCGCTCGCATCGGTCAACGGTGTGTATAACGCGGTGTATGTATACGGTGAGGCAGTAGGCGAGACGATGTTCTATGGACCGGGCGCGGGCGCAATGCCAACAGCTACTTCGATTGTGGCTGATTTGGTAACGGTTGTGCGCAACCTTAAAGCAGGCGTAAGCGGCAAATCGATTTTTGTTCCTTTCAAAGAGAAGATGATGAAAACCGATGAACAAATTTCCTGCAAAAATTTTATTTTATTGCATGTGGAAGACAAAGCTGGTGTGCTTGCGCAGATTACGCAGATTTTTGCCCAGTATGAAGTCAGCTTAGAGTCAGTATTTCAGCATCCTAACGCTGCGAATCCGAAAGCAGAAATTATCATCATTACCCACGATGCGAACGCCGCGAGCATGAAAAAAGTGTTGGCGAAATTCGAATCTATGGATGTCATTCATTCTATTAAAAGTCTGTACCGCGTCGAGGGTTAACGAATGCTTATCCAATACTATGGAGAAAAGAGGCTGTCATCACAATGAGATACATGGGCTTACTTGAAACTTATAAACAATATTTGCCGATTAACGAGGGAACTCCGCTTCTTACACTGCATGAGGGCAATACGCCGCTAATTCGCGCGGAAAAGCTGTCGGATGAGCTCGATCTTGACATTTATTTTAAGTATGAAGGATTGAATCCGACAGGTTCTTTCAAAGACCGCGGCATGGTGATGGCGGTCGCCAAAGCGATGGAAGAGGGAAGCCGTACGATCATGTGCGCATCGACGGGCAATACATCTGCCGCTGCCGCTGCCTACGCTGCGCGCGGGAATCTCAATTGTATCGTATTGATTCCGAACAACAACATTGCTCTTGGCAAATTGGCCCAAGCGGTTATTTATGGTGCCAAAGTTATCGCGATCGAAGGCAACTTCGACAGGGCGCTTGAAATTGTGCGTGAGATTACGGCTAAACATCCGATTACGCTCGTTAACTCTGTAAATCCATACCGTATCGAGGGGCAAAAGACAGCTGCATTCGAAGTTGTCGATCAGCTTGGCAAAGCGCCGGATTTCTTGGCGATTCCTGTTGGGAATGCGGGCAATATTACGGCCTATTGGAAAGGCTTTAAAGAATATAAAATGGCTGGCAAATCTTCTTCATTGCCCCAAATGATCGGTTTTGAAGCGGAAGGCTCCATGGCGATTGTCAAAGGCGAGCCGATAGCTAATCCCGAAACGATTGCGACTGCGATTCGTATCGGCAATCCGGCAAGCTGGCAGGGTGCGGTTAACGCGGCGAAGGAATCAGGCGGTCAAGTGAACTTTGTAACCGACGAGCAGATCCTTGATGCTTATCGTACGATCGCAGCCAAAGAAGGCGTGTTCGCAGAGCCGGGATCCGCTGCATCCATTGCCGGTGTCTATAAGCTGCACCGTGAAGGCTATTTCACCAAAGGACAGTCGGTTGTATGCGTACTTACCGGACATGGGTTGAAAGATCCGAATATTGCTATCAAGAGCGTTGCTGCGGAGCCGCTTGTCGTTAAAGATTCTGAAGAAGCGGTTATGGCAGCAATTGCTAAGCTGGAACAGCAATAATTCGAGGTGAGACGAGATGAGAGCGGACGATAAATACAGCGAGAAGAATGGGCGCCGGGTTCGTGTAAAGGTCCCGGCCAGTTCGGCGAACTTGGGACCAGGCTTCGATTCGCTCGGCATGGCATTGGATTTGTATGCTTGGATTGATATGGGCATAGCTAAGGAACGCACAACCATTCGTCTACATGGAAGCGGGCTGGATGATATCGCAATGGATAAATCCAATCTGATCTATAAAGTAGCGCAGCTTGTTTTTGACCGTGCGGGCGTATCGCATCCAGAGCTGGACATCTCGATGCGCAGCGATATTCCGCTGACGCGGGGACTGGGAAGCAGCGCATCGGCGATTGTCGGCGCACTGGCAGCGGCGAATAGCCTGATTGGCGGCAAATTGTCGGATGACGAGCTGTTTCAAATGGCTTCCGGTTTAGAGAAGCATCCTGATAATGTCGGCGCTTCACTGTTCGGCGGCATCGTTGTTGCCTATTGGGACGGCAAGCGCGCTGAATATGTCCGCATCGAGCCGGATGAAAATCTTGAAGTGCTGGCAGCGATTCCGACGTTCCAGCTGTCTACGGAAAAGGCGCGGGGGATACTCCCGCAGCAAGTTTCGCTCAAGGATGCGGTATTCAACTTGAGCCATTCTTCCGTTCTGGTGGCGGCTCTAGCCACCGGCAATTTAGGGATGATCCGTCACGCTATGACGGATCGCCTGCATCAGCCATACCGGGCGCCGCTTATTCCCGGGATGGCCGAAATCTTGGAGCGCGCGGCGGATCACGGCGCGCTTGGTGCTGCGCTCAGCGGCGCGGGACCGACGCTGCTCACATTAGTGGATAAGCGCAGCGGGCAGAAATCGGAGCTGGAGTCCTTCTTGCGGGACACATTTCGCAATGAGGCTGTCGACGTCCAGACCATGTGGTTGAAGCCATGCAGCTGCGGCGTGCAATTCGAGGTGCTGGATGAAGAAGCACCTTCTCTAGAAGAAGCAGTAAAAGGGGAATTACGTTTATGAAGCGGATTGCATTGCTCGGACAGGGATCATTTTCCGATGAAGCGGTAAAAGCATTCTTAGGAAAAACTGACTATGACTTTGCTTATTTTAAAATGATATCCGATGTGTTCATGGCTACCGTATCCGGTGACACAGATTGGAGCGTTATTCCGATTGAGAACACTATGGAAGGATCGGTATCTCTGCATATGGACTGGCTTGTTCACGAGGTGGATTTGCCGATTCAAGCGGAATGGGTGTATCCTATTGTTATGAATTTGATCGGGTTGCCTCAAGCGCCTGTGACAAATGATTCAAGCCTAGAAAATCATAGTGCTGCCTACGCAGGAATTCGCAAGGTTCTGACGCACACTGTTGTTCCATCACAGTGCAGGCAGTTTCTCCGTACGCATCTGCCGCTTGCGGAGATTGAAATTGTCAGCTCTACGGTGGAAGCCGTTAGTCAAGCCGCAAAGCTCGGCGATCCCAGCGTTGTTGCAATCGGGACGGCCGCAGCGGCTGAGATGTTCGGCTTGACCGTGCTAGCCGGCGGCATTCAGGATCATGATAATAATATGACCCGTTTCCTGTTAGTCGGCCCTGATGCGCCTATGCTGAAGCCTGGCGAATCTATGAAGACGACGATACTGATCACGCTGCCTGAAGATTATCCGGGTGCGCTGCATCAGGTGCTGTCAGCATTCGCATGGCGGCGGATCAACTTGTCCAGAATCGAATCCCGGCCAACGCGCATAAAGCTTGGAAATTATTATTTTTACATTGAAATTGAAGGTTCGCTTGAGAGTGTTCTGCTGCCTTCAGCTCTGCAGGAAATTGAAGCGATTGGCTGTCAAGTGCGAACGCTCGGATGCTATCCCGCTTATTCATTAGCTGAATCATAAAACTTTCAGGAGGTGTAGGACGTCACATGGCACAATGGATTTACTTAGACGGCAAATTTGTTTCCAAAGAAGACGCGAAAGTATCGGTCTACGATCACGGATTTTTGTATGGTGACGGTATTTTTGAAGGTATTCGCGTGTATAACGGCAACATTTTTAAATGCAAAGAGCACTTGAACAGGCTGTATGATTCAGCGAAATCGATCCTGCTGCATATTCCGCTCAGCTATGAAGAAATGCAAGACGTATTGGTGGAGTCGATTCGCCGCAACGAACTGCGGGATGGCTATATACGTCTTATCGTATCCAGAGGACCTGGGGACTTGGGGCTTGATCCGCGACGCTCGCCGAAAGCGAGTGTAATTGTGATCGTCGAGCAGCTGTCAATTTATCCGGAAGAAGCATATGTGAATGGACTTAAAACGGTATCCGTATCATACCGCCGCAATGTGCCTGATGCCCTGAACCCTAAAATTAAGTCGCTGAACTATCTCAACAATATTTTAGTGAAAATCCAAGCGAATCTGGCAGGCGTTGGTGAAGCCATTATGCTGAACGCTCAAGGTTATGTAGCGGAAGGCTCGTCGGATAACATTTTTATTATTAAAAATGGGGTCGTCTTTACGCCGCCTTGCTACTGCGGAGCGCTGGAAGGCATTACGCGGGGAGCCATCATCGAACTATGCAATCGCTTGGGTTACAAGCTGAAGGAAGAACCGTTTACGCTGCACGATGTGTACGTAGCTGACGAAGTGTTCTTTACCGGTACAGCCGCAGAAGTCATTGCTGTTCGCGAAGTCGATGCCCGCATCATCGGATCCGGCAAAGCGGGTCCAATTACAACGCATCTCTTAAGTGAATTCCGAAGCCTTGTTAATGTGGACGGTGTGAAGGTTTACGAATAAGATAAAAAGAGCGGTTCCTGCGAAGGAACCGCTCTTTTTGCGTATTATTCGCAAGTTTAATTCCGTCTGTGTTCATAAGTTGGATTTGTGTATGAAATCTTAAATGATTCAATTTATAAATTGAAGAATTTCCAACAGATTTTTTAACATAGACGCAGATTGAGCACGTGTTGCATTTTCTTTAGGTGAAAACATAGTTGCCCCAGTTCCTTGAACAATTTTTGCTGTCAAAGCTTTCGCAACCGCTTCTTGGGCCCATTTCGCTATGTCGCCTGCGTCGCTGAATTTGTTTATACTTCCCATATCCGCAATCGCATCATTTCCACCTATTTTTAATGCGTGGGCGATCATAACAACTATTTGCTCGCGTGTAATACTCTCGAACGGATGAAAGCTACTATCATCATAGCCGCTGATTAGGCCAGCTTGCTTTGCCGTTTCAACGGCTCCAGCGTACCAGTCTGTTGAGTTTACATCAGTAAAGGAAGAAGCTGAAGGAATTACTTTGAGTCCGAGCGATCGTACTAGTAATGCAGCGAATTCAGCACGTGTTATGCTCTTTTCAGGAGCAAATGCGGATTCCGATTCTCCGCTGACGATTCCTTTTGAGGCTAATAATTCAATATCCTGTTTAGCCCAATGCGTTTGAATGTCATTGAAAGTCTTAAAGTTCTGGATGATCGTATACACACTGTTATGCGGTGAATGAATCGTAATCAGTGTACCGTCCCCTATAGTCTTAACAACGGATGGAATAAAAAGCAAGTTATCACCATTATCAAGCCATACTGCCGTAACTTTTGTTGGGTCTACTTTTGTTTGTAGAGCCAAAGTCCGATCTGTGTAGATGTGATGGAAGTCAGTCAGTTCAATACCGTTTTTACTTAGCTTGAAATCGACAGGATCTTTAAGCAGATACTGCGCTCCCATAAGCTGAATGGCGGCGTTGATGGCATCTTTTTTTGTTCCTGTTAAGCTTGTAACGACAACCGAAATAATGTCCTCTTTTTGCACATCTTTGATCAGAGTCAGGGGCAAGGTATAGGAAGTGGATCCAGATTTTATAACAATTGTGCCATTTGGTTTCTTACTTATATCATCCAACAGTCCAGCGGCAGGGATATCTATTTTGACTACTGGCGTACTATTTGTCACTTCAACAATAAATGATGGCAGGTCATATGTAGAGTCAAATGCTTTTTTTAATCGATCCGGATGAATGGCTACATTTGTGACCGATTGGCCATCAGATGAAGTGCTGTGTGTTACGTCAGCGCCAAATTTTAAGTTGAGTGTGGTAGTGCCGGAATCTTGTTGATCTGTTTCGGCTGTATCAGGTAATGGTACACCACCACCGCCACCACCGCCGCCACCACCGCCGCCACCGCTTGGCGGTAAGACGTCCTTGCGTGTGATGGTTACTTTGTATGTTTGATGCGTACTGCTGTCATTAGAAGTAACGTCAATGGTAATGACATTACTTCCGACCGAAAGTGATATTGGATTGCTCATCTCAATTCCATTTAATTTGAGCACTGCTGTAGCGCTGCTGTCATCAAGAACCGACATGACATTGGTAGTGGCAGTCTCATTTTCAACGGTTGCTGTATAAGTGGTGGTCTGGTTGTCAAAAGTATGATTTAATGTTATACCGCTAAGCGATAACTGTTTCAGCTTTACATTACCGGCACGTATAACGGTTACTGTGTATGTTTTATGCGCACTGTTGTCCGCTGAGGTGACCACAATAGTGATTTTATTGCTGCCAACGTGTAATGGAATCGGATTGTTCAAAGTTGATGCGGTTCCATTTACTATGAGCTTGATCTCCGTTTTCGCACCGCCTTTTGCAATTGCATTTGTCACATTCGTTGAGTAGACATCATTCCCAACAGATGCAGTATAAGCTGTGACCTGACTGTCAAAAGTCGGCGTCAGTGTTATATCACTAAGTAATAACTGTTGTAAGTCAGCATTGGGATCGTCAATCGGTTTTACAGCTAATCGGTTGATGGTAACCGTGTATGTTTCCTGCAAAGCACCGTCCTTAACTTCCACATGGATTACATTGCTCCCGACGGATAAAGGTATTGGGTTGTCAGTTGCAACTCCGTTCAGTTTGATTAAGGCTGTGGCGTTGCTGCTGTAAGTTTCCATTGTGACGGTTGTTGCACTGGCCGTATTTTCAACGGTTGCGAAATACGAATTATTTTGACTGGAGAATGGTTGATCTAATGTAATTCCGCTTAAAGATAAGCCCTTTAATTTTGCCGTTGGCTGCGGGAGTAATCCGTACACATTCAATTGATTGGAAAAGGTAGACAAGTAAACCTTGCCATTAGCGATCGTTGGTGATGAAAACTTGGCATATTTACCGACAGAATCACGAACCGGGTTCATAGATGAATTCCACAATTCCTTGGTGAGATCACTTGCATCAAAAGCGCGCAGAACGCCATTCACGGTTGCTTGGTTCGCATCTCCTGCTATTGGCAGACTCGCCCAAACTATACCCGTAGATTCTTGATTCCCATTTGCTGAAACGGATAAAAATCCGCCAGGCATACCATCGGGTGCTGTGAAAGTGCTTTCAGAAACGGTTGTTGGATTCAAATCCTTGCCATTAAATTGAAATGCTTTGAGACTGTCTCCCTCACTCCAAATATAAACTAGTTTTTTACCGGAATCTTCCCAATAAACTGGGCTGCCGTGTATATGGCCAATGGTAGCGTTGGGAATACTTTGGACGATTTGCGAATCATCTTCTTTGTGATAATGGCCTAAGTTGTTTGCATCCCATACATACAACCTTCCTTCTTTTCCACCGCCGACAAACAGATGGGTTCCTGGAATTAGCAATCCCCCTGAAGAGCCGAGATCTGTATCGTTAATATTTAAAATATTATAATTAAAAGGCGTGAACCAATCTAATAAAGTAGTCGGTGAACTGCCGCTTAGCTTCAAAACACTGTCGCCTAAATCTGTTGGTTTTTCAATCGTCGGATCTGTTGTTCCGTTACCGGTTATGACAAAAAGATTACCGTCCGCATCAACGTTAAAGCCTTGGCCTGATTGCCATACACCCGATAAACCTCCGCTTGGCGAAGTGTTATAAACGTCTTTTTGCTCAAGCGTTGCAGCATCGTAACCTAGTATCCATCCATGATAAGGTCCTCGGTCTCCAAAACTTGCAGAGCCAAAATAAACAGTGCCGTTCGAAAGTGTCAACGAAAGCCGCTGAGATTGTGTCTTGCTGATCCAAGGAACCATAGATTTTCCTGAAACAGGATCCAATACGGCCCCATCTCCAGTACCGGGAACCGAAGCTTCAATTTTTTTTGGACCGCTGAATTTTTCGCTTCCGTCATTTAAATCCAACGCGTGAAGGTGATGCTCATAAACGCCTTGACTCGGTTCTGTCATCGTTACCAAATAAATAGCATTTTTTTCTATAGAAATGACGGGAGTAGATAATATTCCAACTTCAACTAAAATTTCTTTATAATTAGCGGGTCCAATGTTGTTGTCGGGTAAAGGGACAGACGGTCCTAAATTTTTGCTCCAAAGTGCATCAGCAGAAGCGTCGTCAGCATCAAAACAGTACACAGTATTATGCATGGTCGCGACAAACACTACATTGCGTACTTTTCCAAGGATGTTCATATTGGAAACATAAAGCGGTTGGACATAGATTTGTCCTTGAACTTGTTTTGAGAATAGTTTGCCAAATTGATTTACATTTACGTTGCTTTTATTTAATGCTGATTCGTTAAGGTTGGCGCCTGTACGCATGTTGTCGTTATGTTGTGTCGTCACATCTACATTTCCTGATGCGAAAGCGGGAGCTGCTCCAATGCATAAAAGCATAAATATTAACATTACCATACTTGAAATCACATAAAATAATTTAGTTGTGCCTTTCAAAATAACGCCCCTTTCTACTTGACCAAATATTTATATGCCGCAATGATACATAATGTATCATATTTTTGACAGGTAGACAATGCCTCCATACACTTATTTTTTCTTGATGATGATGTCAAAAGCCTATTACCTGCATAAGATGTATTGACGTTGTGACTGGGCGCATATGAGGTAGGTCACTTGATAAGGAGGTATAAAGCTTTGAAGATTCATATGGTGAAAAATGGAGATTCTCTTAATTTGCTTGCCAAGAAATATCATCTCCCTGCGGATACAATCGTTGCGGCGAATCCGCAGATGTCTAATCAATTTGAGCTGCAGATTGGAATGAAAATTAAAATACCGTCTGGATTCGAATGGCCAGGCGGACCGATCACCGAAATGGTGTATAAGCATACGGTGGTCCAAGGCGATACACTATGGAAGATTAGCAAAGCTTGGAACATTCCATTGCAATTGATGGTTGCGGCTAATCCTCAGCTCAAAAATCCCAGTGTCTTAATGACCGGGGAGATTGTTAACGTTCCTAAATATCCGTTGCCGCCTAAACCTACTCAGCTTCCAACAGATATAATGCCGGATGTGACTGCTGGTATTGAAGAACCGCCGGTATCATCGGAACAGCCAGCTGAGTCCACAGAAACAACACCGCCTTTAATGGAGCAGCCGTCTGAGAAACAACCATCAGCTGGAGGAGCAGAACAAATGCCGCTTCCTTCAAATCCGGGAGTTCCAATGATGCCAGTTATGCCCTCTGCTCCGGTACAGCCTACTCCAAGTTTGCCATACCCTAGCTTACCCTACTCATCTGAGATGCCAAGCACGAATATGCCATATCCTTCTGCGATGTCTAACCCATGTATGCCCTACCCATCTGAGTTGCCTAACATGAACATGCCATATCCTAGCATACCTTATCCATCTGCAATGCCTAACCAGAGTATGCCATTTCAAGCTGCGCCGTCTTTTGTGAATAATCCTGCACTGCAGCAACCCTCTTTACAACTTTATGAGCCATATCAAATGGGCACCAATCAACAACCTTATTTACCTTATCCTTCGCAATCGGGTTATCCTTCAGGCGAAAGTTATCCTTCTTCCGGAGGATGCGGATGTGAAGGCGGAACTTATACAGGGCATTTACCGGTGTATCCTATCTATTCAAATTTCGAGGCAGGCAAATCTAACGCAGCCGACCCGATGTGGCAAACCAACTATCCTGTTTATGCGGTAGATTCAGCCAACCCGTATTATGGCGGCTATGATCCGCGTTTTGCCTTTCCTTATCCGATAGTACCTGCCCAAGGGCAAGAACAACAAGCCCAAGCCCATATTCATCAAGTTCCTGAATCTACAGGAAATGGAACTGCGGTTGGTTTTGACGCCTCCTTACTGGATGAATCTCAGTCGAAACCTGCTGCTGAACTCAAAAAATCTAAGACTCAAAGTCAATCCGGGAAAATTTACGAATTCATAAGGCGTACCCCTAAACCATCTGCGGCTCCTAAAAAACGTTCAAATACACCATGGATAAATCTATAGTCATCCATTATGTGTATAGTCCCTCGCTATCCAGGGAAAACTATTCCCAAAAGAGGATAGAAGGGGATGGCTATGATTGTTTCGACATTTTTGAAGCAATTAAGAAAAAAGCTGCGCCTCAAACGCAAATGGCTATCGCTTGGCATGATTATTCTGGCCGCCGGCTTAACATGGATAACGTTCCATGATAGAAATTATCAGAAGCTGGCGTCTGATATAGTTCCATTATCAAGTCGGACTGTATTAGCATCGGCAAAGATGAGGGTTTCGCCAACTGATCCCATGCAGCAGATCAATCAAAGTGCGAATTCTCGTGAGACCTTTTTACAAAAGACCTATTTGTGCGGAGAAGAAGTGCAGAAGTTTGGAAAATTAAAACCAGCCGAGATTGAAAAGCTGCATCGCGATCATCCAGAGTGGCGGATTTCCTTAGCGGATGACGGTCATGTCACGTTTGATCAAGCGCTGGATGAACCAACTTCGGCATGTAAGGATGGAGCTTTTTTTGGATTAAATGAGAATGGCATCTTATCGCTTTTCGACGGATTGCCGGTAAATCACAAGGTGATCCGCACCTTTTTCCAGCTCAATATGCCTTACTTGGAAAGCCGATTACCGCAGGAAACTGTTTTTCAGCTGCGTAAGGGAATTCGAGTAAACGATTTGGCGGAATACGATAGTGTGCTTTCGACTTTTAGCGAATACGGTATTTCAATTGAGAGGTAGATTCGGGCTTAGCCTGCGTCTATCTCTTTTTATTTATATCTGATATAATGGATTGAACACATACATATGTTCGTGTATTTAACATGTCGAGGGGGAAAAGACTTGCGCATACTGGGTATTGATCCGGGCATCGCGATTGTCGGGTTTGGTTTCATCGACAAAATAGGCAGTAAGCTGACTCCTGTTCAATACGGCTGCATTCAGACTGAGTCGACTACCAATCCTGCAGAACGGCTCAAGCAAGTATACGAGGCCATGGTGCAGTTAATTGATACCTACAAACCTGACGAAGTAGCCATAGAGAAGTTGTTTTTTAATCGAAATGTTACAACGGCATTAACAGTTGGCGAAGCAAGAGGCGTGCTGATGCTAGCTGCTGTGCAGAAGGACTTGCCGATTGGGGAATATACGCCGCTTCAAGTCAAACAAGCCATTGTTGGCTACGGCAAAGCGGAGAAGAAGCAGGTTCAGGAGATGGTGAAGCTGTTCCTGAAACTGTCAGCGGTACCTAAACCTGACGATGTGGCGGACGCACTCGCAGTGGCGATTTGTCATGCCCATTCATCCGCATTATTACATAAAATTAACGAGGTACAACGGCGATGATTGATTTTTTAAGAGGCGTATTAGTCCTGCGGGAATTAGAATATGTCGTGCTCGACGTTCATGGAATCGGATATCGTGTGTTTTGCTCAAATCCTTTTGGACTTCCTTTTAACGAAGGTCAAGAGGGCACGTTATTTATCCATTACCATGTCAGAGAAGACGCGCATTTATTATTCGGCTTCGGTACGCGCGAGGAACAATCCTTATTCAAGTTGCTGCTAGAAGTGTCCGGTATAGGCCCTAAAGTAGCGCTAGGGGTGCTTGCAGGCGGAACGCCGGCTAACATCATCGGCGCAATTCGGCAGGAGAACCTTGCGTTCCTGACGAAGCTTCCGGGTATTGGCCGTAAGACGGCACAGCGTATGGTTTTGGATTTAAAAGATAAATTGGGAGCATCGCCGGCGGGACAAGAGGGAGCCTCTTTATTGGATAACGGCGGAATAACGAAATCAGGTTCCGGCGGTGCCTGGGGCGAAGCAAAAGAAGCGCTGATGGCATTAGGATATACCGAGGCGGAAACTGACCGCGCTTGGTTCGTTATACAGAGTAAGGTAAAAGAGACGGATGCGGTAGATGCCGTCATGAAGCTGGCTCTTCAGGCACTCTATACCATGTAAATAGGAGCGGTGACAGATGGAGGATCGCATTATTTCAGCCAATCTCATGATGGAAGAGAGCGCTATGGAGTTCAGCTTGCGTCCGCGATTTTTGGCTGAATATATCGGACAAACTCATGCGAAGGAAAATCTCAAAGTATATATAGAAGCGGCCAAAATGCGTAAAGAGTCACTTGACCACGTGCTGCTATACGGTCCTCCTGGGCTCGGTAAAACGACGCTTTCCAATATTATTGCCAATGAATTAGGCGTTAATATCCGCACAACCTCGGGACCGGCAATCGAGCGTCCGGGTGATTTGGCAGCAATTTTGACAAATCTGCAGGAAGGCGATGTTCTGTTTATTGATGAAATTCACCGCTTGCACAGAACCGTTGAAGAAGTGTTGTATCCGGCGATGGAGGACTTTGCTCTTGATATCATTATCGGCAAAGGGCCAAGCGCACGGTCCGTTCGGCTTGATTTGCCATCGTTTACGATGATTGGCGCTACGACCCGGTTAGGATTGTTGTCTGCGCCGCTTCGTGATCGTTTCGGCGTAGTCAGCCGTCTTGAATTTTATAACGTTGATGAATTGACATACATCGTTAGCCGTGCTGCGGATATATTAAATGTCGGCATTGTAGGTGAGGCAGCGCGAGAAATCGGGATGAGATCGCGGGGAACGCCGCGTATAGCTAACCGTTTACTGAAACGCGTTCGTGATTTCGCTCAAGTGAAGGGCGATGGCATCATCACGCTGGATATTGCTCAGTCGGCGCTTGGACATATTCAAGTGGACGATCTGGGCTTGGATGAGATTGATTATAAAATGCTGCGGTCCGTTATTATGAGCTTTCAAGGAGGCCCAGTTGGATTAGATACCATTGCCGCGACGATTGGCGAAGAAAGTCAGACTATCGAAGACGTGTATGAGCCGTATTTGCTGCAGATCGGTTTTCTTCAGCGAACACCTCGCGGCAGAATGGTTACGCCTGCTGCTTACCAACATTTAGGCATACCTCTGCCAGAATCCAAATAACACAACTTTCTTATTATTTCCAGCGTCTAAGAGATTAGCGTTTCATAGATTACTAGGCAGAAAGGATGCAGCCAGATGTCATTCAGATTGAAAAGCTTCTCAAGCGTTCTAAAGAAGCAGTCCCGTAAAATCGCGCCTCTTTTGTTAGCAACGGCCTTTCTTGCAGGTACACTTACGATTTCGGGACAATTTGCTGACGCAGCAGTACCTAAGCTCGACAAGGTTCGTGTCGTTTTATATGTCAATCATAAAAGTTATAGTTTGATAGAGTCGACTGTTACTTTGGCATCCGATAAGGGATATGATCTTGGCGTCAAGAATGGCTCAGCGGTTTCGACATGGCTCAGTGTTCCTGAAGCCGGCATTCGCTTATCGCTAGATCGTTATAGTGTTCAGTTACTCGAAACAACCGATTATGTGCGTGCTAAGACACTCTATGATAAAATGAGCGGATTTAACGATAGAGCTTATCTGTTTAGCGCACCTAAACAAGGGGTAACCGTGTACAAGGTGCAGTACGGCCGCTATTCGTCCGCAAGCAATGCATCTGCGGCGAAAGACAGCTTAATGAGCAATGCTTCGATTGCAGCTGCCATGAATGCCGACAAGCCTTCTTTGATTGGTCCTTATCGATTGAACGCCGGCACTTTTACCATTGAAGCAGACGCTGTGAAGCAGATCACGGCTTTAGCAAATGCAGGTATAACCGCAGACTTAGCTGTACAATCACAAAGTACGGGTCAAGTCAGTTATTCTGCTTGGGTTGGAGGAACGTCTACAGCAGAGGAATTGGCGGCAGTTAAACAAGCGGCTGTCTCAGCAATGCCTAGTCTAAATCTGCAGCCTGTAGATATCGCGCAGCAGTATCTAATTCGTAAAACAGACGTTTCCGATTCTCCGGGGGGCGCTAACGGGATTGCACATTATTGGGCGAACCCTAACGGACAAAAAACATGGATTCATCCGAAACAGTCCGGTGTCCAGATTAGCGAGCATTTTGGCCGGAAGTACCGCGGTGATTTGGAGTTGTCGGAATATAACGGCGAACTGGCATTAATAAATGAATTGCCGTTTGAAGAGTATTTGTATTCGGTAGTATCGACAGAAATGGATGCAAGCTTTCCGTTAGAAGCACTGAAAGCGCAAGCTGTCGCTGCAAGAACATATACGCTGGCTATGGGAAATAAATATGGTATCGGCCATATTTCGGATACAACCTTTGATCAAGCTTATTACGGCATAGGGCGGGAAGTGGCTCCTGCTATAAGTGCAGTCAATGCTACCCAAGGCGAGCTGCTTTTAGATAAGAGCGGCGCTATTATTACTCCTTTTTATTCATCTAACTCCGGCGGCATAACCGCGGATCCGTCTGAAGTTTGGAACGGATCGGTTCCGTACGTATGGTCTGCTGTCAAAACACCAGATGAAGCGGCAGCAGCCGGTAAATCGGAATGGGTTCAGGTAGTGCTGGCTTCGGGTCAAGTCGGCTATGTAAGCTCAACCTATCTCCGAAGTACAGGAACCAAAAACGCTGGCGGGCTAACTGTTTATGAATCAACAGATTCTGCGGTGAATGTGCGTAATTTGCCAACAACTTCAGGCAGCACGTCTCTTTACCAGTTAAAATTAGGCGAGCGGGTAATTGCCTTGGATCGCGTAAAGCAAAGCAATGAATATTCTTGGATTCGCATCGCAGATGGCACAACCTTAATGAGTAAACTGATGAGCTATGGGATTTCAGGCGGTACTTTGAATTCGCTTGAAGTAACAAAGCGAGGTCCTTCCGGTCGTGCGATTGAGATAAAAGCTAATGGACAGCTAGTTGCAGTGAGATATCCGGATGTTTATAGAACGGCGCTTGGCGGACTTCCAAGTACGTTAATTGATATTGAAGAAGCGGGAAGGTATACTATTATCGGAGCAGGGGGTAACAAGCAAGCTGTTCAGCAAAGCTCCCAAAATGCATTTGTGCTGAGTGCAGCCGGTAAATCTCCTCAACCTGTTAGTTCCGATTTAATTGTGCTTGGTGCCGATGGCAAAGCGCGTCCAATTACGAAAGAAAACAAGTTTATCATCCATGGTAAAGGATTTGGACATGGACTTGGCATGTCCCAATGGGGAGCCTTCGGCTACGCTGAACAAGGGTACGACTATAAGAAAATATTGCAGTCCTACTACAACGGGATTAGCATAAGCAAGGAATGAAATCACAGTGGAAGTACAAGATTTTGATTTTGAATTACCAGAAGAATTAATTGCTCAGACGCCGTTGCTCGATCGTACACAATCGAGATTGCTATTGCTGAATAAAACGACTGGAGACATCCAGCATGGACAATTTGAACAACTGCTTCAGCTGCTAAAAGCCGGGGACTTGCTCGTGATGAACGATACACGAGTCATTCCAGCCCGGCTTTTTGGCGTTAAACAGGATACAGGAGCTAAAGCTGAATTGCTGCTGCTTCAATCACTCGGCGATGATCGCTGGGAAGCTTTGGTGAAACCAGGAAAAAGAATAAAAACAGGTTCTGTGCTATTGTTTGGTATCAGTGGAGAAGATGTTTCCAATCCGTCAGTCGTCGCACCTCTAACAGCAATTGTAGAGGAAGAGGAGGATATGGGGGTGAGGGTGCTGCGTTTTCAATATAAGGGTATTTTTAACGAAATTTTGGACACCCTTGGACAAATGCCGCTTCCGCCTTATATCAAAGAGCGATTAACCGACAAGGAGCGCTATCAGACGGTTTATGCTCGGCATGAAGGATCTGCTGCCGCACCAACGGCAGGACTGCACTTTACAAAAGAGTTATTGAAGCGGATTGAGGCCATGGGTGTTAAATTAGCTTATGTGACACTGCACGTCGGACTGGGTACATTTCGGCCTGTAAGTGCAGAACTTGTGGAAGAGCATGCTATGCACGCTGAGTATTATGTATTTCCTCAAGAGACGGCTGATCTTATTAATGAGACGAAGGCTAGAGGCGGGCGTGTCATAGCCGTTGGTACTACATCGGCACGCACTTTGGAGACGGCTGCGAAAGAATCGCTTAAAAGCAATCGTGACGACTTGTCGGCTTGCAGCGGCTCAACCAACATTTTTATTTACCCAGGTTACCGTTTCCTAGCAGTCGATGCGCTGCTTACAAATTTTCATCTGCCAAAATCAACCTTAATGATGCTCATTAGCGCGCTGGCTGGTAGAGAGAACGTGCTTCACGCCTATGAAGAGGCAGTACGTGAGCGTTATCGGTTTTTCAGCTTCGGTGATGCCATGTTGATTTATTAACATGAACTTTTATTAATAGGACGTGATGGGATTGACCGCACCTGCAGTAACTTATGAAAGCATCAAAACCTGTAAACAATCCGGTGCACGGCTTGGGCGTGTGCATACGCCTCACGGTGTAATAGAGACGCCTGCGTTCATGCCTGTAGGCACACAAGCTACCGTGAAAACGATGAGCCCGGAAGAACTGAAGGATATGGACGCTCATATCATACTGAGTAATACGTACCATCTTTTCCTTCGCCCTGGCCACGAATTAATTAAACGTGCCGGCGGATTGCACAAATTCATGAACTGGGATCGCCCCATTCTGACAGACAGCGGCGGATTCCAGGTATTCAGCCTAAGCGATATTCGCAAAATCACAGAGGAAGGCGTGCAGTTCAGATCCCATCTAAACGGGGACAAGCTTTTCCTTTCTCCTGAAAAGGCGATGGAAATTCAAAATGCGCTTGGATCCGATATTATGATGGCATTTGATGAGTGTGCCCCGTATCCTGCTGAGTACGAATATGTAAAAAAGTCATTAGAACGCACGACGAGATGGGCAGAACGCTGTCTGCAAAGCCATGCTCGCCCAGCTGATCAAGGGCTGTTTGCCATTATTCAAGGCGGCATGTATGAAGATCTGCGCAAGCAAAGCGCGGCAGAGTTGACTTCCATGGATTTCCCGGGGTATGCTATTGGTGGACTGAGTGTCGGAGAGCCCAAGCCTCTTATGTATGAGGTGTTGGACTACACGACTCCGTTGCTTCCAGCAGATAAACCTCGCTATTTGATGGGCGTTGGTTCTCCGGATGCGTTGATTGAAGGATCTATCCGCGGCATAGATATGTTTGACTGCGTGTTACCGACACGTATCGCCAGGAATGGAACCGTCATGACCTCGCAGGGGCGCCTCGTCATTCGAAACGCGAAGCATGCTGAAGACTTTCAGCCGCTGGATCCTGAATGCAGCTGTTATACCTGTCGTAACTATAGCAGGGCTTATATCCGTCATCTGATAAAAGCGGACGAAACGTTCGGCATTCGCCTTACGACGTATCATAATCTGCACTTTTTGCTGGAGATGATGCGGGAGGTCAGGCAAGCCATCCGTGAGGATCGATTATTAGATTACCGCGACGCTTTTTTCGAGAAATACGGATTAAATGACGGCAGCAGAGGATTTTAACAGTCCGTACATAGAACAAAACTAAGTTTGATCGAAATCAACAAAACAACATTTTTAGGAGGAAACAAGATATGTTGAATTTAGCAGCAGATCCGGCAGCAACTGGAAGCAGTTATTGGACATGGCTTCCATTAATTGCAATGTTCGTAATTTTTTATTTCTTACTCATTCGTCCACAGCAGAAGCGTACCAAAACTCGCAACATGATGTTGTCCAATATTAAAAAAGGCGACAAAGTGGTTACCATTGGCGGATTGCATGGCATCGTGTTGGAATTGAATGACGATACCGTCGTGCTTCGGGTAAACGATGCGACTAAGATGACATTCGATCGTTCTGCAGTAAATGCGATCACCAGTTCTTCAGCAGCTGTAGAAGATAAAAAATAAGCAATTGGACTAACAATAAAAGCGAGTTTCAGCTCCTAAGGAGTTGAACTCGCTTTTTTAAATCTACCTAAAGGATTGTCATTCACCAAGTTGACGTTCTTCCATAGTATTCTTAAAGCCGAAGCTGCCAAACAGCGTCCTGCCATCACTGAGTCTAAGCGCAAAGCTTCCTGCCAGTAGACCTAACAACAAACCGGCACACATGTCTATCAACCAGTGAATGCCTAGGTAGAAAATCGAAAAAATAATGATGGCCGCACTGAACTTTGTGAATCTTCTCCAGAACACATTACTTGACCGATGGGCAATTACAGCCATAGTTACAGAAATAGAAGTGTGCAGACTGGGAAAGCAATTATTGATCCCTGACAACGGACGATATTCCTGTTCAAATGCTGGAAATACATCGGTGATCAGCATATGCACATGGGGATTGAAATCCCACACCTCTCGGATTGGAAAGAAGAGATAAAAAGGAATGGCAATTAAGTAATTAAACATCATGGCATAGCATACAGCATAAAACAACTTGTAATTTCTCTCGACCGTGTAGATTCCTATTGATGCTGCCATAACCGCAGTGAACACAACAACATAGAAATAACTGGTGAAATAGGTCAAAGCATCATTTTGAAAAAAACTCTGGAAAAATTCAACAAAACGGCCTTCGATATTGAAAAAATATGCTGTAAAATCATTTTGAGTATTCAAATTAAGCTCAATGGACATCTCTAATTTGTTAATAAAAAGAATTCCGATTACGCCGATGAAATGAACAAGATATATTCTTGAACGAAACATGTCTTGAACAAATTGACCGGCGACAAGAAATGGATTTTTACGGATTGCGAACAATATTAAGAAGAAAACAGTGATGACTATATACACAGTTACGTTAGTCATAGAATGAAATGGGCTCACGATGCACCCCCCTAATATATGGTAACAGTATGAGGTCAACCTTGTAATTATACCATAGACAGAGAGGTAAGACTTACGTAATTCAATACAAATTATTTTCCAGCATTGACACCAAAGATGCCTCCAATCGAGCTGGCGGTAAGTGTTAAGCCGAGTAAAGACAGTGTTTGTGTGCCAAGCCCTTGATCAACCGCCAGAAATGCGATAATGACAACAAGTGCAAAATAGAACGCTCCCAATATTCCCCCGTAATACCAACCTTTTCTGCCAGCTCTTTTGCCGCACATAAAGCCGCCCACGAACGTAGAGAGCCCGTGATTTACAACTGAAAAAATGGGAAGCGAACTTTCATTCATTTGGGTAAGGGAAAGAAGCAGAGAAGTCGCAAATGTGCCGATTATTGTTACAATAAAAGCAAAGAGCAAGCCGTTCATAACGGGAATTGCCGGACGGACACTTCCTGTTTTATCCACAGGGGACATGATCAACACCGTTCCTTTCATATCGATTACGCTACAACATTGTATGGCGGTTTTGTCCAAATTAGTACAAGTTGGATATTTAATATGATCAAAGCTTAACTGCTTTTTTGACAAGCATGAATAATCGCTGGATATCGTGCCGGTCAATAAGCCTTAAGATTGGCGTGAAAGCGGTAAAAACAAGCAGGGCTGATATAAAGGACGTTAGGAATCTAGTCTTGGGGCCAATATCCCACGAAGCGCTCATTACAAAATAACAGCTTGCCCCAGATAGGAGCATTGCGAAACCAACTTTTAAGGCAAAAGAGCCATCAAAGGTAAAACGCAGCAAACGGCTGACACTCACCCAATGCAGAATGGTAACAATCAGAATGTTGACGTTTATGGCGATGATAGCGCCCAATATACCTAGTTCCGGTTTACTTGCCAACCCTGCAATCAGTGTTAGCTTGACGGCGGCTCCGATGAGCGTATTAATTAAAGCTGTACCAGGTCGATCAAGTGCTTGCAGCGTGGCTTGAAGCGGTGCTTGCACATAAATGAGCAAGGCGATCGGGGCCATCATTTTCAACATTGTACCAACCTGAGGTTGATTGTACATGAGCATGCAAAGCGGTTCCGCAAGCACGAACATAATAACGGCAAACGGGGCGCCCGACAGCATTGCCAAGCGTAAGGATTGATTCAACCTTTTATGAATCGTACTCATGTCATTGCGTGCTGCAGCTTCACTAAGAGATGGGATCAGCGAGGTAGAAAGGGAATAGGTGAGTGCGCTTGGCAGCAGCAGAATAGGAAATACCATGCCTTGCAGCGCGCCATACTGTGCGGTAGCGATGGCTGTCACGATACCTGCAGCAGCCAGGCTCTGCATAATTAGAATTGATTCAAGTAAATAGGATGTGGCCCCGACCAGCTTACTTCCGGTCACAGGCAGCGAAATAAGGAGAAGCTGCTTTAGTTGAAACCGCGGCTTGGAAGGGGCAAATGTATCGCTCGAATAAGCTGAGACAGGTATACGAACAGTACGTGTAGGCCGATAATGTATAAACAAAATGAGCAGGCCGCTTAGCTCACCGATCATTACACCGATCATTGCGCCTGCGGCAGCATACTCAACACCATACCGCATCATGAAAGATGCTAAGAGAAGCACCATGACGATGCGGATTAGTGTCTCTGCGATTTGTGAAGTGGCGGTTGGAATCATATTTTGCCTGCCTTGAAAATAACCGCGCAGCACGGAAGAAAAAGCGACGATCCCAAGGATAGGACTCATACATAAAAAAGTTAAGTAAACCCTCGGATCGGTTAAAAGGTGGGATGTGATCCATTTGGCGCCGATCAAACATATTGACGTAAACAAGATGGCTAGAAGCACTGCTAAAGCTAAGGAGACTCGTAATATTTGTGATATTTGCCGTTCATTCCGTTTGGCGTCCGCTTGCGCAACCATTTTGGCGACCGCCAGCGGAATGCCTCCGGTAATGAATGTCAGCAATACGATCAGGAACGGCCAGCCCATCTGGTATAATCCAATGCCTTCGGGTCCAATAATACGGGGCAGCGTGATTCGTGGTATGAACCCAAGAATACGGTTCATTAGTCCAGCCGCTACTAAGATCATCGTCCCTTTCATAAATGATTGCTTGCTCACGCCGACTCCTTCTTCCATCCAAATGTTATAGTTATGGATATGCCCGGTGTGTCCAAGCTGATGCTAAGATTTTGAAAATGGCTTGCTTTCGGCAGGAAAAGGCATGATTCGCAGCGAATTGACAAAGGTACACCTAATTTTGGAGGGTCAGGAAATGGGCGATGAGTTAACAGAGCAAGAATTGAACGCAGTGATTGAAGACCTGTGTACAAGCAAAGCGGATGAATTTCACTTGATTGGTTATGAACATGTCACTGGCAGCGAAGTATGGGAATGCGTGAGTGATAAATATAAAAAAACAGGAATGCCGGCACTTCATCAGGTGGTTAATGATATTCTATCTTTGAAGGCTACTAAGTTTATGAATTGGTTGACACTCAGTATTTATAAGCAGCCGTGAGGTACGTGAATAGTACGCCAACTATAACTAGCCCAATCATAAGGACGAATGAAGATGAATGAATGGAACTCCTTTCGACAATCCGCCGAATTTCTTCCCATTGGCATCTATGTTACCGATGGAAGCCGTTGTTTGTTTGTTAATCAAGCAGCTAAGAATCTATTAGGCTGTGATGCCGATCAATTAACAACGAAGTGGACGCAGCTGCCTGTAACTGAATCCCAATTGAATAATTCGGAGCCTCATTTCACTGTTCAAGTGAGGTTTGAGGAACTCCGCTTCTTATCACTCGACCTTCATGTGAGGCGTGTTCTGTGGGACAAACAGCATTTCTGGATTGTTACCTTATCTAAGTCTGCTGAAGTAACCCATGAGAATATGGCAATGGACACGCTTAACAATCGGCTTCGCGCAATGTTTGATAATCATGACAGTCCCATCCTTTTTTTCGATAAATCAGGCCAGCTGGTGGACTATAATCCGGCCTTTCTTAACTATGTAGGAATGAGTGAGAAAGAGCTTATGCTTTACGGCTGGCGAAATTTGTTTTCAGAAGCTACGCTTGCCAATGCGGAGCGGATGTTTGAAGAAATGCAATTGAAGCTGCAACCGATCCGTTACGAAGGGCCTGTTGGTTGGAGGCGCGGACCTACGCAGCATATGTTGATTTCGCTAATTCCAGTCTTTTCAGGTAATCTGTTCCAAGGAGCTTACTTTATTTATAATGACATTACAGATCATAAAAACATTGAAGATGTGCTTAAGCTGCGGGAAAAGCGGTTTGAATACCTCATTCAGTATGCTTCTGATGTCTTCATTATCGTAAATGAGCAATACAGGATCAAATATGTTTCTGAGTCGGTTACAAGTATCGCCGGATATCAAGTTGACAAATTATTAGGGCTGTCCACATTTAGTTTTATACATCCGGATGATGCGAATATGGTTATAGAATCCTACAAAAAGCTGCAGAACAAAGAGGATCGAATCGAGAAGTCTATAATCCGAATACTTCGTGCTGATAACACGTACGGTTATTTTCAAGTAACACGCACGAATCTGCTAAATGAACCGGCGATTGAAGGCTATATCCTTACACTTCGCGATGTAACCGAATTTGCTCTGAGGGAGCAGAAACTATCAAAACTAGCCTATTATGATTCCTTGACTAATGTGTATAACAGACGTTACTGGGAACAACAATTCCAACTTCAGCTATTAAAGTATCGTCTTGAGAAGACTCAGTTTGCCGTGATGTGTATTGACCTGGATAATCTCAAAACCATCAATGACCAATACGGACATGCATCCGGCGATGCCTTTCTAAGAGAAGTCTCATCCAGAATGGTTGATGGGCTGCCCGAAGACGCGCTGCTGGCAAGATTAGGAGGAGATGAGTTCAGCTTACTGCTGCCTGGATTTAGCGACGAGGAAGCGGTGCGCGGTTTTATAACGCCATTTTTGAAAAAGGTTGGAATTCCTTGCCGAATTGACCACCATAAAATAGAAGTCAGCTTGAGTATTGGAGTTTCTTTATACCCGCAGCACGGAGAAACGCAGGAAGAATTGATGTCCAGTGCGGATAAAGCGCTGTATACCGTCAAAAAAAATGGGAAAAACGGATTCAGCATTTATGCACATACGTAAATGTTTCAAATTGACTCGCTTTTGGACCATCGTTATAATAGGACTATTGAGTATGGAAGGGAGACTGGCAGGGGATGGATTTTCGACGCGTCGGGGTCTTTTTTTTGACCATAGTCGTCACACTTGGCATCATAGCATGGAGCACACCTAGCTTGGTCAATAAAATACGGCTTGGTCTCGATTTAAAAGGCGGATTTGAGATTTTGTATGAAGCTTCACCAATTGAAGCTGGTAAATCAGTTACGAGTGAATCATTGAAACAAACAGCGAACAGCTTAGGTAAGCGTATTAATGCGCAGGGCATCGCTGAACCTGATATTACAACGGAGGGCTCGAATCGAATTCGTGTTCGGATCGCCGGTGTAACGGATGAGAGTAAAGTTAGGGAAATGCTGAAAAAGCCGGCAGAGCTGAGCTTCAGAGGTCCGGACGGTACGAAAGAACTCATCGGGACAGATTTCAAAGAAGGCGGCGCGAAGGTAGGCTTCGACAGCACGAATCGTCCGCTAATCGAAATAAAACTAGTAGACAAGAACAAATTTAAGGCTGTCACGACGAAATTAGTCGGATCTACGCTTTCTATCTATTTGGATGAGCAGTTGCTTTCTTCTCCAAGCGTAAACTACCCGATTGACAGCGATACCGCACAAATCTCAGGGAATTACACTTACGAGGAAGCCAAACAGTTAGCAGATACGATCAACCTTGGCGCGCTTCCGCTTAAACTGGATGAAAAATATTCCCAGGTTGTAGGCGCTACGTTAGGTCAGTTGTCGCTCGATAAAACCGTGAGAGCAGGATTAATTGGCTCCATTATCATATTATTTTTTATGATTCTTATTTATCGTGTTCCCGGCTTGGTGGCTGCGTTTACGCTCATCACATATACATGGCTGCTGCTTCTTGTGTTCGATTGGTTTAACGCTGTATTAACGCTTCCCGGTATTGCGGCGCTTGTGCTTGGTATCGGGATGGCAGTCGACGCCAACATTATTACCTATGAACGCATTAAAGAAGAAATTCGCAGCGGCAAGAGCATCTTGTCATCATTAAAAGCGGGATCCAAGCATTCTTTCCGAACAGTAATGGATGCCAACATCACGAATATGATTGCGGCGGCAGTGCTTTTCTACGTCGGTAACGGCGCGATTCGCGGGTTTGCGTTCACAACGCTGATGAGCGTTATGATCAGTATTTTAACAAACGTATTCTTATCGCGTGCTCTGCTTCATTTGATTATTCGCGGCAACCTTCTGAAAAAACCGGCTTATTTTGGCGTGAAGGAGGCGGAGATCAGTGAGCTCTAAAACAAATGCTGTAAAAGAGAAAGCATCTAATGATAAATTGGCATCCGTTGATGTGAAATTTGATTTCATGAAGCATCGCAAAATATTTTTTAGAATATCCATTTCCCTTGTAGTACTAGGAATTCTCATGCTGTCTATTTTCGGACTGAACTTCGGAGTTGACTTTAAAGCTGGAACTAACATGGATATTACAGTAGCTGGACAAGCACCTGCCAAAGCGAAGGTCGATCAAGTTTTAAGCGATTTGAAATTGACTTCGATTCCTACAATCGGAGGAAATCGTATCTCCGTTCGTTTCGATGCAGTACTGGACGCCGTCAAAGTGAACGAAGTTAAAGCGGCGTTCAGCAAAGCATACGGTGACAAAACTTCGTATGAAGTGAATACCGTATCGCCGGATATTGCCAAAGAGCTTGGCGTAAAAGCGATTATCGCCGTATTAATTGCAAGCATTGCAATCTGTATCTACGTTAGTATTCGTTTCGAATGGCGATTCGCCGTTGCTGCGATTATAGCAATCCTGCATGATGCTTTCATCGTGATTTCGATGTTTGCGATTTTCCGATTGGAAGTCAACCTGCCGTTTATTGCCGCAGTTCTGACAACGATTGGTTACTCCATCAATGATAAGATCGTTATCTTTGACCGGATTCGCGAAAATCAACGATTTGCTAAAATTCGCAGCTCAGAAGACTTGTCCACTATGATTAACCAAAGTATTTGGCAAACGATGGCACGTAACGTTTACACCGTTCTTACTGTGCTCATAGCTGCAGGCTGCTTATATCTTTTCGGAAGCGACTCGATCAAGTTGTTCGCACTGGCTAAATTAATTGGTTTGACATGCGGCGCTTATTCGTCAATCTGTATCGCTAGTCCATTGTGGTTCTTGTTTAAGCAGAATTCACAGGGTTCTAAAAAGAAAGCTGCAGCGTAAAAAGAATATTAACAAGCCGCGTAGATTCTTGCGCGGTTTTTCATTAGTGGGGAGTGTACCGATGACTGAAGAGCGTTTCAATAAAGCGCAGCATGAGGTTCGGATAGGAATAGCCGGTAATTTAGTGTTAGCCTTGATCAAAGGTGTCGTTGGCGTTACAGCCGGCAGTAAGGCGCTTATCGCAGATGCCTTGCATTCCGCTTCAGCTGCGGGCTGTTCTATAGCAGCATGGATTGGATTAAAGGATGGGCAGCGTCAGTCGCTGGATGAAGAACAACCGTATGATCATGGAAAAATGCAATCGATCGCTTCGATTATCGTGTCGGTCCTTCTACTGTTCGTTGGCGTGGAAATCGCTTTTACTGCGATTAAAGCACTTGCCGGCCAGGAGCCAAGAACACCCAAAGCTTTCGCATTTATTGCCATTGTTATATCTATGTTAATTAAAGAAGCGACCTTTCAATATAAGGTTCGGATTGGGCGTAAGCTCGCTTCCCAAATGTTAATTACGAATGCTAAGGACTATCGATCGGATGTATATTCCTCGATCATTGCATTGATTGGCGTTGGGGGAGCAGCATTGGGCAAACAATTTGATCTTCAAATGCTTGTCTATTTGGACCCCATTGCCAGCTTATTAATCGCTTTTCTTGTACTTAGAATGGGCTATCAGCTTGTAGTGTCTTCTATCCAAAGCTCTGTTGTACCCATGCTGAGGCATGAGGACACAGACGAGCTCATCAAATCTGTTCAGCATATTAAAGGCGTCATTGCTGTTGACGATCTGCGTGCTAGAGAACACGGGCATTATGTCATTGTTGATGTGAAAATTAGCGTAAATCCGAAAATATCAGTGATAGAGGGTCATGAGATCGCAAGAATGGTCAAGTACTATCTAATGAAGCGGTTTATTCATGTGTCGAATGTATTCGTGCATGTGAATCCATATGAAGCTTGCTATCCTTACAAAGGGATTTCGCCCGATGAGGACAGCTTCCCGACAGTATTGCATTAAGGGGAAGAATTCCAGTTCTTTCTTATCGTGAGGAGGTTATGCCGTGCTTCATGCCAAAGCCAGGTGGCAGATCGGCAGCGCGGATGAAGATGTCATTGAGCAGCTGGCAAGGGAGCTTGGTGTTGATTCACTAATGGCCCGGTTATTGCTGCTGCGGGGTGTAACAACGAAAACAGAAGGTGAAGTTTATTTACGCGGAGGCAAGTCGTATTTCTACGATCCCATGCTGCTGGATGGCATGCAAAAAGCGGTAGATCGTATTCAGAGGGCGATTGCAAGCGGTGAATATATTCGTGTTTACGGGGATTATGATGCGGATGGTGTTAGCTCAACAGCGCTGATGGCGCGTCTGCTTGGCGGTCTTGGCGCTCGATATGACACGTACATCCCTCATCGTACACGCGAAGGCTATGGATTGAACTTAGCTGCCATCGATGCAGCCAAACTCGCTGGCGTGGGTTTGCTGATAACCGTGGACACGGGTGTCAGCGCAGTGGAGCAGGTAGCTTATGCGCAGAAGATAGGCATAGATGTTATAGTGACGGATCATCATGAGCCGCCGGAGATTTTGCCTCAGCCGTTCGTGCTGATCAATCCCAAAAAACCAGGCTGTCCATATCCTTTCAAAGGGTTAGCAGGTGTAGGCGTAGCAATGAAACTGGCGACCGCACTGCTGGGCAGATTGCCGGAAGAGCTTCTGGATATCGCAGCCATTGGTACCGTGGCTGACTTAATGCCATTGATCGATGAAAATAGGCTGATAGTTAAGCTCGGACTGGAACGTATGCGCGAGCAGACCTATCCGGGAATTAAAGCGCTGCTTGCAATTGCGGGCGTAGATCGCAGAGGAGTTACAGCGGGAAATATCGGCTTTGCCATCGCACCGAGGATCAATGCCGGCGGCCGATTGGAATCTGCAGATGAGGCCGTGCAGCTTCTTATAACGGAAGATCCCGGATTAGCCGATCAATTAGCCAAAAGTTTAGATGAACTAAATAAAGAACGACAGCTGCTAGTCGAAGCAATCACGCAAGAAGCGCATGAACTGGTAGAAACCTTACGTCTTGAAGGCGGAGGCGAACTGCCTAATGTACTAGTGTTAGCTAAGGAAGGCTGGAATGTCGGGGTTATCGGCATTGTAGCTTCAAAAATGGTAGATCGCTACTACAGGCCGGCCATTGTACTCGGAATCGATACGGAGTCAGGTAAAGCGAAGGGCTCTGCGCGATCGATTAACGGGTTTGATATGTATAAAGCATTGACTCATTGTAAAGAGTTGATGCTGCATTACGGCGGCCATCAAGCGGCAGCGGGCATGACGCTATATCGAGATGATTTAACCGCTCTTGCTGTAAAGCTTCATGAGATTGCGGCGGAATGGCTGAACCCGGACGACTATATGCCGTTGATGAAGGCGGATGCCGTCTGCAGACTGTCTGAAGTGCCTCTCTCTTCGATCGAGCGGCTCCAGCAGCTTGCTCCTTTTGGTATGGGAAATCCAACTCCTAAGTTCGTGTTTCAAGGATTGGAAGTAAAAGATATTCGTACAATGGGCAAGGAAAATCAACATATAAAGTTAGCTATTTCCCAGGCAATGGACGAAGTCGGAGCTGCGCTGAATGAAGGAAGCGCGACTTTGATCGAAGCGGTTGCCTTCAGCAAAGGCTACTTGCGGGATTGGATTACACCGTCTGCTAAGCTTGACGTGCTGGGCGAATTGTCGGTTAACGAGTGGAACGGCACACGTAAACCGCAGCTCGTGCTTCATGATGCGAAGGTGCCGCACATGCAGCTCTATGATTGGCGCGGCGCTCATCGGCCGCAGGATAAAACAGCGGCGCTAAGCGCATCGCTTGGCGCCTTATTACCTAGCTGCGAAGCGCAGCAGCCAGCCGTTGTGTGCTTCACCAGCAGCCGGGACGCGCAGCTGCGGGAATCTGTGCTGCTTACGGCAGGCGAAATCAGCTTGTGGTTCGCTGATATGGACGGCACACTCGTTGCCGGTAATGAAGCTGCTCTAGCGTCGGACTTCGGTCGCGCGAAGGACGTGGTGCTGTACTCGCTGCCGCCATCCGCAGAAGCGTTGTCTGCCGTCATTCGTCAAGCAGCTTCATTGGAACGCTGTTATGCCTTATTTGTGGATCCGGACCCTGATGCCGGAAACGGACTCCCCAGCCGTGACCAGTTTAAGCAGCTGTATGGTATGATGAAAGCATTCGGCAGCTGGGATACAGCGAACCGGACGATGACAAGCCAGTATTGCAAACGATTGAACGTTACAGAAGCAAAAGCGTTTTTTATGCTGAAGGTTTTTGAGGAGCTTGGTTTCGTGCAGCGAAATGCAGCTGTCTATGAAACTCATACAACACCAACCAAGAAGGAATTATCGGAATCTAAGCTCTATCAGACCCGCTTGAAAAGGGGAGAAGTAGAGACGATTTGCGTTTTTTCAACAGCTAAAGACTTGGAGCAATGGGTCAGTCACCATCAGAAGCTGAACGCAGAACCTATGCTATCCATATAATTTAGGAGGAACAATAAATGAATTACAAAGAGTATATCCGCATCATTCATGATTTTCCACAACCGGGCATTCGTTTCAAGGACATCACCACCCTGCTGCAAAATGGCGCTGTATATAAGCAAGCCATTGACGAACTTGCAGCTTGGGCCAAGGACATGAAGATCGATGTCATTGCCGGTCCGGAAGCGAGGGGCTTCGTAATCGGAGCGCCGCTGTCTTATGCTTTGGGTGTTGGCTTTGCGCCGATTCGCAAGAGCGGCAAGCTGCCCGGCAATACGATCGAAGCTGATTATTCGCTTGAATACGGCAAGGATAAGCTGGCGATGCACAAAGATGCGATTCATCCTGGACAGCGCGTATTAATTGCTGATGATTTGCTCGCAACGGGAGGAACAATTCAAACTTCGATGAACTTGATCGGCCAATTAGGCGGGGAAATAGTGGGCGCGACATTTTTAATTGAACTTTCCTACCTTGACGGACGTGATAAACTTAAAGGTATAGACGTATTCTCGCTCGTACAATATTAAACATTCCCTAGAAATTAGGAAGCAGCAGTGAATAAAGGCTTGTTCTATCGAAGATAGGGCATGCCTTTTGTCTTAGACTTCAATAATGGCGTATTTTGTCGATTAATCTTCATTTGCGGTTGACGCGAAGGTAAACTAAGGGGCATAATGAATAAAAATCAACTTAGCTGATGAAAGTGTAATCAGTTTTCTAATGATAAATTTAAAGAAGGATCGGATGGATTTCATGGGTATCGATCAGCTGCTGGAAAAAGCTTCTTATCTAAAAGAATCGGATTTACGCAGGATTGAAGATGCGTATGCGTTTGCGGAACAGGCTCATATTGGCCAAGTGCGCAAGTCCGGCGAACCCTATATTTTACATCCGCTTGCTGTAGCTGATATTCTGGCCGATATGCAGATGGATGCGACATCGATTGTTGCTGCTCTTTTGCATGATGTGGTGGAAGATACGACTGTTTCATTAGAAGCGGTAAATGAGAAATTTGGGGCCACATGCGCGATGGTTGTTGATGGGCTGACGAAGCTCGAAAGAATTCAGTTCAAATCAAAAGAAGAGCAGCAGAATGAAAATTACCGCAAAATGTTTGTTGCCATGGCCCAGGACATCCGCGTTATTTTGATAAAATTGGCTGACCGCCTTCATAATATGCGTACACTGAAATATCAGTCGGAAGAAAGCCAACGCAGAATCGCCTACGAAACGTTAGAAATTTTTTGCCCCATTGCCCACCGACTTGGTATTTCCGCAATCAAGTGGGAGATGGAGGACATTGCGCTTCGCTTCCTTAACCCGCAGCAGTACTACCGAATCGTTAACCTCATGCAAAAAAAGCGTACGGAACGCGAGCAATACATTGAAGATGTTATTAGCAACATTAAAGATAAGCTCATTGAAATGGGCATAGAAGGCGACATTTCGGGCAGGCCTAAGCACATTTATAGCATCTACAAGAAAATGTCCTCAAAAAACAAGCAGTTTAATGAGATCTATGATCTTATGGCAATGCGTGTCATAGTAGAAAATATTAAAGATTGCTACGCAGCGCTTGGTATTATTCACACCTTGTGGAAGCCAATGCCGGGCCGGTTCAAAGACTATATCGCGATGCCCAAAACGAATATGTACCAGTCACTCCATACAACGGTTATAGGTCCTAAGGGCGAGCCGCTGGAGGTTCAGATACGTACTTCTGAAATGCACAAAACGTCAGAATACGGGATTGCAGCCCACTGGGCATACAAAGAAGGCACCATCGTTCCTTCAGGAACCTTCGGCGATAAAGTGTCCTGGTTCCGTGAAATTCTGGAGCTGCAGGAGGAAACTAGCGACGCTTCGGAATTTATGGAATCGATGAAAATGGATTTCTTCTCTGATCTAGTGTTTGTTTTTACGCCAAAAGGAGAAGTAATCGAACTGCCGGCAGGCTCCGTGCCGCTAGATTTTGCCTATCGGATTCATACGGAGGTTGGCAATCGCACGATCGGAGCGAAGGTTAACTCACGTATCGTACCGCTAGACTATCGGCTTAAAACCGGCGATATCATAGAGATATTAACTTCCAAGCACTCCTACGGCCCAAGCCAGGATTGGGTTAAAATAGCGCAGTCGTCACACGCTCGCAGTAAAATCAGGCAGTGGTTCAAAAAAGAGAAGCGGGAAGAAAATGTCGATAAAGGCCGCGATTTGATTGAGCGGGAGCTGAAGCGGCTGGCGATTGATCCGCCGACATTGATGACGGATGACAAGCTGCTTGAAGTGGCAAATAAGTTCGCGTTTAATGATATTGACGATATGCTCTCTGCTGTGGGTTTCGGCGGTATAACGGCTGCTCAAATTTGTACGAAACTGACAGAGAAACTGCGTAAAGAAGCGGAAGAATCTCAGATTATTCAGCTGACGAATGAAGTCAAAGAAGTTAAGCCGAACGTTGGTGAGCGCGAGCGCAGAGGACGTCCAACGAACGGTGTTCGAGTCAAAGGCGTCGAGAACTTATTAGTGCGCTTCGCACGCTGCTGTAATCCAGTGCCTGGGGATCCGATCATCGGTTATGTTACCCGGGGACGGGGCGTTTCCGTGCATCGGGGGGATTGCACCAATATTCCTATTGGCGATGTGGAAGAAGGCAATCGGATTATTGAAGTTGATTGGGCCGATGCTGTTGAAGCGAATTTTAATGTGGAAATTGAAATTACCGGCCATGACCGCAGAGGCCTGCTTAACGAAGTATTGCAGGCTGTTTCTGAGAGTAAGACGATGATATCGGCGGTTTCAGGGCGTTCGGATAAAAATAAAATGGCGCAAATTCACATGACCATTCTAATTAAAAACATTGATCACCTACAATCAGTTGTGGAAAAAATTAAACGGGTTAAGGATGTTTATTCCGTACAGCGGATTATGCAAACCTAAGCTGGGTCGTTAAGGAGATCGGAGCAATGCGTGTAGTTGTCCAGCGCAGTAAAGCGGCGCAGGTGTTGGTGGAAGATAAGATTGTTGGGAGCATTGACCAGGGTCTGGTATTGCTTGTCGGGATCACGCATGATGATTCTGAGTCCGACGCCAAATACTTGGCGGATAAAGTAGCGGGACTGCGTATTTTTGAAGATGAAGACGGCAAGATGAACTTATCTGTTGCGGAAGCTGGCAGCGCCGTATTATCCATTTCCCAGTTTACTTTGTATGGAGACTGCCGCAAAGGCAAGCGCCCTAACTATATGGCGGCTGCCCGTCCTGAACAGGCTGAGCCTTTGTACGAAGCATTCAATGCGGCATTGCGCGACGCGGGGCTGAAGGTGGAGACAGGTGTTTTTGGCGCAATGATGGATGTGTCTTTTACCAATTGGGGACCTGTTACGTTGATCGTCGACAGCAAATAAGATCGATTCAGGCATCATGCCTAGTTGTATGGTGAAATAGAGGATTTGAAGCATGCATAGGAAGGTTCCCTTAAGGGCATAATAAAGGCATTCTCGAAGAAGGAGCCTTTCCAACTATGCGCCGCGCTATGAAAGAGAGTTTGCTGCAGCTTACGCAGCGTGAAATGCTTAATGCTTCGCTGTCAGAGGCCATTGCCTTAAATGCGAGCCTAAGAGATGCTGAATTCGGCAGCGAGATTATTTCCGCCCAGCATTTGATGAAGCATATTCCGCGAAAATCTTTTCGATAAGCATGTTTGAATTAACCTGTTCTGTTACAAGCGGAGCAGGTTTTACTGTTTATGAACCCATTTGCTGCATGCTCCATATGGGTTATAATAATAGGATGCTAACAAGGGGATGCTCCCCATATCATAATAGGCAAGGTGAATGCATGTCTTTCATACAACCTTCATACCAGAATAAATCAAGAGTTTGGAAGTTTTTGATGGCGGGTCTAATCGGCTTGTCAGTACTTACGGCACTATTGTCTCTCTATTGGCAGCATCAGCATCCAATGCTCATTAGCGCGCAAGCGATTAGTTTGGACAAGGTGATAACTGTGCAGCAGCCTAAGGCGCAATACGATTTAATTGTGGTCGGCACAGATCCTGAGGGAGTTATGGCTGCAGTTTCCGGTGCCCGGAATGGACTTCATACATTGCTTATTGATGGTCGAAACAGAGAGATATTGGGCGGACTCATGACTTTAGGTTGGCTGAACAGTATCGATATGAATATGTCGCCGAAAAAAACGTCTTTGTCCAAAAAAGAAGTTTTGAACAAGGGGCTTTTCAGTGAGTGGTACTCCTATATTGAAGGCGACTCGTTTGATACCGCAACGGCAGCAAATGCTTTTAATCGTATGGTCCAGCATGAGAATAACATAGACGTTCTTCTCCAAACACAGCGGATGGAGCCGATTGTGAAGCAAGAGTCGCATGGGCAAGCCGTCATTCATGGCTTAACAGTAACGCTGCAGAACGGAACCACAGTGCCGATTCAAGCAAAAACTGTCATAGACGCTACGCAGGATGGTGATGTCGCTGCTGCGGCAGGAGTTCCTTTTACCAGCGGATTAGAGGATCTAGGTAATGTCAAAGCACGAATGGCGGTTACCCTTGTATTTCGCTTATCCAATGTGACGCCTGAAGTATGGAGAGCGATGCAGAAACGAATGAAAGATGACGGCGATCCCAATACAGGCGCAAATGAAGTCAGTGTTTGGGGCTATCCTGAATTAATCGATTATCCCGAGATCAATAAAGATCAGGTTAAAATGCGCGGAATGAATATCGGCCGCCAACGTGGGAATAAAGTGCTTGTTAACGCATTGCAAATATTCGGCATTGACGGTGTTGATCCGAAATCTCGTGAAAAGGCCATGGAAATAGGTAAAAATGAAATTCCGCACGTTGTCCGTTACTTGAAGGAGAATTACCCGGAGTTTGCAAATGTAAAGCTGGACAGTGTAGCGCCTGAACTGTATGTAAGAGAAACAAGACATATGAAAGGCGAATACCGATTGAATATCGTCGATGTGCTGGATAACCGTGATCAGTGGGATCGCATTGCCTTCGGATCGTATCCGGTTGATATACAGCGGCTTAATCCGACGGATCGGGGAAAAGTGCTGAGTAAACCTCAACAGTATGCGATTCCGTTCCGTAGTCTTGTGCCGGATATGGTAGACGGTCTTCTTGTTGTCGGGCGAGCGGCCAGCTATGATTCGCTTCCGCATGGCTCTGCACGGGTGATACCCGTTGGCATGGCGGAAGGAGAGTCTGCAGGGGCTGCAGCTAAACTGGCAATCGAGCGGGGCGTTACGTTTCGGCAGCTAAGTGCGAGCCAAGCAGACATCGCGGAGCTTCAACTGCGGTTGAATAAGCAGGGCATGGAGCTTAAGCCTTTTACCATTGCGAAGCTGCCTTATATGACCCACCCTCAATATGAGGGGCTTAAGGTTGCAGCTGGTTTAGGTCTGGCAATAGGCGGGTACAACAATGATTTTCAACTGGATCGAAAGAGCAGCCCGCAGCAAATGGTTTATTTAATCAACGAGGCCGATAAAATAGATGTAAAAGCTATGCACGCCGATGCCTCGAAGGCAATCTTGAATTTAAGTGATCCCAGCAACCAGCCTTTAACCATCGCCCAAGCGGCTTTTACCATTACACAAACGTTAGAATTGCCTGTGAAGGCGGCTGATTCTGTAAAAGTTCTTTTGGATAAAGGGCTTTTAACTCAAGCTTCATTAGACACAATGAAAAATAAAGAAGCATTAACGTTGGGTGATACCTATATGATGCTTAAGGATCTCAAAGCGGGATTACAGAGATGAATTTTGTAACGAAACTGTAATGCTGTTTTCATCTCACCTTAATGATTAGTGGCTATAATACAAGTATGACCCCCTTTAAAATATTTTATTGACGGCCTTCGGCTATATGCTGTTGGCTTTTTTCTTTGCCGGATTTGAACTGATTGAGGTGTTTTTTGTCGGCTAAATAAAATGAATCGGCGATTGTTGCTTACTTTTTAGCAGTCGCTATGATACAATATATGAATAATTGGTCCCAAAAGTTTGGAATACGGTTGGCTTGAAGGAGTGAATGTTATGGCTGACGAACAGAGCTTTCATCTTTGTCCAAAGTTTGAACATGCGTTCGAGCTGCTCGGCAAACGATGGACAGGTTTAATAATACGTGTGCTGTTAAGCGGGCCGAAGCGATTCAAAGATATATCGGATTTGATACCAACTATGAGCGATCGCATGCTGTCCGAGCGGTTCAAGGAGTTAGAGGCTGCCGGTATTCTGATTCGGCACGTTTACCCGGAAACGCCCGTTAGGATTGAATATGAGTTATCCGAAAAAGGCAGAGGCCTAGAACCCGCGATGGAAGAATTGCAGGAATGGGCTAATAAGTGGTAAAGCAGGCAGTTGCGTAAATAGATAAATTTTGATATAAACAGTATTAGATGATTTTTGCAAGCGGAAGAACCGCCTTGTATGCACCTCGTGTGCGACAGGGCGGTTTTTTGTTGTTTTTTGTAAAAAAATAGGTGGACGATTGGAAAGAGCATGTGTGATACTATTGATTGGGTTAAATTGGAAATTGATAAAATTACAATTAAGGAGCGGTTAGTGCATGAAAAAAACTTTATTTATTATACTTTCTTCCATTTCAATAATGGTGAGTGGAGCAGATGTTACCAATGCAGAAAAACCTACTTTTAAGGACATTACCGGCCATTGGGCTGAATCTCGAATTAATCAAGCAGTGACCAAAGGCTATGTTATAGGGTATGAAGATGGAACCTTTCGTCCGGAAGGGCAGGTCACTCGTGCAGAATTTTTGACGATGGCTGTTAATGCTTTGAAATTACAGGTGCGAACTGCTAATAGTGGGGAAGCTTGGTATACACGGTACATCGAGGCGGCCACTTCTCAGGGTCTTTCAGTGAACACTGATTACGCTGACCAACAATGGAGTATAGAAATGACTCGCTTTGAAATGTCTCGGGTTGGTGTGCGATCGCTGGGGAAAGCAACAACAAAAGAACACGAATGGATGTACTTAGCGACAAATTCCGGATTAATAAGTGGATTAGATTCGAAAGGTACTCTTGGCGAAGGATTAACAATGACTCGCGCCCAAGCTGTTACTGTCATTGAAAAGGTCTTAACTGTTAAAAATGGAGGGACACTTTCGGTAGATAGCAATGCGGTTGCAAATGCAAAAGCTATTTTAGATGCCGGGGAGAATCCTGGGCAAACAGATCCATGGGGCCGCAAGATACGTACAACAAATTTGCCTAAGAATGCAGCGGATTACCCTTACATATTAGCGGATATTCCAAATGAGATATACGAAGCTCCTTTTAATGCTAGATATCTTCAACCAGATTATTTAACGGCAGCTAAATCATTTCAAAAATATCCTGCATTGAACAAGGATAATATTTCGGCATGGTGGAAGAAAGCGGATACTTATTTGAACTTGATATTTAACGTAGATTACCGGACCATTTCGTACGATTGGGCAACTCAAATTATGGAGAATGAAACTCCGTTTTTAAACCATGATTATGAATTGCAGAGACTGAAAGATTATGTCGATTATGTTAAAAAGAACCAGATTATTATTACGGGTACAGCTAACCTAGAGCCAACCATCATGGCTACTGATAAATATTCAGTACTTGTAAGAGCCCAAATTACATTTCAAATAGAAAACAGTAAAACGAATGCAGACATAATTCATGGAGATTTATTTTCAAAAGATAAATTTGCGATTGGCACGTTGTATAAAGGATATTCTGATATACATTTGGGGAATATTTCATCTGACATCTATCCTGAAGATTTAAGAATATTTGGAAATGCCATTATTTTTTTTAACGGCATGTATAAGTATTCTCCACAGAGGTGAGTGTCGTGATAATACAAAATAAAATACTTCTTATATTCTTATCACTTGTTATAGTGTTATCGTTATTTACCAAATCTCAGAACGTATACGCAGATAATGGTGTTGTTTTTGACCCAAATGGAAACCTATTGTTTAGTACGAATGACATAGCAGCCTCCTCAAGTATTAGGTATAAAACTGTTGGTTGGTCTATTACAAACGTTCAAGTACCAGGCGGAAATCCAACATCAATCAGTCATGGAGAAATGACGTCACAATTAGACTATCAAATACCTACTAATCCACAGCCGGGGGATACCGTACAATCTAACTGGATCGTACCTGTTTCTAATGTTGAAACTGCTGTGAAGGCTGCTAATATGTTGTCTACAATAGATGGAGCGACAGTTTATTTACACGGCATTTTCCAAGTTCTTGGTGATCCACAATATGCTGGAACTACATTCAAAACATTGAGTGGCATTAAAAACGCAGAATCTTGGGCAAACCCTAATGTTTTTGATCAATACTTTAATATTCCTGTTACCTTCAAAAGCAAAAATTATAACGGTGATGTGATTTTACAAGATGATAGTGGAACCGTATTTACTTCTTCCACAGTGTTCACTGGTAAGCCAGGTGACTCATTTTCGTCTACTTTACAACCGAGCTATATAGTAGGCAGCCAAACATATCGACTAACGAAATCTTATATCGTCAATAAACTAGATCCGTCTAATCAGAAGTTCGTTATCAATGAAGGTGGAGTTAACCCATCCACAAGGAACCCGACATTAGCCGTTGGAGGGACGAATATTGTTGGTGTTTATAGTTTAGCCACGGCACCACCGCCACCGCCTGCAGCTAATATCGTTAGCGTCGATGTTACGCCTCCAAGCGCTACCGTTGCTGTAGGAGGTAATGTAGATTACAAAGCGACAGGTCATTTTGATGACGGAACAACACAGGACATTACTGCAACAGCTACATGGACCGTTAGAGATCCTATTGCCTCTATTTTCGCCGGCCGTGCAACCGGGCAGCTTGTTGGCACATCAAAAGTGAGAGCGACTTGGTATGGTATTTACGGAGAAGCAGATATTGAAGTGTTGTCCATGCCAACAGCCATCATTGATTCAAATAATAGTGTTGTTGCAGGAGATGATCTTTCTGCTTCTGGAGAACATTCATACAGCTTTAACGGTCTTATAACAGGTTATGCATGGAGCGTAGCGAATGGACAATTTGAAAATTCGGACAGTCTTCATAAAACAACAAACATATGGTGGGATAAGAATTTTGCCAATACCAGTAATATGCTGGTTTTAAACGTAATCGATGAAAAAGGGATGGTTGGCTACACATCCAAGAACATCCATATTTTGGCGCCTTATGTAATATCTAAACCTTCTATTTTAGGAACTTTGAAAGAAAACAGGCACATGATTCTCACTGATACAGCTAGCTACTCTCCACTACACTATCCGTTAGATCATTCAAAAACAAAAATGACAATTGTTCCTCTCGATGCGGGAACTTTACAAAGTGAAATTAAAATTGTTCAGTCGTTAGACGGAAATTCAAACGTGGATTTTCTTGTAAAGAAACCCGGCAATTATCGATATACACTTTACGTGGAAAACGTACTCGGCAATAGTGACACAAAGAGTATGGATTTCTATGTATCACCGGATCTATCACCGGCTTCACATTTCACCACAGTACACAACATTTTACGCGATCCTAACAACGGCAATAAAGCAACCTTTGTATTAGATGATAGATCTACTTCTCCAGATGGAGACATTATTGCGAAACGGTTTTGGAGATACGCCTATGATTCTGATAAAGATGGGGATTTCACAGATGAAACATGGACTTTATTAGATTCCTCAAACAAAACTCAAATAATATTTCAATCTACACAGGTTGGTTTATATGAATTTGAATTAGAATGTACGGAAGATTTTGGACAACCTACACTCCTTCAATTTATTAACCCCTCCGATTATCGGAAAGGTTAAGGAGGTATAAACCGTATGAATAAAAAAATTGTTCCCGTTATTGTGGCAATACTATTGATCTTATCTAGTTCATCTGTTTCTGCCTTTGAAAAAAACAGTGTGGATGTAGGAAACCTCCCCCCAGTTTCAACTTTTGGTTACGTGGAGCAGAAGAAAACGGACATTGTATTTAACGTAGGTGACACATCAAGCATCGCTGATATGAATGATCTCAGAGGCAGAGTTAATTCCATTTTGATGCCTAAGCTAGCTTCCAAAAATATTGCACCAAACATCAAGTACCTGGATGGGACAGCTCAAAGAAACAGTAAAAGATCTGCGTTGAATAGTCTGAATTCATCGATATACATCAAACCTGATGGATCATTGTGGGGTTTTGGATACAACACTATTGGAGCTTTCGGTTATATAAGTAGTGATGAAACCCTATGGCACGCCCCTGAAAAGTTATTATCAGAAATCGGGTTTACAGAATTTTTTCAAACACAAAACAGTCAGTATTACAATGGTGCACACCACCCTCAAATCGAAAGCTATGTTGCTTTGAAGAAAGACGGATCGGTCTGGTTGTGGGGGGATAATTCAAGCGGTCAATTGACTGGGACACCATCAGCGGGGTATACAGTTCCGTTTAAAGACAATCGCTTAACTAATATCATAAAAGTAAGAACATTTACTAATTCTGGTGTATGTTTGTTTTTAAAGGATGACGGAACTCTATTTGTGAGAGGACTTATTGGGATAAGTTCTACAACGGCAAATACATACGGAGAACTGTCTATTCCAAATGTCGTTGATTTTACGCTTTTGGGTCAAAGAGAAGAAGTTAAATTAACATTTGGAAGCACTGTACCACTAAATAATACTTTCTTTCTTCGATTATTAAGAAAAGACGGTTCAACCTCCGCACTAGGATATGATCCAACCAAAAAAACGGCATCATTACAAATCTGGGACCCAATTTCACCACCTGATCCTACGATAAAACAGATTGCAGGCTTTCAGATGATAAACAAATCTAATGCCCTTTTAGTCTCTATTGTAGGTATGCCAGGATATGGACCTAACAATCCTGCATCATTTAGACTCTCAGATGGTAAAACGGATATTTATTTTGGGACATATTCATTATGGGGATCAGGTTATGCCACCCCTCAACATATTTCTGATTACGGTTGGTCTAGTGTTAGGACATACTCTTCGGATTCTGGCAACAGGTATTCATATGGAGGTATTTTTTCAATTGACCTATGGAATGGTACTTTGCCAGATATCATAGAATGGGGAAACACCCCTCCACATCATAGGAGCCTTTTGTTATCCGATGGTTCTATGGTGATGAATTCAGAAAGTGTAGCTGGTAATGGTGGTAACGGAGGTATGCCAGCACCTAATCCTTATTCTGCACAATTTAAAATGCCCTTAACTCTAACCCAAATGAATGTTAGTTTTAGCGGTAGTTGGAGTAATCCCCCTTATACTTTTCCATATATTGCTTTTATTCCGACAAACGAGAAAGTTGATGTTAATCAAAAAGCAGAGCTTTATTTGAATACTCAAATTCAGAACTCGATCACTGAGGGGTATACTAAAAATTATTTTGTTCATATCAGTGACAAACAATCAGCTTATACGCCTAATTCAAAGCCTATGAATGATGTCCTTACTTCCTTGTCAAATACAAACAGCACTTATGTTGCTTTGGGGAAATCTGCAAATCAAACAAGTCAAATGAATATTGTGAACGGCAACTTGCTTGGAGGCATGTACCTGGATAATACGAATATAGACGCTGCCTTGAATTCTTTAGCCGATAGCATCATTAGTGATGTGCTTGGCAGCTCTGCTGCTAACAAAATTGTTCTTTATAAAGACGGAAGCGGCAATTATACATCAAATGAAATATCTTATGATGTTCGTTATTCAGACATCGAATCCGATCCGCAAGCAAGCAGTCGGTGGAAGTTCACGCAAGATGCTAGTTATTTTGAAAATAGCATGGGGGATATATCCGGCAGCGGCACATTTATGTCAACGCCTTATACTGCCGCTGCTACCTCTTGTAACCCATGTTCTATTTTCAACAAAGTCGGAAAGTATGACCTTATTGAACAAAGTCAAGACAAACCAAAAAATGATCCAAAATTTACGAATTACTGGTTATGGAGCGATCCATCTTTATCTAAGCTCACGTTATACGTTCACCGCGCTCCGGATGCGGACGAGGCGATCCAGTCCATTCCAAATGCTACACCAGGAATAACATCAGTCACTCTCATTGATAAAAGCTATGATTTAGACCGACAATCAACTATGAACAAAGGAATAGTCGCATGGAAACATAAGTGGAAAGTAGCAAGTAATACAACATGGACTGCCGGTACTATTCCATCCTCTGTTCCAGTAGGTATAGATTATATGGTATCTCTGGAAGTGCAAGATACAGATGGAGCATGGAGCACGCCTCACATTCAAACATTTAACTCAGGGATTTTAAACAACCCGAATGCACCACCTGCGGCCGTAATGACAGACCCTATTGGAACGCAGCAAAGCCCTACTATTTACAGTTCAGTAAGGCCAACTTTCAAATGGCGTCAAACGGATCTTGATCCTAATACTGTTTTCTCGAAGTTCCAAATAGAAGTAACGAATCAAGCAAACGATACTGTAATGCTTGATACGGGTCCACTTTCACAGAATGTACAAGCTACTGCTGCAGGAGTATCAGTACTAGGAAGCTGGACAGCAATGAGCAACCTTCCAACAGGTCAAAAGCTGCGAGTAATGGTTCGAGTTTTTGACGGTACAGATTGGTCAAATTGGAGCTCTCAGACTTGGTTCATGATCAATAACACACCAACAGCACAGTTTGATTGGACCCCTAAGCCTGTATGGGAAGGCGACACGGTTACTCTTCTCAATCAATCTGCCGATCCTGACGGAGATCCTCTTACATCCAACTGGACGATACGAATGCCGGATGGAACCATCTCTACCCACACGAACTCCAATGTGAGCACTCTATTCTCTAAACAAGGCACCTATTCAGTAACGCTCACAGTTTCAGACGGAAAAATAATCGATTCTGTCACACAAGTTATTGTGGCTGCACCCCTTACGATCACGGCACAAGTAAGTCATACGGCAGATTGGAAAGCCATTCACCTAACGAAAGGGCATGAAACGGAGCATATGCCAAAAGATTTTTATTCAGGTGAAATTTTTATCGTAGAAGCAGACAGCTCGACGGCAAGCGTTGATAAAGTTACAGCTTGGTTGGATGCAACCGTTAGAGATGGAAGTTCCCTTCATTTGGCGGCTACGTTATTGCAAGCTGGTTCAATAATCCATTTTAAAGGTGAAATGTATGATCCTCAGCTGCAATCCTACACAAAAGATTTAAGAGAAGGCTATTATGATATTCATTTTCAGATTCGCTATACGAATGGCATAATGAAGGAAGCGAGTGTGCCTATTCATATCATCGGAAATGTAAATGCATCGTTTGGCGTGCATCGTGTACGATAAGGAAAAGGCTCGAGAAATAATTTCTGACTAAAATTTCATAAAAAGGCCATTTTCAGCTTGACTTTGCGTTATTGTCTGGTTAATATTTGTGGTAGTGAAAATACTCTTTGATCCGTTGAAGGGATAAAGTAGTTCAAGTTCGCGTGTCCAGAGAAGGGAAGCCAAGGCTGCAAGCTCCCTGACGTTGAATGAACGAAAGACTTCCCGGAGGACAGACAGTGAACGAAGAAGCAATGCGATAACTATGGATGAATCGACTGATATGAGGTCGGCGGTTCCGGTTAGATGGGCATTCGGCCCTCACATCCAGCTTCTTGCAATTAGCTGTTATGCGTATGCGGGCGTTAACCGTTTAAAGTGCGAACTTTTAGCTAGGCAAGCCATTTAGGCGCTGCAAAGCAGTTCGAATGTGGGTGGTACCACGGGAATTTGGTTATTCAAATCTCTCGTCCCTGACAGCAGGTCAGGGGTGGGGGATTTTTTTATTTTGCAGATAAGAATTGGAGGTAATGACCGCATGAGCGATGCCTATAAACGGAGACCCTTGGGAACACGGGATTTTTTGCCGGGCGATGTTGAAAAATGGCAGTACATGGAGCGCACGGCTCGCGAATTATGTGCAGTGTTCAACTATCGTGAAATTCGGACGCCTATTTTTGAACATACGGAATTGTTTGAACGCGGTGTTGGCGATACGACGGACATCGTAGAGAAGGAAATGTACACCTTTACCGGTAAAGGTGACAACAGTCTGACACTGCGCCCTGAAGGGACAGCCGGAGTCGTCAGAGCGTATGTGGAAAATAAGCTTTATGGAGAGCCCGATCTCACTAAGCTTTACTATATCGGCCCTATGTTCCGTTATGAGCGGCCGCAAGCCGGACGTTATCGTCAATTCCACCAATTTGGTGTGGAGGCGATTGGATCTGAACATCCGAGCTTAGATGCGGAAATTATCGCACTGGGGTATACATTTTGCAAAAATGCGGGTTTGACTGACTTTCGCGTGGAGATCAACTCTGTCGGCACTCCAGAAGATCGGACGGCTTACAGGCAGCGATTGCAGCAGTTTTTTGCACCGGTTAAAGACAAGCTGTGCAAAGATTGCCAATCTCGGTTTGACCGCAACCCAATGCGGATTCTGGATTGTAAGATTGACGTTGCCTATTGCGAAGGCGCACCGGTGCTGATGGACGATTTGCATGAAGACAGCAAAGCGTATTTTGAGGCGGTTCAGTCTTATTTAACGGCGATGGATATTCCATACACCCTCAATCTGAATCTGGTTCGAGGGTTGGATTACTACACGCATACGGCTTTTGAATATAAAGCGGATGGCATTGGCGCGATAGATACTGTAGGCGGCGGAGGCAGATATAATGGCCTTGTCGGACAGATCGGCGGCAGCGGTAATGATCAACCGGGTGTAGGGCTTGGGATTGGTCTGGAGAGAATTGCGCTTGTCCTTCAGTCACAAGGCTTCGAAATACCGAGCGGTCCTCAACTGGATGTATATCTAATTGGTCTTGGCGAAGCGGCGGAGCAAGAAGTCACAAGAATACTGCATAAGCTGCGAGTGAATGGCATTTCAGCCGAAAAGGATTATACCGGCCGTAAAATGAAGGCACAGATGAAATCAGCAGACCGGTTTCAAGCAAAATATGCGGCCATCCTCGGTGACGATGAATTGGCTCGCGGTGAAATTTCGTTAAAAGCTATGCTTACGGGTGAACAAGAAACTGTGAAGCTCGACGCTTTAGTAGAGAAATTACAATCAACCAGGGGGAAAATACAATGATGTTGAAGACACATAACTGCGGCACGTTAACGAAGGCTAATGTAGGAGAAACGGTTATTTTGAACGGTTGGACTCAAAGACGCCGTGATTTGGGCGGCGTGTTGTTTATTGATCTGCGCGACAGAAGCGGGCTTGTACAAATTGTATTCAATCCGGATTTTTCAGGTGAAGCGCTCGCGATAGGCGATAAAGCACGTAACGAATACGTATTGGCTGTCAAAGGTAAAGTAGTAGAGCGTGACAAAGAAACTGTAAACACGAATCTTGCGACCGGTGAGATCGAAGTTCAAATTACAGAAATCGAAATTATGAACACAGCGAAAAATCCGCCCTTCTTCATCGAAGACGGTATTGAAATCGATGAGTCGCTGCGTTTGAAATACCGATACTTAGATTTGCGCCGTCCGGAAATGCAGCGTACGTTAATGCTTCGCTCTAAGGCGGCTAAAGTGTTCCGCGATTTCCTTGATGACCATGGATTTATTGATGTGGAGACGCCGATTCTAACCAAGAGCACACCGGAAGGCGCGCGTGATTACCTCGTACCAAGCCGTGTGCATCCAGGTGAATTTTTCGCGCTGCCGCAATCTCCGCAAATTTTTAAACAGCTGTTAATGGTCGGCGGTTTAGAGCGTTACTACCAAATCGCTCGATGCTTCCGCGACGAGGATCTGCGTTCGGATCGTCAACCGGAATTCACACAGGTGGACATTGAAACGTCGTTCCTTTCCCAAGATCAATTGCTGTCATTAATGGAGGAATTGGTGGCCAAATTAATGAAAGATACGGCTGGTGTAGAGATTACAGCTCCGTTCCAACGGATTACTTACGCCGATGCTATGGGTAAATACGGCTCAGATAAACCAGACCTGCGCTTCGGATTAGAGCTTGTTGACTTGTCTGATCTTCTTGCAAACACAGAAGCTAAGGTATTTGCGGGTGCCATTAAGAGCGGCGGAGAAGTAAAAGCTCTAAATGCTAAAGGCTGCGGACTGTGGAGCCGTAAAGAAATCGACGATCTGACACCTTTTGCAATGCGTTACGGAGCCAAAGGGCTGGCTTGGATTCAAGTCAAAGACGGTGAATTCAAAGGACCTATCGTGAAGTTCCTGACGGAAGATGAGATTAAAGCGATATCCGAGCGTCTTGGCGTAGAAGAAGGCGATTTACTGCTGTTCTCAGCGGATACTAAGAAAATCGTAGCGGACGTGCTGGGTAATCTGCGTCTGAAAATCGGCAAACAGCTGGGTCTAATCAACGAATCCCAATTCAAATTTGCATGGGTTGTCGACTTCCCGCTGCTGGGCTGGGATGAAGAAGCGAAGCGCTATGTAGCAGAGCATCATCCGTTCACGCGTCCTAACGAAGAGGATGTCCATTATTTTGATACCGATCCAGGTAAAATCCGCGCGCAAGCCTATGACTTGGTTCTGAATGGTTATGAAGTCGGCGGCGGCTCGATGCGTATATATAAACGCGATGTGCAGGAGAAAATGTTCAGCGCGCTCGGTTTCTCGGCCGAAGAAGCGAATGAGAAGTTCGGATTCTTGCTCGAAGCATTCGAGTACGGTACGCCTCCGCACGGCGGAATCGCCTTCGGCTTCGACAGGCTAGTCATGCTGATTACCGGCCGCACGAATTTGCGCGAGACAATCGCTTTCCCGAAAACGGCAAGTGCAACGTGTCTCTTGACGGATGCACCGGGTCCAGTTGACGAGAAGCAGCTTGAGCAGCTTTCGATTAAGCTGGCTTTGAAGGAGCCTGCTGTGAAATAATTCAATGATAGAACGGTGTATTTGATCAGAAAGGAGAAACTTCATGCTTCATCAATTTTCCCGCACAGAGCTCGCAATTGGACCTGAAGGATTAGACATACTACGCGGCAGCACTGTAGTCGTTCTTGGCATTGGCGGCGTTGGTTCTATAGCGGCTGAGGCATTAGCCCGGAGCGGTGTCGGCAGAATTATTATGATCGATAAAGATGTGGTTGATATCACGAATATTAATCGGCAAATTCATGCGCTGACGACGACGATCGGACAACCCAAAGCTGAACTGATGCGTGAACGCATTAAGCTGATCAATCCGGAATGTGATGCGATTGCGCTTCGCATGTTCTATACGGAAGAAACTTATGAGCAAGTATTTGCTTATCCCATCGATTATGTGCTTGATGCATCGGATACGATTTCTTATAAAATACATCTGATCCATCAATGTTTGGAACGGAAAATTCCGCTGATCTCTTCGATGGGCGCTGCTAACAAAATGGATCCGACGAAGTTTAAAGTTGCGGACATATCCAAAACAATCGTTGATCCGCTTGCTCGCGTCATTCGTACCAAGCTGCGCAAGCAAGGAATCAAGAAGGGTGTTAAAGTGGTCTTCTCAACCGAGCTTCCCATTAAACCGAGAGAAGATGTAACGCAGCAAATTGTGCCTGCCAACGCGCCTGAGATTCGTAAAGCGAAACAGCCTCCTGCAAGCAATGCATGGGTGCCGCCAACGGTTGGACTGATTATGGTAAGTGTTGCAATAAACGATTTATTAGCGAAATAAAAAAAGACTGATTCCAGAGTAAGCAATTTCGCTTGCTTCGGAGTCAGTTTTTTTTCGGTTTTATTGCATATACACATCGGCTGCCGCCTTTGGCTTTACATTCTAATTGCTCAACATCAGCATTCAGCACTTTTCGAAAAAGCGACAATTCGCTGCTGCAAGCTTTATTGTAGTTGTGCGCGATATCATGAATCGGACAATTGAATTCGGTCAGGATGTAAGTTCCAGTATCTTCGTCTTTTCGCAAATCAACCATGTAGCCTTTTTCATCCTGAATGTTAGCGAGTTGCTCGACAAGTAGGTCGAACGTTTCACCTTTCATTTGCTCCGTATACTTATCCTTAAGCCTTTCTTCGCGGCGGTCGAATAGCTGGTTTACCATCTCGCCGCCTGAAAGCTCATGGATATCGTTCAAGAAATCCAATGTGATGTCAGTGTAGTTTTTCGGAAACAGCTGTTCGGCTTCTTGTGTCAGCATATACACGTTAGTCGGCCTTCCCATCGCCTGGCGAATGAGTTCCGGCTGAACCAACCGGTCTTTCTCCAGGTTGCTGATGTGCCGCCGAATCGCAATGTCGGTAATTTGCAAGTGTTTAGCAATTTCATTTGCGCTCATGGCACCGAGTTTTTTGAGCAGCTGTATGATTTGTTGTTTAGTCGTCATCGGATTAGCCGTCATTTCCATCACCCACAGGTTAGATTATGAAGTTCATATCGCCAAATTCGTGCCACAAATACTGCCGGTCGATCGCTTCTTCATAGGCGTGCAAGAGCAGCTTCGGATCAATAAATGCGGATAATAAATCCAGATGGCTTGCTTCAGGTTCGTGAAAGCCTGTTACTAGGCCATCGACAATTTTTAATATGGAGTCTTGCTCGATTTGCAAATTTGTCCAACCGGAGTAAGGGATAATTCGCCCGTAATCATCTGCTGAACTTTCTAATGCGCGTACAACGGTTGTGCCTACCGCGATAACTCGGCCGCCAGACTGTTTGGATTGTTCAATGGCTATGGCCGTCTCTTCCGGAATCGAATATTCTTCGAATTGGTCCAGCGGTTCTAGATGAATTTTATCATCCAACAAATAGGATAGTCCAGTATGAAGCTGTACATAGGCGATTCGGACCCCTTTGCGCTTCAATTTAAACAGCAATTCCCAACTGAAAGCTCTTCCTGCCGATGGCATTTCTACTGAGCCTGGTGCCGAAGCAAAAACCGTCTGGTAATAATCCAAACTCCAGGGCTGCTCTATATATTCATAACGTATTGGCTCGCCGAGTGAATAAATGTTATCGTAAAGCTTCGTGCCGAATTGAGAAAAGTTTAATGTTACAAACGGATGGTGGGTCGTATTTGACACTTTTGCTTGCAGTTCCGATGAAAAAATAAGAATATCGCCTGCCTCAACGCCATCGGAGACAACAAGCACTTCCCATGACGAATCATTTAACCTTCTTGCCAGTCTAACTTCGACTGCTAATCCGCGAACATGAGAGCCTCTCATCCACTTAGCTTTGAGAACAGCTGGGACAGTCCTGCTAGAATTCAGAACAAGTACGTCCCCAGCTTTCAAAAAATGTTCCAAATGATAAAACTGTGTATGTGACGTCATACCCGTCTGACGGTCTAAAACCATCATTTTGACAAAATCCCTTCGGACATTTCTGCGTTCGGGAGGCATTGTTGCATGGAGTGAGGAGGGCAGTTCAAATTTAATGGCCGCGTTCATGGGAAGCCCTTCTTTCTTCAAGAAATTGGCTGGCAATTAGCCTCTGTCCGTTTACATGTACCGCTTCATCTGAAGCCAAGTAAAGAAAAACGTCCGTTACATCATTAGGATCTGCAAGCTCATAATCGCAATTCGGAACAGCTAAGGCATGCATTTCGGTATCCATTTCGCCGGGATCGACCATATTGACTCGGACGCCTGTCTCACTAACCTCATCAGCCCATGTTTCCGTTAGGCCCGATAAAGCGAATTTGGATACGCCGTATGCGCCCCAGCCTGCATAGCCAATTTTTCCTGCTTCTGAAGTTACATTGATCACTGAGCCTTCTCCCCGCTGCAGCATGTCTGGCAGGACTCGCCTTGTAACGAGAAACGGGCCGACAGCGTTAACGCGCAGCACTTCCGCAAAGTCTTCCTCCGGATAATCAAGCAAATAAGGCATAGGGCTTGGTCCTAAGATTGAAGCATTATTGATAAGCACATCAATCTGGCCGTATGTGGATTCAGCTAACGCGACAAACCTTTCCACATCTCGCGCAAGAGACATATCTCCAACTACTGCCAGAATCTTGGAACCCAAAGCCTCGGCTTCAGATTTCACTTGCATTAATGCTTCTTTGCCGCGTGCGCAAATGGCAAGATTGGCTCCTTCCTTGGCAAAAGCCAGCGTTAGCGCTTTTCCGAGACCTTTAGAGGCGCCTGTGATCAAGACAACTTTTTTTAAGTTGGTTTTCATGGGATAAAACACTCCTTCAGTTATTAAATAAACTTAATTAACATATATGTTTATTATATTCGCATTATATGTCGCGAGTTCTGAATTGTAAACAAAAAAACTGCCCGAATTGTTATGCGGGCAGTTTAAAAATTGAATGAATATAGCTTTATTAGTTTACTTTGCGAACAGGAGGGCGGAGGGGGGACTTAGAAGTGGATGAGCCTTCACCGGGTCTGCCAGGACCACCTGGCAGACCGGGGAAACCACCGGGTCCGCCGGGAATTCCGCCCGTACCACCAGGGAAACCACCGGGTCCGCCTGGCATACCGGGGAAACCTCCAGGACCACCGGGGAAACCACCTGGTCCGCCGGGGAAGCCGCCAGGACCACCGGGGAAACCACCTGGTCCGCCGGGAAATCCGCCAGGACCGCCGGGAAATCCTCCAGGCATACCGGGGAACCCACCGGGACCGCCGGGAAATCCGCCCGGACCACCGGGAAATCCGCCGGGTCCGCCAGGGAATCCGCCCGGACCACCGGGAAATCCGCCCGGACCGCCGGGAAATCCGCCCGGACCGCCGGGGAACCCACCGGGTCCGCCAGGGAATCCGCCAGGACCGCCGGGAAATCCTCCAGGCATACCGGGGAAACCACCGGGTCCGCCAGGGAAGCCGCCAGGACCGCCGGGGAAACCACCGGGTCCGCCAGGGAATCCGCCAGGACCGCCGGGGAAACCACCGGGTCCGCCAGGGAATCCGCCAGGACCGCCGGGAAATCCGCCAGGACCGCCGGGGAAACCACCGAGTCCGCCAGGGAAGCCGCCAGGACCACCGGGGAATCCGCCAGGACCACCGGGAAATCCGCCAGGACCGCCGGGGAATCCGCCAGGACCGCCGGGAAAGCCGCCAGGACCGCCGGGGAACCCACCGGGTCCGCCAGGGAATCCACCGGGTCCGCCAGGGAATCCACCAGGACCACCGGGGAAACCACCAAGTCCGCCAGGGAATCCGCCAGGACCACCGGGAAATCCGCCAGGACCGCCCGGAAATCCGCCAGGACCACCGGGGAAACCTCCAAGTCCGCCAGGGAGTCCGCCAGGACCACCGTGGAAACCACCGAGTCCGCCAGGGAATCCGCCAGGACCGCCGGGGAAACCTCCAGGTCCGCCAGGGAATCCGCCAGGACCGCCGGGTCCGCCTAGGCCTCCACTTTTCGGTAACGGCATTAGCGAGCGGGCATCATTATTGGAATAAGGAACATTCGTAGGGTACATGATTCACATTCATCCTCTCTTCACATGTTTGTAGATAAACATTTTGCTTAATCCTTTTCAATATATGGGGCACTGCCTAATAACAATTGGGCTAATGTCCATTGCAGGCAAAAATATTTGCGATTCGAGCCCAAACATGGCATGCTAGTTTCAGGAAATGGATTGGATTGGATTAAAAGGTGGGATCATAATGGATTTGTTTGAAATGGCTGCGCAGCGGGAGCCAAGCATGCAGTCACAGCTGCTGGCAGATCGGATTCGCCCGCGAACGCTGGACGAATATATTGGGCAAGAGCACATCATTGGACCTGGTAAGCTGTTACGCAAGGCGATTGAAGCGGATCAGGTTACTTCGATATTGCTCTATGGGCCGCCAGGAACTGGGAAAACGACATTGGCGAACATTATCGCACATCATACACAAGGGGAATTCGTACGACTAAATGCTGTCGATGCGACTGTGAAAGATGTGCGTGAGGTGATCGAGCAGGCAAAGACAAATAGGGCGCTATATGGGAAGCGCACGATTCTTTTTTTGGACGAGGTGCATCGTTTCAATAGCGCCAGGCAGGATGCTTTGCTGCCCGCAGTGGAGCAGGGCACGATTGTATTTATCGGCGCGACGACGGAGAACCCGTTTCACTATGTGAACGGGGCTTTGCTGTCGCGCTCGACGCTCTTTCAACTGCAGGCGCTCGGTCCCGAGCACTGCCTGCAGGCGATGCGCCGCGCGCTCACCGACAGCGAGCGCGGGCTAGGACTGCTGCGCATCATCGCCGACGAAGAAGCGCTAACGCACATCGCGCGCGCGTCGGGCGGCGATATCCGCCGCGCGCTCTCAGCGCTGGAGCTCGCTGCGCTCACCAGCGCGCCCGAGCCGGACGGCTCGATACGACTCACGCTGCAGGCAGCGGAGGAGTCGATTCGCCGTCCAACCCCGAAAGCGGACGAGTCCACCCAATACGATGTCCTGTCCGCTTTCCACAAAAGCATCCGAGGCTCCTCCGACGCCGCGCTCTTCTGGTTTCTATATGCCGTCGAGAAGCTAGGCATGCCTGCAGACACCTTCCTGCGGCGGCTCACTGTCGCCTGCAGCGAAGACATCGGTCTCGCTAATCCGCAGGCGATGTTGCAGGCTCTCGCAGCCTTCGATGCTTATCGCAGAATCGGCTGGCCGGAGTCCAAATACATCATCGCCCAAGCGATTCTGTTCGCGGTCGAGAGTCCGAAGTCGGACTCGATTCCAATCGCCATCGAGCGAGCTATGGAAGCGATGGATCGCGTCCGAGTCGAAGTGCCGCTGCACCTGCGTGATGCCCATTATAAAGGCGCTGCGCAGCTTGGACATATCGGTTATCAATATCCGCATCATTATCCCGGCCATTATGTAAAGCAGCAGTATATGCCGGATACGCTGAAGGATGAGGTTATTTTTGAAGCATCCGATCAAGGTACCGAAGAAAAAATGCGCCAAAACCAACAGAAACGTAGACGAACCGATTCATCAACGGGGGCAACCTAAAAAAGGATGGCTAATCGCCATCCTTTTTAACATTACAATAATCTATTTATTTACAACCCCAAAGCTTTCACAACAAATTTATAAGCCGCTGTACTTAGTAACGTACCTTCCAACCGCAATTTCAGCTTGTCCTTAGCAGCTTGTCCAGAAAGAACACTTTCCTCGATGCCATGAATCTCCATCCAATGCTCTGCTGTCATGTAGCTGGTGCTATTCCATCCAACCTTCGCGCCTTCCTCGTTCCAACGTTCAGCGACCCCGGCGATGACAATCTCACCGCGGCTTTGCAGCTCGATGAGCCCATTGTCAAAAGCAGTTTTCTGTTCCTTATCCTTCATCTGAGCGGCAGAACGCAACAATTTCGCGTCGATGCCTTCTTCACTGCGAATGGCCTCATACAGTACTACACATGCTTTTGGCACAAGTCCTGCGGCATAACGCTCTTTGACGCTTACTCCAGGATTCAGTACATTTTTTATCAAAGGAAACAACTCTGCTGAAATGAGCGAAGGTTTTTTGGCAAAGAATCGCCCGTAAGCGGCAGCGCCAGATGAAGCCAGTCTTGCTCGCCACAGCCAAGGATCATTCACTAAGCCCGTGTACCAGTGTGTTTTCTCCGTAACAGATTCCATCGAAGGATGCTCTGGAATAAAGCCGGATAACGGTAAAATACCAACCTTCCGTATATAAGCCGCTGCTTCCTCCATGCTGTTCACTAAGCTCTCAGATTGTAAAATAGAGTTGTTGTTCAAACGAATTCACCTCACTGCTTCATTTTGGTTAACAAATCTTAAACTCGAATCTGGTTTGAAATATAATCTGTTACTGGATTGCCATGCACGAGATTAATAATACCGCCGCCTAAACATACTTCGCCGTCATAGAAGACGACAGATTGTCCGGGCGTAACCGCTTTTTGAGGCTGATCATAGACAACCTCGCAAGTGCCGTTTTGTCCCATAGTCACCGTTACGCCTTGATCAGGTTGGCGGTAGCGGAATTTCGCCGTGCATCGAAGTGTGTCTTTCGGCAGCTGTGGTGAAATCCAGTTCACATTGGTGGCTTGCAGCCCTGTGGAATACAATGCGGGATGCTTCTCGCCCTGTACCACATACAGTGCGTTGTGTTCAAGATCCTTACCCGCAACGAACCAAGGCTCGCCGGTTCCGGCTCCGCCGATGCCAAGCCCTTGGCGTTGACCGAGCGTGTAATACATTAAGCCGTCATGCGATCCTTTCACTTCTCCGTCCAACGTGCGAATTTCTCCTTGCTGGGCTGGTAAATAGGCACTTAGAAATTCTTTGAAGTTACGCTCGCCTATGAAACATACGCCGGTGCTGTCTTTTTTCTTAGCCGTTGCTAATCCCGCAGTTTCTGCTATCTCCCTAACTTTGGGCTTGGGGAGGTGACCGATAGGGAACATGGCTTTCGAGAGCTGCGCTTGATTCAGCGCGTGCAGGAAGTACGTTTGATCCTTGCCTGGATCGTTGCCGCGAAGCAGCCGATATTCGCCTTTATCGCTGCCATTACTTTGAGCGACATATTCCACCTGTGCATAATGTCCCGTTGCGATAAATTGGCCGCCAAGCTGAAGGCCTTTTTGCAAAAATTCACCGAATTTAATTTCACGGTTGCACATGACATCTGGATTTGGCGTGCGGCCATTACGGTATTCTTCCAGAAAATAGGCGAATACCTTATCCATATATTGTTTTTCAAAGTTGACTGTATAAAAGGGAATTCCGATCTGATCGCACACCCGGCGCACATCTTCCGCATCCTCTTCCGCCGTGCAGTGTCCGAATTCATCCGTATCGTCCCAATTTTTCATGAACACGCCGATTACTTCATAACCTTGCTCTTTTAAAAGCAATGCCGCAACGGACGAATCGACCCCGCCCGACATGCCAAGTATAATTCTTTGTTTATGATCCATGTCATCCAAACCTCTCTTTTGCCCTTATTACATAGTGATTGCGACCTTATCTTATCTATTATAACGCGCTTTGCTGCTCTTTGAAAATGTGTCATGGACTTGTCAAGAAATTTGTGACATAAAGAAAGGAAATATGTTACCATGTATATAAATCCGTTTGTAATTGGAAATACTTGATAGATGAATAGACTCGAATGAGGTGTCTTTTTGAAGATTTCAACCAAAGGCCGGTGTGGACTTACTATAATGATGGAGCTGGCTAGATTTTATGGATCAGGTCCTACATCGTTGAAAAGTATAGCAGAAAAACATCAACTTTCTGAACATTATTTAGAGCAATTGGTTGCTCCGCTGCGTAATGCAGGGTTAGTTAAAAGTATTCGTGGCGCTTACGGAGGCTATATCCTTTCCAAATTGCCTGAGGATGTAACCGCCGGCGAGGTTATTCGCGTGCTGGAAGGTCCCATTTCGCCTGTCGATTTTACGGAAGAAGACGATCCGGCTAAGCGAGATTTATGGATACGCATTCGTGATAGTATTGCATCTGTGTTAGATTCGACTACGCTTGCCAACTTAATCTCCTTTGAAGATGTGGGCAAGAACGATAACTATATGTTTTATATTTAACGAAGGTGGCGCTCATGCCTGATATTTATTTGGATCATGCGGCAACAACTCCGCTCGATCCGCAAGTTCTGGAATCCATGATTCCTTATCTGACTCAATTTTACGGCAATCCGTCGAGCATACATAGCTTTGGCCGCGATGCGAGGGTCGCTATTGACCGAGCGCGCGGCACTATAGCCAGCCAACTAAGCTGCACGCCATCAGAGCTTGTATTTACAAGCGGGGGAACAGAGAGCAATAACGCAGCGATTCATTCAGCTGTAGTCCATGCCAGGCAGCAGGGTAACGCCAATCCTCATATCATAACAACACAAGTGGAACACTTGGCAATTCTTGATGCTTGTCGTTATTGGGAATTGCAAGGCTGCGAAGTTACATACGTCCCCGTAGATTCCTTCGGTTCTGTTAATCCTGAGGATATTCTTAAGTCCATTCGTCCTCATACAGCTCTTATAACCGTTATGGCTGTTAATAATGAAGTGGGTACCTTACAGCCGATTGAAGCAATTGGACGCCTCGCTAAAGAAAGCGGCATTCTGTTTCATGTTGACGGCGTTCAGGCACTCGGCAAGATTCCGCTTGATTTAACAGCTATGCCTGTGGATACCATGAGCTTGTCTGCTCATAAAATTTACGGACCCAAAGGTGTAGGGGTTTTATACATGTCACGCAATGTACCTTTCACACCTATGCTTCACGGAGGTTCTCAAGAACGCAAACGCAGAGCAGGAACAGAGAACGCAGCCGGTATCGTCGGATTTGCGGAAGCCATTCGGATATTTGTCGAACAAACTACTGTATTGTCTGAAAAAGCTGCTTCGCTTCGAAAGTTGTTTATAGAACAGTTGATCAGTCAACTGGGTGAAGACCGTATAGTCATTAACAGCCATGAATCAAAAGCGCTCCCGCATATTTTAAATGTAAGCTTTCCCGGAATAGACACAGAAACATTGTTAATGAATTTAGACTTGTCTGGAGTAGCTGCTGCAAGCGGATCTGCTTGTTCTTCAGGATCTCTGGAAGTTTCACATGTTCTCAAAGCCATGCACCTGCCTGATGAGGTAACACAGTCCGCCGTCAGATTCAGCTTCGGAGCTAAAAATACAGCCGAAGAAATTATTGAAGCTGCCACAAAAACTGCAACCATTTTCAGAACAGTTCGTATATAATGGGTAGAATGGCAAAAAGATGTTTATTATTCGGTTCAAATGGGTACATAAATACTAAGGTTAGAAAAAATATTCGAAGGTTTCGTTTGTATAAAAGAAATGGAGGAAATCTTCGCAACTAAAGGGTGATTAATGATGATGCGTTGTCCGAATTGTAACTCCAAAGATATAGGTAAAATTGGATCTCATCAATTTTATTGCTGGGGTTGTTTCATTGAACTTGCTGTTAACGGCGAAAAAATGTCCGTCTATCAAGTAGAAGAAGATGGAACTTTAAGCTCGCTAGACGATTTGTTTTTTGAGGAAGAAATTCCGCAAGTTCACGCTAATTAAGAAAAAAGCTCTGTTTGTTCATAGTCAAGCAGCATTCATACACCGTTTTTTCTGAAGCTGGAAGGGGACAACCTTTCATGTGATGAAAATCGGTGTATTTTTGTTACGGCGGGGTAGATTAACTGGATAGGGTTGTACATATACTGGTAGTGAGGACGCAGCAAATGCTTGCGATCCTAGTTTTTTGGCAGCGGCATAGTCATCCAGCTCAGCGGCAAAGAATGATTCGGAGGTGCAGAAGTTGGAACGGTTTTTCAAAAACGGCTGGTTCATCACACTATGCTACCTATTGATGGGGCTAACGGCGTTATATTTACTTTTTAAAGTTTTTCCTGTTTTTTTAGGGATCTTTAAATTTTTAAAAGCGGTTCTAGCACCCTTTTTCATAGCTATGATCATTTCGTATTTGCTCAATCCCGTCGTCAATCTGCTTAATCGGCGAAAAGTGCCGCGGACCATCGCTATTTTGCTTATCTATGCATTGTTTTTTATGATGCTGACGGTCATTTTTATGAATATTACACCTATGTTTATTAAACAATTGAATGAACTAAATGAACATATCCCGGAATTGGCCCGCCGTTCACAGCTGCTGTTGGACGGATTTAACAAAATTCAGTCCGTGCCGGACAGTGTTAGGATGGGTATTCAATCGTCGATGATGAAATGGGAAAATAACATCTCCATGGCGATCTCAGGATATATTAACGGCATCGGCAATACCATCTCCATGTTGTTTGTGGCATTCATCGTGCCCTTTTTGTCTTTTTACATATTGAAGGACTTTCAATTGATTGAGAAAACGGCGCTTGCCATCGTGCCCAGATCACATCGCAAAGAAACGGTCAGTCTGCTCATCGATATTGATGAAGCGTTAGGCAATTACGTTCGCGGGCAGCTGCTCGTCTGCTTAATCATCGGTGTGTTTGCTTATATAGGTTATTGGTTGATCGGCATGCCGTACCCGCTGCTGCTTGCATCGATTGTAGCCGTATTCAATATCATTCCTTATTTGGGTCCTTTCTTCGGGGCTGCGCCGGCCATTTTGATGGCAAGTACGGTATCGATCAAAATGGTATTGTTTGTAGCGATCGTTAACGCAATCGTGCAAGTGCTGGAAGGCAATGTAATTTCTCCGCAGGTAGTGGGTAAGTCATTGCATATGCATCCGCTGCTCATTATCTTCGCGCTGCTAGTCGGCGGAGAGGTGGCTGGAATTTCCGGGCTCATACTGGCTGTTCCTTTCTTTGCCGTTATGAAAGTGATCCTGCAGCATGTGATTGCCTACTACCACAAACGAAGAACAGTTTAAGTGTCATTCATGCAAGCCTGCCGAAGGCGGATTTCTTTATAAAAAAAACACCAATTGACAACATTTGGATAATGGTGTTAAAATAATTAAAACCAAGTATTCTTATGTGATATATTAGAATAAAAGAAAGAAGTGATAACATTGGCAAAAGTTGTGATTGTTTCTGGCAGCGCGTCGGAAGTTTCGCGTTTGGAAGGTGTACTCGCATTTGTTGAATCTAAATTAAAACAGGCTAATTTGAACATTCAAGTTCTGAAGGTAAGAGATTTACCGGCGGAAGCGCTGCTGCATCTTCAATTCGACCATCCAGAGATTGTGAAGTCTGTTGTCGCGATCGAGAGCGCAGACGCAGTTATCGTAGCTACTCCTATTTACAAAGCGTCTTATAGCGGGGTTGTAAAAGCATTCCTCGACCTTCTACCGCAAAAAGCGTTAAAGGGAAAAGTCGTTTTTCCACTAGCCATTGGGGGTTCACCAGCTCATTTACTTGCTATCGATTATGCGCTTAAGCCTGTATTGGCAGCTCTAGGTGCGACGCATTTCTTTCAAGGCGTGTATACAATAGATGCCGATGTTATTCGCCATGAGGACAACAGCTTCAGCTTGAACGATGCCATTCAAGCGAGATTAACCGAACACCTTGCTGAATATATTGAGGAAATTCAATTGAGATCTTAACAAAAAAAGAGGAAAGATAGAGAGAGATTAGTATAAAAGTAAAACAAAAGCATATGCTTCCAAAAGTAGATTGCTGCGATGAATGACATAGAGGGGCATTGCCTTACAAAAATTTTAGGAGGATGAACAATGTCGAACGAAAGAAATTATTTACCGGATACTCTAGCCATTCATGCGGGTCAAGATTATGACTCCGCAACATTATCCCGGGCGGTACCTATTTACCAAACGACTTCATACGGATTCAGAGACACCGACCATGCCGCTGATTTGTTTGCTTTGAAGGAGTTTGGCAATATTTACACACGGTTGATGAACCCTACTTCTGATGTATTCGAGAAGCGGATTGCCGCTTTGGAGGGCGGATTCGGCGCATTAGCTGTAGCATCCGGACAATCGGCGATTACATTCTCGATTCTGAATATTGCCGGTGCCGGGGATGAGATTGTATCCGCTGCTAGCTTATACGGCGGTACATATAATTTATTTTCAACAACGCTTCCTAAACTCGGCATAAATGTTAAATTTGTCGATTCTGCAGATCCGGAAAACTTCCGCAGTGCCATAAACGAGCGCACTAAAGCGTTGTATGCGGAAACGATCGGCAATCCCAAAGGAGATATTCTGGATATCGAGGCGGTTGCCAAAATCGCTCACGAGCATGGTATCCCATTGATCGTCGACAATACATTCCCAAGTCCTTATTTACTGCGTCCCATTGACTTCGGTGCAGATATCGTCGTTCATTCGGCAACTAAGTTTATTGGCGGACACGGCACTTCAATTGGCGGTGTCATCGTAGACGGAGGCAAATTTGATTGGAAGTCCAGCGGCAAATTCCCAGGATTTACTGAGCCGGATCCAAGTTATCATGGTTTAGTATACGCTGATGCGCTCGGTCCGCTTGCTTACATTATTAAAGCCCGCGTACAATTGTTGCGCGACATCGGGGCGGCAATTTCGCCTTTTAATTCCTTCTTGCTACTACAGGGCTTAGAAACACTTCATCTGCGTCTGGAGCGGCATAGCTCCAATGCATTGAAGGTTGCGCAATATTTAGAAGGCCATGAAGCGGTTGAATGGGTGAATTATGCCGGTTTAGAAGGTCATCCTTCCTACAGCTTAGCCAGAAAATATTTACCCAGAGGACAAGGCGCCATCCTAACCTTTGGTATTAAGGGGGGGATTGCCGCGGGTAAAAAGTTAATAGGCGGGGTAAAATTGTTCTCGCATCTGGCGAATGTCGGCGATTCCAAATCACTCATTATTCATCCATCAAGCACGACGCATGCGCAATTATCCGAGCAGGAGCGGCTGGCGGCAGGGGTGAGCGAAGGGTTGATCCGTCTGTCAGTAGGCACGGAAGCAATTGATGACATTATTTACGATCTTGAACAGGCAATAAAAGCAAGTCAACTGGCCTAATTGATTAAGATCTCTCGACTATCTGCAGCTTAAACTTCAGAAATAAGAAATGAGCTAATTTAAAACTCCTGAGCAAGTACTTGATAATTATAAGTGCGCCAAACGCTCAGGAGTTTTTTCATTTTTTATTACTTTTGCGGCACGCATATTTGCGGATAATTATAAGCTTTAAAATCCTGGGCATATATTTCACGAACCAACTGCTCTGTTTCTTCATCATAAAAGCTATCATAGGTTGGAAATTCAGGAAATAAAGGATCCGTAACGCGTACTTCAGAATACGATCCTTTATAAATCATGGATGAGGATTGATGATGGGATGATTGGATGATTCTATTATTACGAGTTTTCTTGAGGCTATATTTTTTTTCTAATTCTGTGATTTCGGATTTGAAATTTTCCAAATATAAATATTGGTTTATAAAATTCTCTTCTCCCTCTTGATACTGCTGGGCGAAGTGGGTGTTAATAGATCCAATTTCCGGACCGAGTTTTTTGACAATGTACAAAAACTGCTTGAAAGAAGCGCCTTCTCTGCTATGTTCGTTGAAATGGAAATACGGTCTTATGTCTTCATATATCGGATGATCTTCCGTAATATCCCGAGAGAAGTATAAAATTAAAAAAGAACTGACTGCCCGTTTATAAGGGTTTCTTACAAGTTTGTACACTTCTTTTTTGCGTGAAAGCAGATTCTCCATGACTTCAAAATAATAATCATCATTTTTTTTATAAATATCAAATTCGTATTGATGGATCCAAGGATTATACATCATTGCTTTTTTTAACAATCCGATTTGAAAAAAAAACCATTTTGAAAGGGAAGTACAACCGCTTTTCTCGCTCCATAGCAAGATGATTGGAAAATCTTTATGGAAATGCGGTGGTCTTAATGTAAGCAGCTGTTGCAATTCTGAGTTATAGTCTCCCATCTTGTCATCTCCTTCTTTCTAATTACTTATATTCTATGTAATTTAAATAGGAAGTGTTTTGGCATTTTGTATAAACTGCTATTTTATGTGATCCCGAACAGCTGATGCCGAACTATAAATTGGATGTCAAATAGGCATATCCTATCAACCTTTCTATCAGGATTTGCATAACATATGATATCTCTGTGAAAAGGGTGATACATGTGGATCAACAGAAATCTTTATCAAGCCCTATTTTTACAATAACTAAAGAAAAGAGGCAGTTTTTACATGGTCATAAAAGCTGCATTTTGTGGTTTACAGGTTTATCGGGTTCGGGGAAATCAACAATCGCCAATAGGGTTGAAATGTATTTATATGAACTTGGTATCTCTACGTATATTCTGGATGGTGACAATTTTCGGAAAGTATTCAATCGGGATTTAGGATTTTCTGCTGACGACAGGAAAGAGAATATTGTGCGCGCAGGAAATGCGGCAAGACTAATCTTAGAATGCGGCATCATTGTGTTGGCGGCATTCATTTCCCCCTACCGAGAGGATAGGGAAATGGTCAGAAAAAGTATGAATGACCCTGAATTTATTGAAGTTTATGTAGATTGTCCAATAGAAATTTGTGAACAAAGAGACCCGAAAGGATTATATCAAAAAGCAAGAAATGGATTAATTCGGGATTTCACCGGGGTTTCTGCACCGTATGAGCCGCCTTTAACTCCGGAAATCTTAGTGAAGTCAGGCCAATTTTCTGTTGAGGAATGTGCTCAGCAAGTTATCCGTTATTTAAGAGACCATGCATATCTTTCAACGGATCAAATGTAAACGATGATTTAATTTGACAGGGACAGTAGGGATGTTTATAATTTGCGTTAGTTATATGGGAAATCGTTGAAGAATGATAGTAAGCCATAGCCCATGATCCAGCGAAAAGGTTTCTAGCGCCATCAGGTGCTTGGGTGAAAAAACCTTAATCATGAAGAATGGCCCAACGCTGCTTTCCGAGTGCGGAAGAACTCCGCCGGGTTCGGACCCGTTATCGTCCGTTTCGAGGCGATCGTCTTTTTATTGTGCGTTATTTGCATGGATAAAAGGCGATAACCAGGGTGGTACCGCGAATGTAATTCGTCCCTGTATTTTATACAGGGACGTTTATTTATTTCCACCCCCTAAACCGAGAGTTCCACCCCCTAAATCCCCCTTCCAGGGGGACCCCGAGGGCCGCAGCCCTCTGGACACCCGCAAATGAACACGATGAAGCAGATTGGCTGCAGCAGGGATGGGGGGTGGCGGAGAGAGCCGCTTACGTGTGCATAGTCGGAATTAGGTGCTTGACGCACCTGATTCCGACCATGCACACACGCTCTACGGGAGCGGAAAGATCGGCTTGGTCGGCAAGCTTCGCTTAACTGCCGACCGCCGGGGGCGACAATAGTTTGCGGCCTTCGGCCCTTGCAAGGTTGCGGACTTATAGTCCAGCAGTCAAGAAAATAAACGCTTAAACCTTCAAGAACGACGAGGTTGACGGCCTAAACGGCGTCAACAGTCGGGGGAAACTCAACAAAATCATAGGAGGCTATTATTATGAAACCGTTGAAAGCTAGTGAGATACGCTCAAAGTGGTTAGAATTTTTTGCGAGCAAAGGACACAAGATCGAACCAAGCGCATCGCTCGTACCGCATAATGATCCTTCGCTGCTCTGGATCAATGCTGGAATGGCGCCGCTGAAGGTTTATTTTGACGGACGTATCGTGCCGGAGAATCCAAGAATCGCCAATTCGCAGAAGTGTATTCGCACGAATGATATCGAGAATGTGGGGAAGACGCGCCGTCATCATACGTTCTTTGAGATGATGGGCAATTTCTCAATTGGGGATTACTTTAAAGAAGAAGTGATTACGTGGGCTTGGGAGTTTCTGACGAGTCCGGAGTGGATCGGATTTGATCCGGAGCGTCTGTCGGTGACCGTGTATCCGGAGGATACGGAAGCGTTCGACTTCTGGAACAAGAAAATCGGACTGCCGGAGGAGCGTATTTATAAACTGCAGGACAATTTTTGGGATATTGGAGAAGGTCCTTGCGGTCCATGTACGGAAATTTTTTACGATCGCGGCGATAAATATGGCGATTTGAGTGATCCGGAATGCTGGCCAGGCGGCGAGAATGAACGTTTCTTGGAAGTCTGGAACCTGGTATTTTCCCAGTTTAATCACAACAAAGACGGAAGTTATACCCCGCTACCTAATAAAAATATCGATACCGGTGCGGGTTTGGAGCGTCTAGCTTCGATTATGCAGGATGTGGATTCCAACTTTGATACGGATCTTTTCAAGCCGTTGATTAGCAAGACCTGTGAGATCGCCGGCGTTAGCTATCATACGAACGAAGAGCATGATGTTGCTCTTAAGGTTATTGCGGATCACATACGTACGGTCGCTTTTGCAGTTGGCGACGGCGTGCTGCCGTCCAACGAGGGACGCGGCTATATTATTCGCCGTCTGCTGCGCAGAGCTGTGCGCTATGGCAAGGTGCTGGGCATGGAAAAACCATTTTTATACCTATTGACACCGCTTGTAGGCGAGATTATGGGTTCCTACTATCCGGAAGTGGTGGACAAGCGCGAATTTATTGAGCGTGTTATTCGTACTGAGGAAGAGCGTTTCCATGAAACGTTGTCTGACGGGTTGAATATTCTTGCAGCTCTTGTGGAAGATGCTAAGAAGAGCGGCAGTACACAAATCAGCGGCGAGAGTGCGTTTAAGCTTTACGATACGTACGGTTTTCCGTTCGATTTGACGGAGGATTTTGCTGCTGAGAAGGGTTTGACCGTTGACCGGGAAGGATTCGATGCTGCCATGCAGGAGCAGCGCTCTCGTGCCCGCAACGCGCGCCAAGAGTCGGAAAGCATGAAAGTACAAGGCGGACCTCTGGCTGATTTCACGGATAAAACGGAATTTGTTGGATATAATGAATTGATAGTTCCAGCGACAGTGATTGCGATTGTTCATGAGAATCAATTTGTCGATCTCGTGGGAACAGGAGAAATCTGCCAAGTTATTCTTGACCGAACACCTTTCTATGCAGAAAGCGGCGGACAAGTCAGTGACCACGGCACGATCAGCAGCGGCAGTATGACCCTGCAAGTGCAAGAAGTTGGCAAAGCGCCTCACGGGCAGCATGTTCATACCGTAACGGTAATTTCAGGTGTGCTGCGCAAAGGGGAGAAGATTGAAGCAGCCGTTTCCCGCGAACTGCGTGAGGATACGATTAAAAATCATACGGCCACCCATTTGCTGCACAAAGCCTTGAAAGAGGTGCTTGGAGACCACGTGAATCAAGCGGGTTCATTGGTATCGCCCGATCGCCTTCGCTTCGATTTCTCGCATTTTGGGAGCATCACTGCGGAAGAACTGCAGGATGTTGAGAAGCGGGTAAATGCTCAAATTTGGACTAGTACAGAAGTTGATATTTCGTTGAAAGCCATTGCCGATGCAAAAGCGATGGGCGCCATGGCGCTGTTCGGCGAGAAATACGGAGATATTGTGCGCGTGGTTCGTGTCGGCGACTACAGCCTTGAGCTCTGCGGAGGCTGTCATGTTAGCAATACGAATCAAATCGGTTCATTCAAAATCGTAAGCGAGTCCGGAATCGGTTCCGGTATCAGGCGCATAGAAGCCGTGACCGGCCGCGGCGCGTATCTCTTCTACGAGGAACAGCTGCAGCTGTTGAAAGAATCAGCAGCTCTCTTGAAGGCGAACACCTCGGATCTTCCGAAAAGGATCGACGGCCTGTATCAGCAGCTCAAAGAGCTCTCACGCGAGAATGAATCCCTTCGCAGTAAGCTGAACCGCATAGAAGCGGGTTCGCTGGCTGATCAAGTTAAAGTGGTGAATGGCATTCAAGTGCTCGCTGCTGTGGTTCATGCACCGGAAATGGATTCATTGCGGAGCATTGTTGACGAAATGAAAACGAAAATCGGTTCCGGTATTATTGTGCTTGGAGCGGCTGCTGAGGATAAGGTAAATCTGGTTACTGCAGTGACGCCGGATCTTGTGCAGCAAGGCTATCATGCTGGTAAATTGATCAAAGAAGTGGCAGCGCTCTGCGGCGGAACGGGTGGCGGGCGGCCGGATATGGCGCAAGCAGGCGGCAAAGAACCAGGTAAGCTGAAAGAAGCCATTGGCAGTGTTTCGGAGCTTGTTGCAGGTCAGGCAAAATAGCTGATCTTCACGCAACGGATTCAGATAACATAGGGATTTTTTTCTGCATTTGAAAGGTATTTTTTGCTCAGCAGAGAATATATGACAATAGAAAGTGCTAGTGGAGTGGGGGTGCCAGTCATGACATTTCATGATAAAACAATGCATTTTAACGTAAAAGCGGAAGAAATAGACACAACACCAAAAGAGGTGCTGATAACGGTCTATGATGCGCTTCAAGAGAAAGGCTATAATCCGATCAATCAGATCGTAGGCTACTTGCTATCTGGCGATCCCGCTTATATTCCGCGTCATAACAATGCGCGCAGCCTTATTCGTAAGCGGGAGCGGGACGAACTGATTGAAGAACTAGTTCGTTCTTACATCAACCAGAATAAATAAAGCAAACGAGTGAGGGTAAGCATGCGAATGATGGGGCTTGATTATGGGGATAAAACCATCGGTGTCGCTGTTAGCGATCCTTTGGGCTTTACAGCGCAAGGGCTTGAAGTTATAAGACGTTCAAAACCCGAACTGGATATGGCTAGGCTTCGGGAGATAATCCGCGATTATGAGGTAACCGAGATTGTACTAGGAATGCCTAAGAACATGAATAATACAATAGGCCCGCGCGGTGAAATATGCATCGCTTATGCGGAAGAGCTTCGTCAGATGTTTGGTTTGCCTGTATCGCTATGGGATGAACGATTGACGACGGTATCAGCTACTCGAACATTACTTGAAGCCGATGTCAGCCGTAAAAAGCGCAAGCTAGTTATTGATAAAATGGCGGCGGCGCTAATATTGCAAGGCTATATGCAAGCAAATAAGAAGGGGTGACGGATTCCATGTCCAAAGAAGAGATGCTAGAAGATGAGCCAGAAATTATTTATATTCCGGACGAAGAAGGCAATGAAGAAGAGTTTGAAGTCATCATGAAGTTTGAAGTGGATGGTTCTGATAAAAAGTATATGATGGTCGTTCCTCTTGATGGCGAAGACGATGAAGAGGCGGATGAAGTATACGCATTTCGTTATGAAGAAGACGCGGAAGGCGAAGATTTAAAGCTGTTTACCATTGACGATGAAGAAGAATGGAACATTGTTGAAGAAACATTCAACACGTTAATGGCTGAGATGGAGGAAGAAGAAGCATGAGCGAATTACCCACGGTTAAATTAATTACCGTGCTGCGCGATGCGTATGGCGAAGAAATAGAACTGCTCGATGAGCAGGACGAGGCCGTTGTGTTCAAACTGTTAAGTGAATTTGCTGTTGACGATCGCCTGTACGCCGTACTCCAATCCGAAGAGTTGAAGCGGGATGACGAAGTAGCCTTATTCCGAATCACAGCCTCCGACGAAGGGCTGTATGAACTCGAAACGATTGAAGATGATGACGAATGGGAAGACATCTCCGAGATCTATGATGAAATGGTGTTCCCAAACGATCAAGAAATGTAGTATAATAAGTGGAATTAGGAGATGAGCGGAGTCGTTCCGCTCTTTTTCCTGTTTTGGCTTATGAAAAATGCTAGCATGGAAGTAGGGTTCCTTGGCACATGTCGACTAAACGTATCGCGGTTCTCATTTTTTCTGCTTGTATACTTCTAATTATTGGCATTATTATTGGTGCCGCAGCTTTTGCATCAGCTATGCTGCAGCCGCCTGCTCCTTCCGCCCAAGAGGCGCGTATTTCGATTCCTCAAGGCTCAGGATCATCTAAGATCGCGTCCATACTGGAAAAGGGCGGATTAGTTCGCAATGCCAATGTGTTCTCCTATTATTTGAAATGGAAAAAGCAAGGGTCGCGTTTCCAAGCAGGCGAATACAGCATGAAGCCAGGCATAAGCTTTGATGATATTGTAAAGAAATTAAATGCAGGAGAGACTATACAAGAAGAAATGATTCGTATCACCATTCCAGAAGGCTATACGGTTTCGCAAATCGTTCAAAAGATAAAGGGAGAACCAACATGGAACGGCGATACCTTTCTAAAAATTGTTGATTCAGGACAGGGTGTACATCTAGAATCATTAGCTTTTAAACAAATACCAGACGTGAAAACGATTCGTCATCGGCTTGAAGGCTACCTGTTTCCTGATACGTATGAGTTTAAGAAGGGAACAACGGAAGCTGAGGTTGTTCAGCGCATGCTGGAAGAGCTGAATAAGAAGCTTGCTTTATTGCCGCCTGATTGGGAAGCTGCAATGAGCAGACGGGGATTAACGTTCCATCAGCTCCTGACTGTAGCGTCTTTGATTGAAAAAGAAGTTGCTGTAGACGAAGAACGTCCTATAGTCGCCAGCGTAATTTATAATCGGCTTAGCCAAAAAATGCCGCTTCAAATTGATGCAACGGTACAGTACTTATTTGATAAACCGAAAGACCGCCTTTTTGATAAAGATTTACAGACTGTAAGTCCCTACAACACGTATTTAAACAGCGGAATGCCACCTGGACCGATTGCTTCGCCTAGTTTAGCAAGCATACAAGCGGCGCTTTACCCAGCCGACACGAAATATATATATTACGTTACCAAGAAAGACGGCTCCAAGGGGCATTTATTTGCAGAAACCTTTCAGGGACACCAAAAGAATATTGCAGCTAGCAAGCAGCAAACGAAGGAATAGCGGGTGAACATATATGGAGAAACCGGAATTACTAATCAGTGCAGGTTCTTTAGCAGATGCGAAGCTGTATATTGAAGCAGGAGCAGACGCGGTTGCCGTTGGAGAGCAAGCCTATGGGCTAAGACTTCCTGGAGATGTGTCGGCAGCAGAAATTAAACAGCTTTCTGCGTGGGCGCATGAACATGAACGAAAAGCTAAAGTATATGCAGTTGTGAATAAAATTTTTACGAATGATGAACTACCTTCATTAGAAGGGTATTTGGTTCAATTAGCAGAAGCGGGCGTGGATGCTATCGTATTTGGCGATCCTGCAGTATTGATGACTGCGCGACTTAAAGCGCCGCATCTGAAGCTGCACTGGAATGCGGAGATGACCTCGACCAATTATGTGACTGCTAATTATTGGGGAACTAAAGGTGCATCGCGCGTTGTTCTGGCCAGAGAGCTGAACATGGATCAAGTTATCGAATTCAAGTGTCACGCCGAGTTGGACGTACAAGTCCAAGTGCATGGCATTACGAATATTTATCATTCTAAACGTGAACTGGTAACGAATTATATGCAGCATCAGGGTAAGCTCACTACTCACGAAGATTTATCTATGCAGCGTGGATTGTATGTGATTGAGCAAGAACGTCTGAACGAACGTTATCCCGTCTATGAAGACATTAACGGAACCCATATTATGAGTTCGGATGATTTTTGTATGCTGGAAAATTTAACGGAGTTTATGGATGGCGGCATTGACAGCCTCAAAATTGAAGGATTAATGAAATCGGCAGCCTATAACGTAACAGTCATTCGTTCATATCGTACGGCGGTAGACAATTATGCGTCCGACCCGCAAAATTATAAATTTGATACCGAATTGTTAGAAGCCATTCAAAAGATACAGGATCCTGAACGTGAATTAACTTATGGATTTTTCTATAAAGAACAAGTGTATTAATGAAATGAGGTAATCAACCATGGTATTGACTGCTGTAAAAGCTCGAGCTCGGGGAAACCGGGTTCGCTTCGATAAGCCGGAACTTTTGGCGCCGGCAGGTAACTTAGAAAAATTAAAATTCGCTGTCCATTATGGAGCTGACGCCGTGTATATTGGCGGACAAAAATATGGATTGCGTTCGAATGCGGATAATTTTAGCTTTGAGGAAATGCGCCAAGGCGTTGAATTTGCTGAACGTTATGGAGCTAAGGTATTCGTAGCCACGAATATTTACGCGCATAACGAAGATGTTGAAGGTTTAGAAGACTATTTGAAAGAACTGCAAAATGCAGGTATCGCAGCAATTATTGTAGCCGATCCGCTTATTATTGAAACCTGTAAACGGGTCGCGCCTAAGCTGGAAATACATCTTAGTACACAACAATCAACGATGAACTGGCAGACTGTTAAGTATTGGAAGGAAGAAGGCATAGACCGGGTTGTATTGGCGCGTGAAGCTTCCATGTCAGACATTGATGAAATTAAACGTAATGTTGATGTTGAGATAGAGACATTTATACACGGCGCAATGTGTTCATCATGGTCCGGACGGTGCGTGTTGTCGAATCATTTCACAGACCGGGATTCCAACCGAGGCGGCTGTTCACAATCATGCCGTTGGAAGTATGATTTATACGCTCCGAATCATACGCTTTCTGAAGGATCGGATTCCCTCTCGGGACCGATAGCCACTGCCATACCTTTGTTTGGTGATGAGGACGATGCGTTTACTATGGGTTCCAAGGACATGTATATGATTGAACATATTCCTGACATGATCGAATCGGGTGTCGACAGCTTCAAAATTGAAGGCCGGATGAAGAGTATACATTACGTAGCTACTGTGGTAAATGCCTATCGTCAAGCTATCGACAGCTATTTTGAAGACCCGGATAACTATAAGATGAACCCCATGTGGCTCGAGGAAATCTACAAAGCGGCCAATCGACCGCTAAATACAGGCTTTTTCTACGAAACCCCTGGACACGAGGATCATATATATGAACCTGAAGAAAAAGTTGTCGGATTTGATTTTGTAGGACTTGTTACAAGTTATGATGCCGCTACGGGAATGGCCAACATCCAACAGCGCAATCATTTCAAAAAAGGTCAAGAGGTCGAGTTCTTTGGTCCAAGCGGCACTTATTTTAAGCAGAAAGTTTCAGCTTTGTACGATGAAGTAGGCAATGAACTGGACGCCGCCCGTCATCCGCTGCAGGCCATACGCATTCCTGTAGAGCAGCCTGTTCAGCCAATGGATATGATGAGAAAACGAATAGCAGGTAAATGATGAATGAAGGACTCCGCCGTGATTTTACGGACGGAGTCTTTTTTGTCGATTTTTGCGAAAATTTTGTTTATTAAAAAGGTAAATATAGACTTCTGTCGAATATCTGTATTACTCAGCTGTTAAACGCTTACATAATGATAAACATATAAGATGGCGGTGATTTTTTTGGATAAAATTTTGGGTTGGTTAAAATTAATGAAAGAAAAAGCATTAAAAGGGTCTTCTAAGAAAATATTAACGGACAAGCCAGCTAAGATGAAACTGAGAAGTCCTATTAAATCTGTCGGAATGAAATTATTTTTAATTTTTTTCGTTAGCATACTGGCTTTTGTATTGGTGGTTGGTCTTCTTTCTTATGAAAAATCTAGAGGTGTTATTCAAAATAAAGTTGCTAAATCAATGAAAGAAACAATCGGTCAATCCGGTCAGCGATTAGATTACTTATTTAATAATTTTGCCAACTATACACAGCAGATCATGGTTGACGCAGACTTGCAAAAAGCTATAAATGATACACTAAGCTATGGTACGGATACATATGAACATTTACAAGCGATAAATGAAGTGAATAAGAAAATTTTGGCATATACTTCGGGCAACAGGGATATCAAAACTGTTTCCTTTGTAACTAATTCCGGTGAAATAATTGGTGGAAATAATACGAAGCTCTCCGAAAAGTCTAAAGAATGGGAGAAGAAAATCATGGATGCTGCCGGTAAAGCTGTATGGCTTTATGGCGGGACAGGCCAGTATTTTGCCTCTGGAGAGAGTATTGGTATTGGTAGACGAATTTCAGATCTTGGATCAGCTAAAACAATAGGTTACTTAGTCATTGAAATGGCTGCTTACAAATTCTCAGATGAATTAAAGTCTATTGATATGGGCCAAGGTGGACAAATCGTATTCACAAGTGAAGACGGAACCTACATGATCGGGGATAATCGGGAGGCGTTTGGTAAACCGTATTCAATTAAATTATCTCCGGAACAACTGCAAAACGACAACGGAAGCTTTCAGCAAGGCAACTTGCAAGTAGCTTACAATAAATCTAAATCTACTGGCATGATTCTAATTGGTTCAACGCTTGTAAGTGAATTGGTAAAAGATGCTGATGTTATTTTTCAGATAACTCTATATGTTGCGCTTATTGCGGCAATTATTGCGGCATTGATCGGATGGTTCGTTGCAAGGATGATCGGTACCCCCCTTGCCAAGCTTCGCAACTTGATGAACACAGGAGCAAACGGCAATCTAACTGTAAGAGCGGGCTTCAAATCACAAGATGAGATCGGACAGTTAGGTAACAGCTTTGATTCTATGATGATGCAAATTACTGCGCTTGTGAAACAGACCAATGATTCAGCTTTAGAAGTGCTCAACACCGCGCAGGATTTGTCTAATGCGTCTAAAATCACATCCACTTCGGCTCGTGAAATTGCCATTGCTACAGATGAAATTTCCAATGGTGCTGCTGGACTTGCGACTGAATCGGAAAAAGGAAATGAATTAACGCAAACCATTGCCCAAAAAATGAAAAATGTCATTGATTCGAATCTTGAAATGGGCTCGGCGGCATCAGATGTACGCACTTCTTCGGAGCAGGGTATTCATTATATGGATGACCTGATTGCCAAGACGGGCACGACGACAACGATGATTCAAGCGATGGTTGAAAAAGTTGATCATTTGAAGGAAAGCACGAATTCCATTCGAAAAATCCTGGAAGTGCTTGATAATATGACGAAACAAACCAATATTTTGTCACTGAACGCTACGATCGAAGCAGCTCGCGCAGGTGCAGCAGGTAAAGGCTTCATGGTAGTAGCTGATGAGATTCGTAAATTGGCCGATCAGTCGAAACAATCGATTGGTGTAGTTGGTGAAATTACCGAAACGATTCAAAAAGGCATTGGAGAAACAGTAACCGTGCTGTCGAATGCCTATCCAATATTTAAAGAGCAAATTACCTCCGTCAAAGAAGCTGATATGATTTTTAAACAAGTTCAAAGTCATATGAACGGTTTCATTACCCAGTTAAGTGAAGTTTCCGACTCAATTAGTGAGCTTGATCAATCGCAAATGATTCTAAATGAAGCGATGACGAATGTAAGTGCGGTTGCGGAAGAGTCACTGGCTACAAGTGAAGAGGTGGCTTCCTTAAGCGCCGAGCAGCTAAATATCAGCGAAAGCTTAGTTCATTTATCAGAAAAACTAGGTTCAGTATCAACATCACTAACGGATACATTAAGTAAATTTAAATTCGAATAGCAATTTAAAACCGATTTTGTTAAACGCGTCAAAGCTTGTTCCCTAACTTGTGAATGAGCTTTTTTTCTTGTTTATTTAAGTTTGCATGCTGGACATCAAGTCCATACTGATGACAAAGAGAGAGCAAGGATCAGGCATGTCATGCCTTGCAAATAGATAGGGGGATTACTTTGGATCCATTATCATCCGTGAACGCATCTGACAAACGGAGAATTGTTATTGCTTTATGCATCATGAGTTTGGCTTTGCTGGTTATTGCATGCAAACTGCTGTGGATTAGTGTTATTGCCAAACACGCATATTCGAGTGGACAGATAGATTTAGTAAGAGGTTCTGTGCTTCACCGTCAACGAGCGTTAGTTCTGGATTCAGGACGCGGTGATTTTTATGATCGCAGTATGAACAAATTGACGGGTGCTACAATTCGGGCGTTAGTGGTTTTTCCAATGCAAGGAGGGTGGAAAGGAACGAAGCAACAAACGGCGCAGATATGCAAATTACTTGGCGTTGATGAAGTGGCGTGGAAAAGATTCTTAACTGAAATGAAAGAACCTCAGCTTTGGCCTAAAGGGATGGGAACTGCATCACGGAATCAACATGAGTTTAAGTCTCAAAATGAACCTGAGGCTCTTAACGAAGTACAAGTTTCGGGAATCATAGCATTAGGCATTCCTAATCTTCAGGTGACGGAATATCGAGTAAGAGCAGCAGAAAATAAGCTTCCAGCTGCTCAGTTAATCGGCTTTGTCAGTCAAGATCCTGAACGGATCGCTAAACGCTACAGCCCCGAACTTGAGAGCGGACGGTTGAAGCTAACCTCTGAGCTTGGAAGCTCAGGACTTGAAGCAACGCTGGAGCCTTGGATTAGAGGAATCGGTGAAAGTACGATTTCACTATTTACGGATGCTCAGAAAAGACCGCTTGCCGGTATCCAAGTAAGAATAACCAAACCTGACAATCCTCATTATCCGTTGAAAGTAATCACCACTCTGGACGTTGGCATTCAGAATGCTGTCGAGGCATTAGTTGACAGAATGAAACTGCGCGAAGGCGCTGTTGTTGTATTGGATGCCGCAAATTCAGACGTGATTGCGATGGATAGCTTTCCGCGTTTTAATCCAAATGATATAGACTTAGCTAGCGGTGCTTGGAGCAATCGCGCTTTGAAGTCCACGCAGCCAGGATCGATTTTTAAGACAGTTGTTGCTGCTGCTGCGCTGGAAGAGAGAACAACGCGAAGCGATGAAATATTTGAATGTAAAGGCTCCTTTGGAAAATATGGGTTCTCATGCTGGAAGCCGGAAGGACATGGACATCTTACACTTAAGCAAGCTTATGCAGATTCCTGTAATATCACATTCGCTAAGCTGATGTCTAGACTGTCAGCAAGCACGTTAAATAAGTATGCCAGATTGTTAGGAGCAGAGGGAACGGTTGGCTGGAGCGGAGAGATTGGCTCAAAGCAGCTGACACAGCTTGATCATGAAGAGGCCGGTGTTGTATTCGCGGATGGGACATCAAGAGTGGATGAAGGAGCGCTTGTTCAAACCGCTATCGGACAGCGCGACGTACGGATGACGCCGCTTGGTGCGGCAAATTTAGTAGCGACGCTGCTTCGAGACGGTGAAATGATGCAGCCTAGGGTAGTTAAAGAAGTTCGTTTTCAGAACGGATTATTAATGCGTGAGATGAGGGAACAAGATGCGCCTTTGAAAGAGAAGCTGTCAAAAGCAACCTCTCGTGAGCTGCTGAGTTGGATGAGGGAGGTAGTAACGAAAGGAACAGGGGTAAAGCTGCAAAGTGCGAAATGGCCTTTAGCAGGGAAATCGGGAACCGCACAGGTTATAACAAATTCAGGAGAAAAAGAAAACCAGTGGTTTATAGGTTACGGTCCTATAGATAAACCTAAATACGCGGTAGCTGTTGTAGTAGAAGGGTTGCCGACTTCTGCAACGAATCAAGCATTGCCCTTGTTTCGGGGTGTCATGGACATTCTGGCAGAGGGGAAGTAAAATGAAAGCCAAGTAGTCGGCACTCAGAGAGATGAGAGGGACATTGGCATGGGCATTGGGAATGGGGAGACTGCGCTGCGGAAGGCGCTGGATGGGGCTGTTATCTTAGATAGGAGCAGATATACAGAAGCAGGAGATATTTTATATCCATTCGCGCTGGAAGAGCTGCTTAGCCGTCAAGTTGGAAGCGGAGGACCTCCAGTTGTTCATATATGGCGCCATCCCAGCGCATTGGTCATGGGGCTCCGCGACAGCAGGCTTCCAGAGGCAAAACAAGTTCAGACAGAACTGATACGCAGCGGCATATCCGTAGCCGTACGTAATTCTGGAGGAGCAGCCGTACCGCTCGATCTTGGCGTCGTGAATGTCACGATGATTGTGCCTAAACTGATCGGGAAGTTAAGCACGGGCGATGATTTCGAAAATATGTACAGGCTAATCGAGCAGACTATCGGTGATGCTGCGCCTATGCATAGAGGTGAAATTAAAGGCTCTTATTGTCCGGGCGATTATGATCTGAGCATAAAGGGGCGGAAGTTTTGCGGTATTGCGCAGAGGCGACAGACACAGGCTTCAGCTATACAAGCTTTTATTGTGGTAGAAGGCAGCGGCCGCCGTCACGGGGAAATTGCCCAATATTTCTATGATCGGGCGTCAAAAGCGCAGCCGGATCTGGATTACCCTCACGTTGATCCGGGGCAGATGGCAAGCTTGTCCGAATTGTGCGGATTGATGCAAGCCCAAACATTTGTAGAAAACTTAAAGAAAGTTGTACTCGATCTTGGTGGAAATCCAGACGGTATGGCATCCGGAAGCTTACCAGACGAAACGGATATAGCCGCTATGATCGATCAGCTTCGCACTCGGTACGGAATTTAACGCTTTATTAAATACGGCTGCTTAGGAAATATCGAAGAGCGTGAGGAAGTTCTTTTTGCCAAAAACCCCAAATGTGCTTGCCGGGCTTCTCTACATAGAGGAGCTTTGTTTGTTTTTGCTCCAAAATCGCACGCGTTATTCGATTTGCTTCTAAAAAATCATAGGTTCCACGTGTTGTTTCTACACTTGTTTCATCTAGTCCGATCAGCATATATAAATTTAGCCAAGAGCAATCGGTTTCATTTGCAAGCCTATCCTGCGTGGATTGTAAAAATGCGCCTGAAAAGGATAGTACATGACGAAAAAGGCTACGATAATCTAAGGCGAGGTGAAGCGAAACAGTCCCCCCAAGAGAATCTCCGGCTAAAATGCGTTCTTCGGAGTCTTGACGTGCAGCATAGTTGCTTTCAGTCCAAGGTACCAACTCTTCTGCGATAAAACGGGAATATGCTCCGAACCTTGAACCGTTTGGTGAATATTCGCTCGTTCTATTGGCCATTTGTACATCCACGCCGACCACAATAGCAGGCTGCAGTCCTTCATCCAATATGCCCTGCGTAAGTAGAGTGGCGATTCGCCCGAAATTGAAGAATTGTTCGCCATCCTGGCAGTAAATGACGGGATAAGTCAATAATTCGTTATATCCGGGAGGCAGGTAAATGCGTATTTGGCGATCTTCACCGAGGTGGGTAGAGGGAATGACGTGTTTATGGATGGTACGTTGGTAAAAACGAGGGTCTGTCATAGCGATATCACTCCATACTATATAAATTTGTGAAATCTGTACTAATTATTTTAACCATCTGTATCAGTCATTATGACAACAGAAAATGCGTATATTCAAGCATTTTAGTGTACATTTAGTATAAACAGAAATATAATAATACTATAACAGAATTGATTTAAAGTAGCATTGAAAATAATGATGAGGTGAACGCGATGAGCAAAGTGCAGAGCAAGCTGAATTATGAGGTCCGCTCGGACAACGTGGAGCCATTACAAATACTTTCTCCGGATGGCAAGGTCGTCACGGAAGAAAAAATGCCGAAATTGTCAAATGAGCAGCTGCGCGAGTTAATGCGCAGAATGTTATTTACACGTGTGTGGGATGAGCGGGCGATCAATTTAGGCCGCCAAGGGCGTTTAGGTTTCTATGCGCCAGTATCCGGACAAGAAGCTTCCATGATCGGCAGTGAATTCGCATTGAACCATGATGACTTCATATGCCCGGGATATCGCGACATTCCGCAGCTCGTATGGCATGGACTACCGTTGTACCAAGCATTCCTATATTCCCGCGGCCATCAGCATGGCGGACAAGTACCGCAAGATGTTCATGTGCTTATGCCGCAAATTATTATCGGCGCTCAAATTTTGCATGCTACCGGTGTGGCAATGGCATTTAAACAACGCGGTGAGAAGCGTGTCGCGATTGCTTATACAGGCGACGGCGGCAGCTCAGAGGGTGATTTCTACGAAGGCATGAACTTCGCAGGCGCATTTAAATTGCCTAACATTTATTTTGTGCAAAATAACGGATATGCGATTACGACGCCATTCAGCAAACAAACGGGTGCGCAATCGATCGCGCATAAAGCGCTGGCTGTTGGGATTCACGGTGTACAAGTAGATGGTATGGACGTGCTGGCTGTGTATCAAGCGGTATCCGAAGCTGCAGAGCGCGCTCGGGCCGGAGAAGGCGCAACATTGATCGAGGCGCTTACTTACCGCTATCGTCCGCATTCCATGGCTGATGATACGACGAAATACCGGACAAAAGACGAAGAAGGCGAGTGGGAGCCGAAAGATCCGCTTAACCGTTTCCGCACTTACCTGCAAGATAAAGGGTTGTGGGCAGAAGAAGACGAAACCCGCGTGAAGGAAGAAGCAAAAGCGGCTGTAGCTGAGCACATAAAGAAAGCGGAAGAAACCGAGAAAATGACGGTTGCCGGCTTGATTGATTCCATGTTCGAACAAACACCGAAGCATTTGGAAGAACAGAAAGCTAATTTTGTCTAATAACAATGTGTCAAGCAGAGCTGAATAACGAATAGCTCTTTCTTGGCTGTATCTACTAGTGGGAGGTTGCGAAAGTTCATGGCTCAAATGACAATGATCCAAGCTATCAAAGACGCGCTGCGCGTCGAGTTGGAAAGAGATAAAAATGTTCTGCTGTTCGGGGAAGATGTCGGACATGTAGGCGGCGTTTTTCGCGCAACGGAAGGGCTTCAGAGCGAATTCGGAGAAACGCGTGTTTTTGATACGCCGCTGGCGGAATCCGCGATCGGCGGCCTTGCGGTTGGACTAGGTATTCAAGGCTTCCGTCCTGTTGCGGAAATTCAGTTTGTCGGATTCATTTATGAAGCGCTTGACCAAATATGCGTGCAAGCAGCGCGGATGCGCTACCGTTCCGGCGGGCGTTATAATGCTCCGATCGTTTTCCGCACGCCTTTTGGAGGAGGAGTTAAGGCAGCTGAACTGCACACAGATTCCTTGGAAGGATTGCTTATTCAGACGCCAGGCATTAAGGTAGTCGTTCCGTCTAATCCTTATGACGCCAAAGGCTTGTTAATTGCAGCGATTCGTGACAATGATCCTGTCTTTTTCATGGAGCATTTGAATTTATACCGATCGTTCCGTCAAGAAGTGCCGGAAGGCGAATATACGGTTGAGCTTGGAAAAGCTAACGTGGTGCGCGAAGGCGCTGATGCAACGATAATCACTTACGGCTTGATGGTTCATACTTCCGTCAAAGCTGCTGAGGAAATTGAAAAAACGCGCGGAGTAAAAGTGGAAGTTATCGATCTTCGTACTTTAATGCCGCTTGATATCGACACCATCGTTGAATCAATCAAGAAAACAAATCGTGCCATTGTCGTGCAAGAAGCGCAGCAAACGTCTGGTGCAGCTGCGGAAATCATTGCACAGATCAATGAGAAAGCGATTTTACATCTGGAAGCGCCAGTGCTTCGCGTAGCAGGTCCGGATACAGTATATCCGTTTGCTCAAGTGGAAGACGCTTGGCTGCCAAGCTCTGCGCGCATTGTAGAAGCGCTGAATAAAGTTCTTGATTTCTAATAACACATAGAAAGCGTATGCTTTCGAAGCCAGTTTTTTGGCAGCGGGATCATTATCCCGCGAGGCAACAAAAAACTTTTAGGAGGTTATGATCTTGGCGCTGTTTGAATATAAGTTCCCAGAGCTTGGCGAAGGCATTCACGAAGGTGAAATCGTGAAAATGAACGTAAAAGCCGGGGACGCAGTAAACGATGAAACGATTCTGATGGAAGTGCAGAACGATAAAGCGGTCGTGGAAGTGCCTTGTCCGGTTGAGGGCAAAGTTGTAGAAGTCAAGGTAGCCGAAGGCAAAGTGTGCACGGTCGGCGAAGTGGTCATGATCATTGATGCGGTTGGCGAGATTCCAACGCAAGCGGATCATGGCCATGCCGCACATGCAACGGCAGCTCCGGCAGCTGCTCCTGCTGGTGCGCCAGCGGCGGCAACAGCAGTTCAGGCTGCGGCGCCAACCGCGCCTGCAGCAGCAGCAGTACCTGCCCCAGCGGCGGCAGGCGGTCTTGTACTTGCGACGCCGAGCGTGCGCAAGCTGGCCCGCGAGCGCGGCATTGCGCTCGCAAGCGTTGCCGGCACCGGCAAGCTCGGCCGTATCACGCGAGACGATGTGCTCGCGTTTGCGGCCGGTGGCGGTGCCCAGGCGTCAGCGGCTCCTGCGGAGGGAGCCGTACAGGCAGCTGCAGCGCCTAGCGCAGCGGCGGCTGCAGCTCTGCCGCAAGGCGAGCGCGCAGAGGAGCGCGTGCCGTTCAAAGGCATTCGCAAAGCGATTGCGAATGCGATGGTGAAATCAGCGTACACGGCGCCGCATGTTACGTTGATGGACGAAGTCGATGTAGCGCAGCTGGTAGCGCTTCGCGCGAAAGCTAAGCCAGCGGCTGAGAAGAAAGGCGTTAAATTGACTTATTTGCCTTTCATTGTTAAAGCATTGGTTGCGGCATGCCGTCAATTCCCTTCGGTGAACGCTATGATCGACGAAGAAAAGCAAGAGATCGTCTACAAAAAATACTATAATATCGGGATTGCTACCGATACGGATAACGGTTTAATCGTGCCCGTCATACACGATGCGGACCGACGCAACATCTGGATGATTGCCGAATCGATCAAAGACTTGGCTGCGCGCGGACGTGAAGGTAAATTGTCTCCTACTGAAATGAAAGGCAGCACTATCTCCATCACGAACATTGGTTCTGCAGGCGGCATGTTCTTCACGCCGATCATTAACTACCCTGAAGTGGCGATTTTAGGTACAGGACGTATCACCGATAAGCCGGTCGTTCGTAATGGTGAGATTGTTATTGCTCCTGTGATGGCCTTGTCGCTCAGCTTCGATCACCGTATCATTGACGGCGCAACAGCTCAAAATTTCTTAAACTACATCAAACAGCTGTTGGCCGATCCGGAATTGCTTGTCATGGAGGTGTAATAAATGGTAGTAGGAGACGCATCTTTAGATATTGATGTGCTGGTAATAGGTGCAGGACCCGGCGGCTATGTGGCTGCCATTCGTGCCGCACAGCTAGGTAAAAGCGTGTTGATAGTGGATAAAGGTAATTGGGGCGGCGTATGCTTAAATGTAGGCTGCATACCATCCAAAGCGTTGATATCTGCCGCTCATCAATTCGAATTGATCAGTCATGCCGGCGCCATGGGAATCACTGCCGATAACATTAAAGTGGATTTTGCTAAAGTTCAGGAATTCAAAAACTCCGTTGTCAAAAAGCTGACCGGCGGTGTTGCCAGTCTGCTCAAAGGGAACAAAATCCAAATGTTTCAAGGCGAGGTCATGTTCATTAATGATCATGAAGCCCGTGTGTTTAATGAGCAGGAAGCACCTCGTTACCGCTTCCAGCACTGTGTAATCGCAACCGGTTCGCGCCCGATCGAGCTCAAACCGTTTCCTTATGGAAAACGCATTTTATCCTCGACCGAAGCGCTGGAGCTTAAGGAAATTCCAAAAAGCATGATCGTGATCGGCGGCGGCTATATCGGCATCGAGCTTGGACAAACCTTCGCTAAATTCGGCACGCAAGTAACGATTCTTGAAGGTTCTGAAGCCATACTGCCTGGTTTTGAGAAAGAGTTCTCACAGCTCGTTGCTAAAAATTTGAAAAAATTAAATGTTGAAACTCACTTAGGCGCGCTGGCTCAATCCTCCAGCCAAACCGACAATGACATAACGGTTACGTTCACGGTTGGCGGCGAAGAGAAACAAGCTGCAGCTGAGTACGTGCTAGTTACCGTAGGGCGCAGACCAAACACGGATGGTGAACTGGGTCTCGACCTGATTAACTTGAAGCTGGCGGATCGCGGCCTCGTTGAAATCGACGAGCAGTGCCGAACCAGCATCCCGCATATTTATGCGATCGGTGACATCGTTGCTGGTCCTGCATTAGCTCACAAGGCTTCCTACGAAGGTAAAGTAGCTGCTGAAGCGCTAGCTGGACTGCCTAGCGTGATCGATTACAAAGCCATTCCTGCGGTAGTCTTCTCCGATCCTGAAATTGCCGGTGTTGGCCTAAGCGAAACGGAAGCCAAAGCCAAAGGCGTGAATGTAGCAATCGGTAAATTCCCGTTTGCTGCTAACGGTCGCGCTTTATCGCTCAATGCAAACGACGGCTTCGTTAAAATTGTTGCCGACAAAGAGAACGGCCTCGTTCTAGGCGCGCAGGTCGTCGGAGCAGAAGCATCTAATCTCATCTCGGAAATTGGTTTAGCAATTGAAATGGGCGCAACGCTGGAAGACATTGCACTCACTATTCATGCGCATCCTACACTAGGTGAAATGGTCATGGAAGCAGCAGAAGGCGCTCTTGGCCATCCGATTCACCAACTCGGAAAATAAGTAAAATCAATTAAAAATCCCCGTTTACAAGGGCTGTTGACAGCCTTTTGTAAAGGGGGATTTTTTTGTTTTTCTGATGTAGACACTATGAATATTTATGTATATCTGCATGCGCGTACCACGCCCGGTCTGTCTCAATACGAATCGAATTGCCGCGAAGAAGATTGACAGCTGATAATCAATATGAGTCCCTTTATGCTGCTTTCGTGATCGTTAGATAGATTTTTATTTGGGCAAATATAAGATGCTATCGAAAACGATCCTATTTTTTCTAACATGATATTAGTATAATAACAGAAATGAAACATAGGGGTAAAATATTATAATAGGATTTTCACCCTCTATTGTCGAAATAAGACCCTATTTCTTTAAAGCAATGAATTATATAATCATTTTTGTAATCTAATACAATTTTTTTGGGAGGTCAAAGAATGAAAAAGACGATTTTCACAATGGCTGCGTCTGTTCTGGTTTTATCGACGGTATTGTCAGCTTGCGGAACTAAACAAGCTGCCAGCACAGGTACTCCAGCTCCAGCTGCTGCAAGTCCGGAAGCTACAAAAGCACCAGAAGTTAAAAAAGTAACACTAAGTCTTCGTCATATCGCTATTAAAGACAGCGATAAAAAATTCGTGGCGCGTTTGAATGATGCAGTAAAAGAAGCAGAAGCATCTATGCCTGGTCTTCACATCGAAGTAGAAGGCATGGAAGAGCAAGTTCACCGTTTCCAAAAGCTGAGAGCTGAAATGTCTGCAGGCAACCCGCCGCAAATTTTCTACAACTTCGGCGGTACAGATACAAAAGACTTTGTGAAAACCGGCAATATTCTTGATCTTACTCCAATTTTGGCTGAACTTGGTCTTACTGACAAATTCAACAGCCTTGACGAGTTTACAGTGGACGGCAAAGTTTACGGTTTACCGTTAGCTGGTTATGCTGAAGGCGTATTCTACAACAAAAAAATATTTGCTGACAACGGCATTACAGTTCCTACTAACTGGGATGAATTCCTTAAAGCATGTGAAACTTTGAAATCCAAAAAAATCACTCCGATCGCTCTTGCTGGTAAAGATGCATGGGTTATCAACATGTTGACGAACACACTTTGGGTACGCGGCGCAGGCATCGATGCCATCCAAGGCGTTGTAGACGGCAAAAACAAGTGGACTGACGCTGATCTGGCTGACGGCTTCAAGAAGCTGGAAGAGCTTGCTAAGAAAAAATACTTCAACGACGGCGCTCTTGCGCTTGGATATGACGAGCAAAAGAACAAATTCGCTAAAGGTGAAGCTGCAATGTCCTTTGACGGATCATGGTCCGGCGGTTGGTATTCCGATCCAGCTACTTCCAAAGTTGCTGCTGACGTAGGATTCTTCACATTCCCTAACTATGGCGGCAAAGGCGACAACACGCTGAACGCTTCATTCTCTGCTGGCTTCTCATTCTCCGCTAAGTTGAACGATGATGAAAAAGCAGGCGTGAAAGCATTCATTAAAGCGATGTATGACGACAAACAACAAATCAGAGCTAATGAAGAAGAAGGCTGGTTGCCATCCAAGAAACTTCAATTGGCTAATGCTAAACCAGTAACAAACGAAGTTTTAAATTCCTTTAACGGCAAGAAAGCATTCCCTGCATTCGATTCCATCATTCAAGCAAAAGCTCGTGAAGCTATCGAAAGCGGCGTGCAAGAAATTATTGGCGGTAAATCAACAGCTGATAAAGTTGTAGCCAAAGTTCAAACGGCGCAAGAAGCTGCAAACAAAGAGAAAAAATAATAGCATAGAATCCTGTTTATCCCTGTTTATCCAACGGGTATCACCCCCAAGGTGATACCCATTTCCTATTATTAGCCTGCTATGTTTCATAGAGAATGGAGGTTTGTATGAATAAGACACTAAGAAACCCAGTCACCTATATCTTGTTTCTTTTACCGGCAGTCCTATTATATTGCGTGTTTTTCTTGTATCCAGTGATACAAACTTTCCATCTTGGATTTACGGATTCGAATATGCTTAGATATAGTTATATCGGGTTTGACAACTTTGTTACAGCATTTCACGATGAACTTTTCTGGGTTGGATTTAAAAATAACTTGTATTTTATTTTCGTCTCACTTTTTATTCAACTTCCGATTATTATCGCCCTCGCGGTGCTGATTTCTGAGATCAAACTGTTTCGGGGTTTTTATAAAACGACGATTTTCATGCCAAGTATTTTATCAACTGCAGTAGTTGGAATTCTTTTTAGATTTGTCGTATTTCAACCTGAAATTGGACTTTTAAATGGCATACTCAGAGGCCTAGGTCTTGAAAGCTGGACCCACAACTGGCTTGGAGAAGAAGGCTGGGGTATGGCTGCCATTTTGGCAACGAACGCATGGCAGTGGACAGGGTTTTATGTCGTGCTAATTTTGGCGGCCATTTTGAGCATATCCAAGGAAATCTATGAAGCTGCGGATATCGATGGCGCTAGTATGATCCAGAAAGCACGTATGATTACACTTCCGCTGTTGCGTCCGATTATTATTGTAGTGATTCTTCTTTCTATCACTGGAGCAATGAAAGCCATCGATATCGTCATCGTTATGACGAACGGCAATCCGTTCCACTCCACGGAAGTAATGGCAACCTATATGTACAAAGTCGCTTTCAACCGAACCGAATACGGCTATGGTAATGCAATCGGTAACTTAATCTTCGTATTTACTTTGATTATTACGCTCATCTTCAGTGTTTTTTCGAAAAAATATGGGGATGTGGAGAACTAAGATGAAAAAATTACCTAAAATATTAACTCACACTCTATTGTGGATTTATGTCATAATTTCTCTATATCCCATTTTCTTCGCGCTTAATAATTCATTTAAGAAAAATATCGACATTATCGACACCCCATTTGCACTGCCTAAAGCACCGATTATCCAAAATTATATTGATGCTTGGATCAGTTCCAAAATCAGCACATTCTTTTTAAACAGCTTATGGATCAGTACATTTTGCAGTGCTGTCTCAATTATATTGGCAGCCATGGTTGCATTTGCTGTTACTCGAATGAGATATCATACTGCAAATAAATATGTGAATTTACTTTTCGGCTTTAGCTTACTTATTTCAGGCGGTTTTTTGATCATCCCATTATACGGCATGTTGACGAATTTACATTTACTTAATTCTTGGTACACACTGTTGTTCCCATACATTACGTTTGGAATACCGTTAACTACATTCATTATCGCCGCATTCTTGAAAGCTTTTCCTGGTGAATTGGAAGAAGCGGGCGTCATGGACGGGCTCAGCGCATTCGGATTGTTCTGGAGAATCTTGATGCCCCTTACTATTCCGGCATTGGTTACTGTATTTATTCTTAATTTTTTAGGTAACTGGAACGAATTTATTATGGCGAATTTCTTTGTTAATAAAGACAAATTTAGAACGCTTCCGGTTGGGATGGCTGCGTTTGGTGACAAGTTGAACTTAAACTACGGCGGATTATTTGCATCGACGATGTTCAGCGTTATTCCGGTAGTAATCATCTATGCATTCTTGCAGGAGAAAATTATTGACGGGTTAACAGCAGGAAGCGTCAAAGGCTAAAAAAAGGGGTATGAGATAAAATGATGGGTCTTAGAAAAAAAGTGTTTCTTGCTTTCTTTGCATTCATCATTATTCCTTTGTGCCTAGTCGGCGGCATCGCTTATTATACCTTTCAAAGCCTAATTGAACAGAAATATACAGAGCAATCCGAGGTAACCATTAAGGCCGTCGCCAGAAATGTGACGACGTTAATGAAACAAGCGGATACGTTTACGGAGTTTTGGCGATATGAAGATCGTGTTATGTCTTTGTTATCCGATCCAAATGGTTTAGAAGATAACTCGGAAAACAGGAAATTATTAAACTTGTCATTTCTTTCGAACAGCGATGTTACTTATGTCGCCATTTACAGTCTCGATGGCAGGATGTTAAGTGTCGGCAACGATTTTAATAATAACCGTAAAGTAGCATTTCAAAAGTTAGTCGGACATCCTATCTTTCAAGACGTGCTTAATAATCATGGCCGATCCAAATGGATCGGCCCCTATGAGCATCCAGACCTTACGGGAAATAACTCAGAATTCACGATCATCCGCACGATGACGGATCTGCTTACGATGAATCCCAAAGGTTACGTTTATATTCAAATGAATTTGAAAGAGCTGGATAAAATCTTTAATATGCCGCTTTCGAAGCGTCCATTGCAAGACCGCTTTTTAATCATTAATCACCAAGGCGCTATTTTGCGTGACAGCAGTAACATGATTGGTGGTCAAAACTTTAACAATTATACGGTTAAACCTGAAAAGTTTGATCTTAATCAAAGCTTTTTGAGCAGCAAAACGAAGTTTGAAGGTGTTGAAAGCGTCGTTTCCGTCTACAATTTGGAAAGTTCCGGTTTTCCGGATTGGAGCCTTGTCTCCATTACCCCATGGGATTATATTTCTGGCGAAACCTTGAATATCATGAAATGGATTGCCATCTTCACTTCTTTGTGCTTAATTTGCGCGCTGCTGTTCAATATGCTTTATGTGAACCGATATATCCGTTTTATTATGAGATTGGTTAAGTCTATGAAATACGCAGAATTGGGTGATCTGAGCGTTCGTGTAGAAACCCGAAGCAAGGACGAGACGATGAACATGGCGCGAGGATTTAATTCACTGGTTGAACGGGTAAGCAATCTGATTGAAGAAGTAAAGGTAGAGCATGAGAGGAAAAATAAGGCGGAATTGATGCTGCTAGAAGCGCAAATTAAGCCTCATTTTATTTTTAATACCCTAGAATCTATAAACGCCTTGGCTATACAAAACGAAGGTAAAAAAGTAAGCCAATTGGTATATCGGCTTGGTTCGATCTTAAGAATATTCGAACAGAAAGAAATGATACCTATTTCTATGGAAATGGATCATTTGACTAGTTATTTAGAAATTCAGAAATACCGTTTTGAGGAGCTGTTTGAATATGACCTGAGTGTTCCTAAACATCTCGAGGCGTATTTAGTGATCAAGTTGACGCTGCAGCCGCTGGTCGAAAACGCCATTCAACATGGTTTTGAAGGTATTGATTATTATGGGAAGATTAATGTACGGATAGAAGAGAAAGACGATGATATCATACTATGGGTAGAAGACAACGGTATTGGTATAACGAATGATATTTTAGTGCGGTTTTACGAATTGCGGCAAGCAGGTTTGCATAACCGTCAATCGGGGAATGCAGATAGAGTTGGTTTAGGCATCATGAATGTAGCCGACAGACTAAGCATTCATTTTGGGCCGCGCTACGGCATGCAAATTTGCAGCCAACGCGGACATGGAACAATCATCCGGTGCATTATCCCTAAAAAGATGACGGATAAGGTGGAAGGTGGTCCAAGTGAGTTTATCAGTGTTATTGGTCGATGACGAGGTGCATATTCTGCGCAACTTGGAAAAAATCATTCCATGGAAAGAGCTTGGTTTCGAGCGTATCCATACTTCGACCAACGGGCAAAAGGCATGGGATTTGATTGAAATCGACGAGCCGGACTTAATTCTGTGCGATATCCGGATGCCGGTCATGGATGGCATTGCTTTGCTCGAAAAGCTGCGGAAAGAACAAAAAGATGTGCAGGTCATTATGCTGACAGGTTTTCAGGATTTTGAATATGTGCGGGCTTCTATTCAGGCCGGAGCGCGGGATTATATTCTTAAACCATTTAATTATGATGAATTGAAAACGATCGTGGAGGGCCTGGCCGTAGAAATACGCGAGAAACAACGGGCTCGGCAGCGTGAGAAGAAGAAATGGAGCCATTTCGTTCATTTGGCGTATGAGCGGCTGTTGCTGGATATATTGTTGGATTATACGACTGTGAGCGAAGGGCAATCCCTGATCGATGAAGAGGTCGATCTGAATGTAGTTAAACTGACCGTTATGCTTGTTGATTTAGATGGGTATTCGGAACTTGCGCGCGATTGGAGCGAGCAGGACCGGAAGTTAAGAAATTTTGCTATACGCAATGTGCTTCAGGATGCGCTCAGCTTCTATCAGCTCGAATATGCCGCGATGCAGACACGCGAAGGCGAATGGTGTGTATTGATTCAGCATCGAAACATCGCAGGGTTTCAATCAGAAATGGTAATAGAGTGGGCGTCGACACTGCAAAGAGCAGTACTTGAAAATGTGAAGCTCGCTGTAAGTGTTGGCATATACAATCGTAACGTCGCGCTTAATGAGCTGGCAGATGCATATAAAAAAACACAGCGGTTGCTTCATCTTTCCCCTCAAAAGCAAGGCATTCATTTAATGGAAGATACGGCGGTTCAGGGTGCTTTGAATGAGCCTTTATGGGATTTCATTGATGAAATTGTTGTAGCTGTCAAACAGCGTGATCGCTCAAAGATGGAATTAACGTTAGCGGCGCTAACCAATAGGCTAAAAAGCGTTACAGAGCATTCCTATCAACATGTAGAACAGATTCTGAATTTCATGCTGCTTCATTTGATTCGGGAAATGCGTGAAATTGGAATTATGAATGAAGAGATAGAGAAGACTGTATGGTCAGAGCTTGATCGCTGCGTTAGCGTTAAAGATCTGCTTGCTGTACTGAATCGGTTGGTGCAAGAAGCCATGAATGCAGGATTGAATCGTAAGACAGGAGATATTTTAATGTTGTCGGCCAAATCCTATATTGATAAGCACATTACCTCGGATTTTGGCATAGAAGAGATCGCGGATGCGCTGGGTATTTCCTCGTCCTATTTTAGTCTGCTGTTTAAACAGCATTTCGGAGAAACGTTTTTGGAATATTTGACGCGTCAACGGATGGAAAGAGCCAAATCTTTACTTGCGATGTCGGATAAAAGTGTAACACAGATAGGTAAATTAGTTGGTTATGCGGAGCGAAGATATTTTACTAAGGTATTTGCCAAGTATGCGGGTTGCACACCTTCAGAATATCGGGAAAGTCTGCAGGAAAATTAATCAGTCATCATTGGAGGAATGTTTGTGAATCATACAGAACAACTTAAATCTGCGGAATCTATGACGTTGCGCCAGAAAATTGGTCAGCTTTTTATGTGCGGTTTTGAAGGTATCGAAGCGAATCCAGCCATTAAACAGCTCATTCGTGACAAAGAACTTGGGGGAGTTATCTATTTTCGCCGTAATGCTGCTTCGCCTCAGCAAGTAAAGGAGTTATCTGAACAACTTCAGGCTATGGCGGCAGAGAATGGCGATCTTCCTCTGTTGATCTCGATTGATCAAGAGGGAGGCATGGTAGCACGCATCGACGAAAACGTGGCATTGATGCCAGGTTCTATGACGCTCGGGGCAACAAGAAACCTTGCGGCTGTATTCGAATCTGCTAATTTGTCAGGCATGGAGTTGCGGGCAATGGGGATTAATATGAATTTTGCGCCAGTACTTGACGTGAATAATAATCCGCTCAATCCAGTCATTGGTGTGCGCTCTTATGGTGAAAATCCTCAGTTGGTTGCTGATATGGGTGTCGCCGCGATTCGAGGATATGAACACGCAAGCGTGGCAGTAACTGTCAAGCATTTCCCTGGACATGGCGATACTCAGATCGATTCGCATCATGGACTTCCTTCAATTGATCACAATTTGAAGCGATTGAAAGAGGTAGAATTAGTTCCGTTTGCAGCTGCCATACGGCATGGCGTTGACAGCATCATGACAGCACACGTTAATTTTCCGGCGTTGGAGCCGGGCGGAATTCCTGCAACCTTATCCCATCGTGTCTTGACAGGCTTGCTAAGAGAGCAGATGGGTTACGACGGTATCATCGTAACGGACTGTTTAGAAATGAATGCGATTGACGAGCATTACGGTCCTGCAGACGGTGCAGTCATGGCTATTGAGGCCGGAGCGGATCTAGTTCTCATCTCGCACAGGTTAGAAAAACAGATTGCCGGCATAGAAGCGGTAGTTGCAGCTGTTGAGAATGGCCGCATATCGGAAGCCCGCATAAACGCTTCGGTCAATCGCATTATTGCACTGAAGCACAAGCTTCAAGCCGCTGAAGCTTCACAAAGTGTCAATATTTCTGCTGTCGGCGCTGCCGAATCCATTTCGACAGCAGAATGCATTTATGATCAAAGCATCACGTTAGTTAAAGACAGCGGCCTATTGCCGTTGCCCAAAAATGAACAAATCTACGTGGTTTGGCCCGAAGTAAACCTTCGTTCGGAAGTGGATGAAATCATTGTTCAATCGGAGACACTTGGTTATTGGCTTAACCAGATGGGTTATCAAGTAAAGGAAGACAAAATCGGGAATTTTCCTTCTGACGAACAAGTCGATGCTGTATTAGAGCAGAGCAAGCAATACCGCCAAGTCATCATAGTTTCTTACAATGCTTCTTTTTCTCAGAATCAAGTGCGCCTGGTTAAAGGTTTAGCTGCTTCACACCCATCCCTTATCGTTATTGCTGGACGGAACCCGTTTGATTTGACTGAGTTTCCGGAAGTAGGAACATATTTCGCAAGCTACGAGAATAGACCGCTGGCTATGAAAGCAGCGGCCAAGGCACTTACGGGTGCTCTGAAGCCTGCAGGTAAACTTCCGGTCACCTTAAGTGATGCCTATCCTTATGGATGGTCGGCAACAAAATAAAACTACATGCAGGCCGTAGCAGCAGTCATTACAATGACTGCTGCTACGGCTTTTTTTATTAGTCAAACCAGCCTTTACGCTTAAACAAAAAGAACATCCCAAAACCAAGAAAGCTCATGAAAGCTATGATTACAAAATAACCCCAATGCCAATTGAGCTCCGGCATATTTTTAAAGTTCATGCCGTAAACACCAGCTATAAAGGTAAGCGGCATAAAAATTGTGGTAATTACAGTTAAAGTTTTCATAATGGCATTCATGCGATATGCGTTCATAGATATGTAGCTGTCACGCATATCCGCAGTAATCTCACGACTGGATTCCACCATTTCGGATAAACGAATCAGATGATCGTAAATATCGGAGTAATAAACTTTTTGATTAGAAATGGCAGTTATTTTATCAGAGCTCAGCATCCGGTCCAGCAAATCCCGCATTGGCAGGATGGTGCGCCTCAGCTGGAGCAGCTTGCTTCGAATGTCAAACACTTGATTCATAAGCTGATTGATGCTGATGCTGGAGGAAGTGCCTCTATCTTCAAGCATATCCAGCTCACCTTCGATGAGATGAACGCACGGGAAATATTGATCTACCAGCTTATCCATTAAAAGATATGCCGCATACCCATGTCCGCGTTTTCTGAAAGTTAATTCATTTGCTATTTGCACCCAGGCCTCATCTATTTCAACGATAGGATCGAAATGAAAAGAAACCAGAAAGTTGGTACCTAGAAATAAATCGATTTCTTGGGACTCAAACGTATCCTTATGGATCGCATGCAGGACGAAGAAATCAGCATCTTCATAATGATCCAGCTTAGGACGCTGCATAAATTGGGTGCAATCCTCAATTGCCAGCGGATGAAAGTGAAAATGCTCATGCAGCAGTTCCGCTTCTTGTGCTGTCGGACGATTAAAATCAACCCAATACCATAACACGGAATCATTAGAAAGTTGTTCTAGCGGCACATTCAGCGTTACTTGTTGTTGTCTGTCTATGACCATCGTTCTTATCAAAGCACGCTCTCCATTTCCTACTAAAAACTGTGAAAATAACATATTTTATACACATTTTATATAGCAGTTCTATGGTAAGTATACCCATATTTTTATGCAGTATGACATCTGTATGGCACATGGTTACAGTGTCCCCGACGGTATAAAAATCAAAGAAGCGTAAAGTCTCCCAAATTTTTTTGGACTTTTTTTGTAGGATTCGTTAAACATTAGTGTTGATATTACGTAAAAAGAAAAAAGAACCAGTTTTTAGGCTCTTTTGTGTATCTTGTTCAACTAATGCACCAATTAGTTTAACAGCTTAATATTATAATTCATTTATTTTATACAAGAAAAAGCCAATACGACTGGAATTCGCTGTCTTCTAACAAATTCTTCTTCACTACTAAAATTTTCACGCTTTGGTGTACCTTCACGTAAATCCAATACTGTAAAACCAGCTTGTCTAAGTGCTATAAAATATTGTTCAATCGTGCGATGATACTTAACGACTATTTGATCAATCCAAGGCTCTTTTCTTTCACCGTCATGGAAATAGTCATCGACAATCCAATAAAGTAGTAAATTACTTATTTTTTATAACTTCATTGCAATAAATAGAAGGATATATTCCCTCTTAAATGAACTTATTCATGCCGCTTAGAAAAAAAGATTCAAAAGTTAGACAATTCCCGATATAATGATTTATGAGTATGGCATTCACAATAATGATCGCTGCACACATTGGAAGGGAGTTAAGGAATGGTTACTTTACCCAAAGTAAATGAGCTAGGCTTTTTTGAGATTAGATTGGAGTCAATAGGCGGACTAGGAGCCAACTTGGCAGGTAAAATGCTGGCTGAAGCCGGCGTTACAGGTGCTGGTTTAAATGGTGTAAGCTTTTCTTCCTATGGTTCTGAGAAAAAAGGTTCAGCCGTCAAAGCGCATATACGATTCTGCGACATTGACACTAACATCCGAGACACGTCTCCTGTAGAACGTCCACATGTCGTTGGCGTTTTTCATGAGTCACTTTCAAAAACAATCAATGTAATCAGCGGTATCTATGAGGATAGCTTGGTTTTGGTTAACTCTACCAAAACACCGGATCAATTGAAAGACATACTTAAATTGCGCGGCGGTACGATCGCCGTTATCGACGCTATCGGCATTTCGCTTGAAGAGAAGAATCGGGTTAATATGGCGATGCTGGGCGCAATGTTCCGTTTGTGTGATTTCTTAAGCGCAGATCAGATGAGAGATGTTATTCGCAAATCTTTAGAGAAGAAATATCCTGGAGCCGTTGAACCCGCGCTTCGTACGTTTAACCGTGGTTTTAATGAAGTGAAATTTCAGACTTTTGAACTTTTAGAAGGCGAGCAGATGCCTGATTTTGTAAGACAAGATACACCCGTGCTTGGCTTTGAGACACAGCCAATGGGCGGCGTGATTACTAATCCTGGAAACAGCGTATTGAAAGATTTGAGCATCTCCCGAGCGGGGATGATGCCGCATTTTGCCGACGATAAATGCATTCATTGCGCTGCGTGTGATACCGTATGCCCTGATTTCTGCTTTGTATGGGATGAGCAGGCCGACAAGAAAGGCCGCCCGCAAATGTTCTTGCTGGGCATTGACTATCAATATTGCAAAGGCTGCTTGAAGTGCGTGCAAGCTTGTCCTACCGAGGCGCTAAGCAGCGCAAGGGAAGACGACGGCTATGCAGATGAGCATCGTGTAAAGCATCGCTTTGATTTAGCGGTTCAATAACAAGTAGAAAGGGAGAGGTGAATTCTGATGGCAATTGATATAAAGAAAGAATTGGGCGCTGCTAAAGTAGAGCAGCGGATCGTATATGAATCAGGCAATGAAATGGCAGCCTATGCAGCCCATCAAATTAACTATCATATTATGGGCTATTTTCCGATTTCCCCGTCCACAGAAGTGGCACAATTCTTAGATTTGATGAAAGCAAACGGGCAGCATGATATCGTATTGATACCTGCGGACGGCGAGCACGGTTCTGCCGGCGTGTGTTATGGAGCATCAACGGCGGGCGGACGCGTATTTAATGCTACGAGTGCAAACGGTTACTTGTACATGATCGAGCAAATGCCTGTACAATCAGGCACACGTTTTCCTATGGTTATGAACTTGGTATGCCGTTCCGTCTCCGGCCCGCTTGACATTCACGGTGACCATTCCGATTTATACTATGCACTTAATACAGGATGGCCGATTCTGATGTGCCGCGATCCGCAAGCTGTATATGATATGAACATCATAGCGCTGAAACTGGCTGAAGACGAAGAAGTGCGTTTGCCTGTTTTAGTGGCTTCCGACGGTTATTTCACATCTCACCAGAAACGCCGTGTTCAAACCTTCGCGCATCGCGAAGATGTTCATGCCTTTATTGGCGAGCAGCCAAAAAGGGGTTACCCGGATACGCTTGACCGCGATAACCCGATTACAGTCGGCCCTTATATGAATGAACCGGATTATATCAATAACTGTTATCAGCAGTCTGTTGCGATGTACAATGCTGAGCATGTGTATGATCGGATTCGCAAAGAATATCTCGAGTTAACAGGCAGGGATTACCCGATTCTGGATCAGTATCGGATGGAGGATGCCGAAGTCGTCGTGTTCCTGATGAACTCCGCTTCCGAGATCATTAAAGATGTCGTTGACCAGCTTCGCGAGAAGGGCATTAAAGCAGGTTCCCTTGCTCCGAACATGATTCGTCCATTCCCAGCCAAACAAATCGCTGAAGCACTCAAAAACGTCAAGGCGGTTACCGTTGGGGATCGCGCAGATTCATACGGCGGCCATGGCGGTAATATGGTCAACGAGATTAAAGCGGCGCTGTTCACAGAAGGCAACCGCGACACGATGGTCATTTCACGCATTTATGGTTTGGGCGGCAAAGATTTCTATGCCGAAGACGGCCACAATATGTTCCAGTTTGCCATTGACGCGGTAGCGAAAGGATTCATCGAAAAGCCGTTCGATTACTACGGTCATACACCTGGCGATCCGAATAAAAAGCCAAAGCGTGTGCTTAATCCAATGAATTATGAAGACTTGAATACAGGCCTGATTACAGTAACACCGGATGATGAGAGCGGAAAGCTGAATGTTCGAATTCCTCCGTTACGTTCATTGACGAAGAAACCGAAGCGTATCGCCCCCGGCCACGGCGCTTGTCCGGGCTGCGGCATTTTCTCCGGCCTTGAGCTCTTCTTCAAGGGGATTGAAGGCGATATCGTTTCGTTATTCCATACGGGATGTGCGATGGTCGTTACGACTGGTTATCCGTATTCGGCGCATAAGGCAACGTATATTCATAACCTGTTCCAGAACGGCGCAGCTACATTATCGGGTGTAGTTGAAATGTTCTGGGAACGCAAACGCCGCGGCGAGCTGGACTACTTGAACTTGAAGGATGATTTCACCTTCGTGATGATTACAGGCGACGGCGGTATGGATATCGGCATGGGGCCAGCGATCGGAGCCGCGTTACGGAACCATAAAATGATCATTCTCGAGTATGATAATGAAGGCTATATGAATACAGGAGCTCAGCAATCGTACTCAACGCCGATCGGACACCGCACTTCGACATCTAACGTAGGCAAAGCGCAAGGCGGCAAAACGTTCCAACATAAAGACACAGCACAGATTATGGCTGCAACGCATATCCCTTATGTGTTTACCGGGTCTGAGGCCTATCCGCAGGATCTCGTTAAAAAAGCGGCAAAAGCCCAGTGGTATGCCCAGAACGAAGGTCTTGTATACGGTAAAATATTGATCGCCTGTCCGCTGAACTGGCTGTCCGAAGATCAAGACGGCTCCAACATCGTGGGTGCGGCAGTGGATTCCTGCTTCTTCCCGCTCTATGAGGTTGAGCATGGCGTAACGACACTTACCTACAATCCGGAAGATAAGAATAAGAAAGTGCCGCTTACGGATTGGCTTAAAACGATGGGTAAAACGAAGCATTTAACCAAGCCGGAGCATGAACCAACACTCAAAGCATTTGAGCGCGAAGTAGAACGCCGCTGGGCCATATTGAAAGCCAAGCACGAAAATCCGGTGTTATAGGAATAACAACAGCATTCATACAGCAGCAGGCACTTATCCATCCTGGATAGTGCCTGTTGTACGGTTTATCAACCACTTGAGGGGAGGATTGGCATGCCAATTGTGCTTCAGCATCAGCAAAGCGGGCAAATCTACACCTGTGTACTGGTCAACCATTATCAATTGCGTTATTACGGTACAAAATATTGGGATGATGAAGATGCAGCAGCAACGCAGAAAGCCGCTTTTCTCGCAGCGGAAGGTGCTCTGGACCCCGATCAATGGGGATTGTTAACGATTGAAGAGGCTAGAATGAAGATCTTTAATGTGAGGTTAAAGAACGACCCTGAGAATCAGCTGTTTCTAGATGGAAATGGGCAGCTTACCGTTAGTAAGTGATAGATGTACCTTAAAACGAAGGGCATTCTCATCTTAGAGGATGCCTTTTTTGGCTGAAGTGAATTGAAGGTCTTTTCTCGAGAGTTGTCGAAATTATGGGGAATGAAGAATTATGAGGCGAAGAAGGGGCTTTCGCATGCATCGAAAAAAGACAGGTGAAACGGCATGAAGGTATCTTTGAGACTCAAAATGATTGTTGCACTGCTTTTGATTACGAGTACAGCATTATCTTTTGTAGGTATAGCCAACTATCAAAAAGCGAAGAACAGTGTATTAAGTTCTATGCATGAGAATGCGAATACAAAGGTGCAGACAAGCGCCTTCGATTTGTCCTCCTGGCTGTCGGTTCGTAAAGCAGAAGTTCGAGCGATGAGTTATAAGGATTTGCTTCGCAAAGGCAACAGCGTCGAACAGTTTAATTATTTACGCGGGGAACTTGACAGGTCTAAAGATACTTATCTAAATTTTGGCATTTCTGATGTTTATGGAAAGCTGACTTCCCTCAATGGAAAAATAGAGGATATTTCAAACGAGGATTCTTTTCAGAAAGTGCTCAGAGGATCCTCCCTGGTGTCGGATCCATTCTTAGATATATTCGATCTTAGCCGTTTTATTATTACAGCTCGATCGCCTATCGTGGATGACCAAAATATTGTAACAGGCGTTTTAAGCGCCGCAGTATCCATCGATCATGCATTTAAAGTAGCAACTAGTTTCAATACGTCGGAAATTAGCTCTGTTTATTTAATTAACGATAAAGGCACGATCATCTATAATCCCGAAAATAAAGGTTTATTGAACCAGAACATATATGAGGAATCCAGCGGTTTCAAAAACATTAGCTCGGATCTGTTGTGGAAAGCCAGGGGGTTTGGTCAATTTCAATACAAAGGACAAACCCATATTGTTTTTTATAGCCTTGTTCCGGAGACTGGCTGGAAAATGGTCTATGATGTTCCGTTAGCGTATTTTGAACAGCCTCTGATTGAACTAAAATGGCAAACGATTATTTCCGTTGGGGCAGCAGAAATCATACTTACCTTTGTTATGTTTCTGCTGTTAACCCAAGTGATGAAGCGGGTTCATCGCATCCTTAACGTTACAGAGATTGTTGCTGGCGGTGATTTAGGCGGTGACCTTTTAAACGAAAAAGCGAACGATGAGATCGGCATGCTGGCCGTTTCTGTTAATGGTATGGTCGGAAATCTGCGTAAGCTGTTTGAATGGCAGGAAGCCATCATTAATCAAAATAATCACGCAATTATTGTAGTGGATACCGACTATACGGTAACTTATTTCAGTCAGGGTGCTGAACAAATGCTCAGTTATTCCGCTGAAGAAGTGGTGAACAAGGAGAAAATATTTATATTCCATGATCCTGATTATTTGAAAGAGCGAATGGAAACCGTCTCTAAAAAGCTAGGCAGGGAAATTACATCGATTAAAGAATTGTTTCAGCAGTCGACACATGTGGAATATTCTTATAATGATAACTTAGTTTATGTACATAAAGATGGTACCCATATCCCTATATCTCTAAGCGCAAGTCCCATGAAAGATCACGATGGCCATATTACCGGGTTTGTTACGATTGTTCGAGACATCAGCGCCTATAGGAAAACGGTGGAGGCTCGAGACCGTTTTCAAGCCGAACTGCTCCAAGCTAAGGAAGCTGCTGATGAAGCTAACCAAGCAAAGAGCTTATTTTTAGCGACCGTCAGCCATGAAATACGGACACCGCTGAATGGGATCATCGGGCTGTCTCAGCTCATGCTCAGGACCGAAATGACAACTCTGCAGCAGGATTATTTCAACAAAATATTAGCGTCTTCAAGAGCTCTGCTTAGAATGATCAGCGACATATTGGATTTCTCCAAGGTGGAAGCCGGCAAGATGGAATTGGAAAAAGTCAGTTTCAATCTGGATGAACTGATCCGTCGGTTATCAGATACCATGAGTGTTCTGCTTGTTAAACAAGAAATAGAACTAATCATAGATACACCGCACGATATGCCTGACTTTCTGCTGGGAGATCCGCTCAGGCTTGAACAAGTGCTGCTCAATCTGTGCGGCAATGCGCTCAAATTTACATCCGAGGGCTACGTTCGTTTACGTTTAACGAAGGTGCGTGAGAGCAGCGATCTGGTAGAGCTTGGATTTGAGATAGAAGATACAGGGATAGGGATGACCAAAGATCAATTAGACCTTTTATTTCAGCCTTTCACCCAAGGGGATAGTTCGATGTCCCGCAAATATGGCGGATCCGGTCTTGGTCTTGTTATTTCTCAGCATTTTATTGCCATGATGGGCGGAAATCTTCATGTTACAAGCGATATTGGCAAAGGAAGCACGTTCTCTTTCACAGCATCGTTTCAAATTTCGTCAATTGCGCGTAACGACAAGTTTAGGCAGCTGGAGCTTCTGAAGGGTATTCAAGTTCTTGTCGTCGAAGATCATATGGAATCGCGTAATCATTTGCTGAATATGCTAGACACATTCTCATTGGCTGCAGTTGCCGTAGATTCTTGGAAAAAGGCAAGCCAGATTTTAATAGAAAGTTTAGATGATGGAAATATTCAGGTTCAATTGCTGCTGCTGGATATGGAAATGGCTGATATGTACGGAAAAGAAACCTGGCTCGAATTGCAGCAAACTGCGGTTGAAGCAAACGCCATAACCATTGTCATGACATCAGCTCTAGGCCGAGATGAAATGCTGAGACTTCCGGAGGAACAAAGAGCCGACAGCATCATTGTCAAGCCGATTAACCGTTTGAGTTTATATCAAGGTATAACTTCCGGGCTGAACAAAAACAGATTGGTGCAAGCAACTTTAGATAAGCTCCAAAACGAAGCAGCTGTATCCGAACAGAAACGAAGAGGAAGCATCCTGCTTGTGGAGGATAATGAGACGAATCGCATAGTAGCCTCTGAACTGCTTAAGGAAAGCGGCTTTGAAGTCGGGCATGCTTATAATGGCCTTGATGCGTTGGAATTAATAGCTTCTGCCAGCTTCGATTTGATTCTTATGGATATACATATGCCTGAAATGGATGGGGTTGAAGCAACGCGCCAAATTCGAAGCATACATGGATATGGGCACATCCCGATTATTGCTTTAACAGCCAATGCAAATAAAAGAGACCATGAAACCTTTTTTGCTGCCGGGATGAATGACGTAATCACCAAGCCGATACACCTTCCACGCTTACTTGCAACGCTGGATAAGTGGATGGGGAATGAAACTTCTGATCTTGTCAGGCAACAATCCGAAAGGAAAATATCAGCTGGAAATCATTCATTCTTCCAAGATCTGCGCGGCGTAGATGTGGCGAAAGCACTTGATCGACTGGACGGCAAAGAAGAAATCTTAGTCCAATCATATAGAACTTTCAAGAAAAATTATGAATCTTTTATGGGCACTTTCGAACTGGCCATTCATAATGAGGATAGGCTCACAACAGAAAGAATGATTCATACATTAAAAGGAGTCGCAGGAAATTTATCCGCGGATGAATTATTTGAAGCTGCTCATAACGTGGAAGTTGTGCTGATTCAAAGAGCGGATTCGACAATTCTAGGCATAAAATTGAATGATCTTAAAAAACAACTTAGAATTTTGTTGGATTCTATCGATATTCATCATGTAGACGCGGGATTTGGATTATAGTAAACTGAAAAAATAACAATAGAGTGTTAAGAAATTTTTAGTTGATTATCAAATACTCATTTACTTTCCTTGCACTTTTTTAATATTTTGGCTAAGAGGGTGGTCAAGGGTGAATAAAGTGTTAATTATTGAAGACGATAATATGATTGGCGATATGCTGTCGATGTATTTATCCGAAGAAGGCTATATGGTTAAACGGGCGGAAACAGGTAAGGAAGGTTTAGAACTTTTAAGTTCCTATTATCCTAATATATTATTACTTGATCTGATGCTGCCAGACGGAGACGGATTCAAGCTGTGCGCTGAAATCCGTACCAAATATAACCTGCCAATCCTGATCGTTTCTATGAAAACAGATGTCATGGATCGCGTTCACGCATTAGAAGCTGGAGCTGACGATTTTTTATGCAAGCCTTATAGCATGAAGGAATTGACAGCTCGAATTGCAGCACTGATAAGACGCAGCCAGATCCAAACACAGCTAAGTGAGGAAAGTGCCGCATTATCCGCACCACTTATGGCTTCAGAGAATCTTATCTCTATTGATTTTGATAGAAGATCTATTCAAGTGGCACGGCAACCTGTGGAAACGACGTTCTCAGAATTTGAGATCATGAGGTTGTTTCTATCAAATCCAGGGAGAGTGTACAGCCGGGAAGAACTGATCAATGCACTCCGCGGCATTGACTCTTTTGTCACAGATCGCTCAATAGACGTACATATTGCCAATCTACGGAAGAAAGTCGAATCTGATCCGAAGGAACCCAAGCATATCAAAACCGTATGGGGTGTCGGGTATAAATTTGTGGTTTAGTAAATTAAAGTAAGAAATTAAAACTGCTGAGGGTTCCCCTTAGGAGTTTTTTTGCATGTTTAAAGAAAACTAACATGGAACTAAAGATTAGTCCAATACTTTCCTAAAACCTCGCATGCATAATGAAAGAAAGATAGCTTTAGTAAGGGAGTATACATTCATGGACGCAAAACCCGGAGGTATATCAGCATGAGAATGATCGAGATCGATCAATACAACGAGGCTACGATGAGCATTGCACTACCCTTATTGGACGATACGGGTAAGGTGATTGCAGCGCCATTCTCAAAATTACATCCGCAATTCAAAAAAGAAATCAAAGCGCTGGGCATCGAAGTACTGGCGGTTCATGACATGGATTCGATCGGAATCGCACTGGATGACATGGTAAAATTATCCCCTTGGATGGATATTGTTGAGATTGTGAAGCGAGCTTTTCAGGCAGTTACGGATGGGGGGAAGCTGCCGGTAGCTGATATATTCCGAGGAGCGGAACAAGTGATTGAGATGGTTGAAGCACGCCCTTTCGGAATACCGGTGCCGCTTTCCATGATACCAATCAGCTTGAATATGTATGCGCATGCCGTTAATGTAACGTTCGTGTCCGTTCAAATAGGATTGGAACTGGCTTTCACTAAACTTCAATTGCAAGAATTGGCTGTCGGCTGCTTGCTTCATGATATCGGTAAAGCCGTTACGAAAGAAGGGGCCCAACATGCTGAGGAAGGATTTAAACTATTAGGTAAGTATAAAGAGATCAATTTGTTGGCAGCAAATATCGCTTATCAACATCATGAATCAATTGAAGGAAGAGGGTATCCGAGGAAATTAAAGGGAACGGAAATTCTGGAATTAGCGCAAGTATGTGCCGTGGCGAATCTGCAAGACCATCTCTTGTCGATCAATAGAATAGCACGCCGCGAGGCGCAGGAAATTATTCTGGCATTGAAAGGTATGCTGTTTACGGAACGCGTGGTACATGCTTTTGAAAGAGCGGTTCCAAGTTATATCCCTGGTACTAAACTGTGCATACATCAGGGAGAAGAGGCTATTGTCAGCAGATTCAGCGAAAATATACACCGACCGGTTATTCGTTATATTCGAACGGGAGAAGAAGTCGATTTGTCAGCTCACCCGAACTTATGGTTTACCGAAATAGAGGAATAACAAAAGTAATGACCCAAGTGTTCCCATAAACATGAGATCACTTGAGTCATTTATTTCTCAGGCTGCTAGGTCCATTTGGCTGCCCACAGCTTCATTTCTTTTAATATCTGATGCAAGTCCTCGCCTTTTGGCGTTAATTTATACTGCACCGTCACAGGCACAGTAGCAAAGGCTTCCCGCTCTAATACGCCTTTTTCTTCTAAATGACGAAGGGTGTCCGTTAATGCTTTAGGTGAAATCCCGCATATTTTACGCTGCAGCTCGCCGAAACGGTGTACGCCGCAGAACAGCTCACGAAGGACTAGAAATGCCCATTTTCCGCCGATGACATCCAACGTTTTTTCAATGCGGCATTCAATGAATTCGGGTTCTTTGGGGACATAATTATTAGTATGTAATTGTTGAGTAGTCATTGGCAATTCTCCTATTCCTATCGTTTATTATAATTATACGTGAAATACCAACTATAATAAAGGTTACTAGGTACATATTTTGTAATAATAGCAACAAAATTTCACTACTATTCAAAATGATTATAAGTGTTTAAAATAACAATGACAGCATATTGAGGTTTGGAGGAGGGTACGAGAATGACAAAGAAACGAATTGCAGTCACAGGCGGCAGCGGAAAAGCTGCGAAATGGATTCTAAAGGAATTGGTGGATCACGGTTATGATGTATTGAACATCGATACCAAATTACCTGCGGAGCCAATCTGCAGAACATTGATTACGGATTTGAACGATCTGGGTCAAGTGCATAATGCGCTTTCTGGTTATAACGGCACCCAAGCTAAGGGTTTTGATGCGGTCATTCATTTTGCAGCGATTCCGCAAGCATATACCCATCCGAATGATCTGACGTTTAGAAATAATGTGATGTCTACTTACAATGTGTTGGAAGCAGCAGCCAACCTTGGCATTTCGAAAGTAGTATTAGCTTCCAGTGAGTCTTCTTACGGGATCGTGTTTGCTTCTGAGTTTTTTGCGCCTCATTATTTGCCAATTGATGAGGAACATCCCCAGTTGCCGGAAGACAGCTACGGCTTATCGAAGGTTGTGAACGAGCTGACTGGCGAAACGTTTCATCGCAGAACGGGCATGCAGGTCATCTCATTTCGACTTGGCAATATTATAGAACCGTTGGATTATGCGAATATTAAGAACGGATTCAACGAACCTGAGCACCGTAAGCGAATTCTATGGTCGTATATAGACGTCCGCGATGTTGCGGCAGCATGCAGATTAGCTGTGGAAAAGGACGGATTAGGCGCACAATCTATCATTCTAGCGGCGGACGATACTTCTTCGGATTGGAGTTCGGATGCGTTAGTACAGCGGTTTTTGCCTGAGGTTAAGGACAACCGACTACCGAAGATCGGTAGGCCTTCGCTGCTCAGCAATGAGAAAGCTAAGAGATTGCTAGGCTGGCGCCAACAGTATTTTCTTCAAGAAGATGCGGAGTTTTAATAGAAGCCTAAAAGTACGTTTCAACAGGAAAGAATAATAAAATATAATGCTTAATATAGTAAACCCCTTGCTCTCTTTTTTTTGGAGGCAGGGGTTTAATTTTGGTTGCTAAAAGCTAGCGCAGGATTTAAAGACGTTGGAACAGAAGATATAGATGTTGAAGAGCATGCCACTAACGAAAGGATGAAAATGATGAAGGACAAACTGAAGGGTCTGCTTATTGGACTTTCGCTGGGCACATTGATGACAGGTTCAGTTGCTTACGCAGCGGGGGCTACTCAGATCGATGTTTATTTCCGCGAGTTAAAGTTCATGTTTGACGGCATCGAGAAGAAACCAAGCAAACAATCAGCATTTATTTACAACGGCAGTACGTATGTCCCAATTCGTTTCGTCAGCGAGACACTTGGTAAGGAAGTCAATTTTGACAATGTTACGGGTACGATATGGATAGGTAAAAATAGCGGCGGCGATGGAGTGGCTGCGGCTGCTACATTTAAGGGTGGGCAAGTGACGAAAGACGAGTTCAACAAGTTCCTGACGGTAAACGCATTTCTTACCCAACAGGGGGCTCCTTCTTCAGACAACGGTTATCGGCAGTCCATGGTGAAGCAGCTTATTGCGCTTAAGCTCATGGAGGCAAAGGCAAATCAAGCGACAGCTGACGATGCAGCCAATACGGCGGAGAAGCAGCTTGCTCAAATACGCCAGTATTTCGGATCTGCAGATACTCTTGCTGCTCAACTAAAGGAGCGGAATTTGACGGAGCAGGATATAAAGCAATTCATTGTGAGGAGTATCCAAGTGCAAAAAGTTCTCGAGCAATCGATCGACGAGACGATGCTGAAGACGGAATTCGACCGCGAGCGGAAGGCGGATTCAGCTGCATTCGTGACGGCCACCGTACGTCATATCCTGATAGCGACAAAAGACGCTTCAACGGGTAATCCGCTGCGGACTGAGGAAGAGGCGCTGGCCCGCGCTAAGGAAGTAATCGCTAAACTCGCTGGCGGCGGCGATTTTGCCGAACTAAGCAAAACGTACTCGGATGACCCGGGATCGAAAGATGGTGGCGGCCTGTACGAGAATGCCGACATTTCGGGCTTTGTGCCGGAGTTCAAGAAAGCGGCTGCCGAGCTGCCGCTGGGTCAATTGAGTGACCCTGTTAAGACGATGTACGGGTACCATATCATGAAGGTTGAGAGCCGCACGAACAAGACGCTTGATCAAGTGAAACCTCAATTGATGCAGCTATTGGCTCAGCAGGTGTTTCAAAATTTCTTAGTCAAGGACGTACCTGGGTTAATTGAGAAAATCAATTTGCCATGATCAAGCTAACAGCAAACGTCACGAGGGTATTTCAGCAGGGGCTGAAATACCCTCGTTTTGATGTTGAATAAAATTAGTGAATTATTTTAATTTTATGCCGAACAGGTACAGCTCCGCACCTGCCCACATACACTGTAACAATACTTCTTGGGGGTGTGCGGTTATGCTTGGTTTTTTTTCAGCAATTGCTCTTTTTATCAAAGAATTAATGCTTTTAGTTTCGTATGTCAAGAATAATGCGTTTCCACAACCATTGACAGAAGCGGAGGAAACAAAGCATCTCTTATTGATGGCTGAAGGAAACGCGCATTCACGCAATCTGCTCATAGAACACAATCTGCGGCTTGTAGCCCATATCGTCAAAAAATTCGATAATACAGGTGAGGATTTGGAGGATCTGATATCCATTGGTACGATCGGACTGATTAAGGCCATTGAGTCTTTTTCGCCTAATAAGGGAACCAAATTGGCAACGTTTGCTGCGCGCTGCATTGAGAATGAAATTCTAATGCATCTGCGTTCACTTAAAAAAACACGCAAAGACGTATCATTGCACGATCCGATCGGGACGGATAAAGAGGGCAATGAGATTACATTGATCGATATTCTGGGTACAGAGGCCGACGACGTCGTTGATAAAGTACAGCTAAAAATCGAGAAATCGAAAATATATAAGAATCTGGATATATTGGATGATCGGGAAAAAGAGGTTGTCATTGGACGATTCGGCTTGGAACAGGGCGGCGAAGAGCGGACGCAGCGGGAGATTGCGAAGGAGCTGGGGATTTCACGCAGTTATGTGTCTAGGATAGAGAAAAGGGCGCTCATGAAGCTGTATCATGAGTTTTATAAGGTGAAGCGTTGAGATAAAAGTGCAACCGGAGATTGTATTATGATAAGATATTTATAGTTATTATGTATACATTAAGGAGCTTTCAGAACCATGCAAATTGATCTATCCGGTAAAATTGCACTAGTCACAGGCGGGGCGGGACAGCTTGGCCGCGTCATGGTCCGGACGCTGGCTAATTGCGGGAGCGATGTTGTCATCCATTACAGGAACAGCGCCGCCAAAGCGGAGGAGCTGAAGCAAGAACTCGAGTCGCTCGGAAGACAAGCCTTAACGGTACAAGCCGATATAACGGACCAGGACTCCATTTTCGCCATGCGGGATGCCATCCAGAACCATTTTGGAACACTGCCTCATATCATCGTTGCCAATGCCGTAGAGCAGTACAAATGGGTTTCCATTCTGGAGCAGTCGTCTGGCGATTACGAAAGCCAGTTTCAATCCTGCGTTATGCAGAGCGTTTATCTTGCCAAGGCGTTCGTGCCGGCCATGATCGAACGTCAGGGTGGAAGGATAATAGGCATTAATACGGAATGCTCGATGCAGAATTTTCCAACGCAATCGGCTTATGTAGCCGGTAAACGCGGTATGGATGGCGTTTATCGGATACTGGCTAAGGAAATCGGAGAACATGGCATCACCGTAAATCAGGTGGCTCCGGGCTGGACCATCAGCGATGCAGACCGCGAACGCGGTACGGAGCATAGCGAATCTTATGAAGCTACCGTTCCACTGAAGCGGAGGGGTACGGATCAGGAGATCGCCAACACAGTGGCATTCCTTGCCTCAGATCTGGCCTCTTTTATTACAGGTGTTTATATTCCTGTATGTGGAGGCAACGTGATGCCGGCCATCTAATTGTCCTGTCTGAAAACAAGGAGGCTGTCCCAAGCAGATAAATCTGCTTGCGGGGCAGCCTTTTTTTCATTATTGAGTTTTCAAAAAAAGTCTCGAAACAGGTGCGGAAGGTACTGGCCCAAAAGTAAATATATGTATATTTGATGGATAATAGTTACACACTATCAAAAACGAAAGTGGTGAGTTAAATTGGCAAGCGTAATTGAAGCGGCCATTGATGTAATGAAAACTTTAATTGATGATGAACCCAAGCCACCTTTACATATTGGGGAAGCAATGACTTGTGGGACATATCTATCAATGCTTGAAGAAGAAGGTGTTACATTACTCCCTGTTTCCGAACTGAAACCAAAATCAGAGCCTAATTCAGAAGTTGAAGTTTGGTGCTTCATTAAAAACTTTAATGCGTAAACGCGGGTGGATTAAAATCCCTCCATATTATGTTCCAACTGGGTTACCGACCCAATAATTTATGTGGATGCAATAGAATATGTTCAGGAGGAGGCGGTAACAACGTGACCATTTGGCAATGGTATCAACAAAGGAATAAAAAAATATCCCAAAGCCAGCAATCTGGAGTGATTCCGCCAAAAGAGCCGCCTGCCCATCAATTTTTGGATAAAAATAAAGATGCGAAAGTCAGCCGGCATGTCGAAACGACTATTTCATTCATTCAGAAGATTCTTGGTGAAAATGACGACTTTGTCATGCGCCAATTTCGAATGTTTGACCAGTACCCGGCTGTACTTTTATATTTCTCCGACTTAGTCGAGAAGTCGTATTTAAACGAGCATATCTTAAAACCGCTGATGTTAACTTCAACTCAAGAGCAAGGGAAAGTGAAAAATAACCGGCCCTTAAAGGATGTTTTATTAAGCGATACGCTGTATGCCTGCGAAGGGAGAACAGAAGTAAAGTTATCTGCTGTTATCGATGCCATCGTTCAGGGAGAAACGGTTCTCGCGGTGGATGGACTGGAGGAAGCGTTCCTTTTTAGTACACGCCATGTAGACAAGCGATCGATCACGCAACCGGAAACGGAACAGGTTATCCGCGGAGCACGGGAAGGTTTCATTGAAATGCTGGGTACGAACCTCTCCCTGCTTCGCTATCGACTCCCGACACCGGATTTCAGGGTAAAAACGATTCATATAGGGCGTGTAACGAAATCCAAGGTGGCTGTCTGTTTCTTGGATGGCATAGTGAATCCTGAGCTTGTTGAAGAAGTGTTCAGACGGTTATCGTTGATAGACATTGATGGCATACTTGATGTTGGATACCTGGAGCAATTTATTGAAGATAACCATTTATCCCCGTTCCCCCAAATCCAAAATACGGAACGACCGGATAAGGCGGTCGCCAATTTGTTGGAAGGCAGGGTTATCCTACTCGTTGACGGTTCCCCTTTTGCCCTCATTTTACCGACGGTGTTCAGTCAGTTTTACCAAACGGTCGAGGATTACTCGGAACGATTTCTCCTCGTCAGCTTTATCCGGCTAGCGCGTCTGGTAGCTCTTATTTTCTCCTTAATTTTCCCCTCATTATATGTGGCTTTGATTTCTTTCAATCCGGAGCTCATACCGACGGAGTTCGCAGTGGCTGTAGCGGGTGGGAGAGCAGGAGTGCCCTTCCCCTCTCTAATTGAAGTGCTTGTCATGGAGGTTTCCATGGAGGTGCTGAGGGAAGCGACGCTGCGGCTGCCGCAGCAGGTTGGGGGAGCGCTTTCGATTGTCGGAGTGCTAGTCATCGGACAGGCTGCGGTTGCGGCTGGATTCATCAGTCCGATTACGGTCGTAATCATTGCCTTAACAACGATCGGTTCTTTTGCCACACCGGCTTACAACGCGGCACTCGCGTTGAGGTTGCTGCGCTTTCCCCTTGTGTTTTTGGCGGGTATCTTTGGCTTGTACGGGGTGATGATCGGGTTAATCCTGATCGCCAACCATATGCTCTCTTTAAGATCGTTTGGGGTGCCTTACTTGAGTCCGATTGTCCCTGGTAATTTCCAGGGTATGAAGGATACACTGGCCCGGCTTCCTCTCTGGTCCATGCCGAAGAGACCGGCCCTCCTGCATACGCCGAATGATAGCCGTCTGGGTATGAAAACTAAGGATTTGAAGCAAGCGCCAAGAAATACCTTAGATCCATTGAAAGTAGGAAATACAAGGAGGGACTTAACCAATGGAGTATCCTCGCCAAGTAACGGTGATTCAAGCGGCGATCATTCTGATTAGCACAATTATCGGGGTAGGTGTTTTAGCGCTTTCGCTATTTGCTGTTAGAACTGCCGATTCGGGGGCGCCGCTCGTTACCTTAATGGGCATCTTAATCGGATCGGTTGGACTTTGGCTTGTTACCGCACTTGGCATGCGCTTTCCGACTAAATCGATTATTCAATACAGCGAAGTTTTGATTGGCAAATGGACAGCAGGAGTATTCAGTGTCTTAATCATAGTCTTCTTTTCCGTACTAACAGCACTGGCTTCGCGCGAATTCGGGGAAGTCGTTATCACTTCCGTTTTAACGAAAACGCCGTTGGAAGTGACTGTTATTGTGATGCTGTTGCTAGCTGCAGTTTCCTCGCGCGCTGACATGACCACCTTTACCTATTTCCATCATTTTTATTTCCCGCTCATTGTGTTTCCACTTGTATTGATCGTCGTTCTATCGCTAAAAAATGCGCAGATCGTCAATTTATTGCCGGTATGGGGAAATGAACGGAATAGTATGCCAGCGGGAATGCTTACCATGGCTGCCTTGTTTCAGGGATCTTTCGTCATGACTATTGTGATTCCTGCTATGCGTCGGCCGGAAAAAGCGATGATAGCAAGCTTAGTTGGCATGTTGATTTCGGGGGGACTTTACTTGCTCATTGTAGTTGCTACGGTTGGCGTATTCGGGGCGGAGGAAATTAAAAATTTAGTTTGGCCTACCTTGGAATTGGCTAAAATCACGTCGTTGCCCGCCAACATCCTGGAGCGTCTCGATGGCGCCTTTCTTGCTGTTTGGGTTACAGCGGTGTTTACGACATTATTGTCAACCTATTACATGGCCTGTCATTTTTTAAGTCAGTTGCTACGTTTGCGCGATCACAAGATGTTTTCATTTTTTCTCATTCCTTTCATCTATGTAATTGCCATGATTCCACAAAACCTGCTGGATATGTATGGAATCATCCAAATTGTCGGTCGCTGGGGTCTGGTCTTCACAGTCGCCTATCCTTTTGTTTTACTTGTCGTAGCCCTCATTCGCAAGAATGTAAAGGGGAATCGGGGTGATCAACGTGTGGCAAAATCGGATTAAAAAGATACTTGTTTTCTTGCTGCTCTTACCCATGCTTACAGGATGCTGGGACCGGCTGGAGATCGAGGATCGAGCCGTCGTGTTAGCTATTGCCATTGACGAGGCAAAACCGGGTGAAGAGAAAGAAAGCAGCAATGCAACGCATATCACGAATAATAATCCTGTATCGAAAAGAGGATTAATGCGTATCACAGTCCAGATTGCCATACCGGGACGTATTCCATTAGGTGCAGGAGGCACCGGAGGCGGCACTCCAGCCGGGCAAAAACCGCTTTGGGTGCTAAGCAGCGTTGGGTATACCATCGACGATTCTTTGATGAATCTGCAGCAGCAACTGGCGTCTCGCTTGTTTTATGGCCATTTGCGGATAATCGTGGTGTCAGAAGCAATGGCAAGAAAGGGGATCTCGAACGAGAAAGATTTTTTTCGTCGTCAGCCCCAGGTCAGAAGAACAGTTTGGATGGTTGTGTCCAAAGGGAAAGCCTCAGAGATTATGAAAGCCAATCCCCAACTGGAACGGGTTCCTACTTTATATTTGCTTGCTACCCTGGAGCATGCTATGGAAATGGGTAAACTTCCAAATAATTTCCTAGGCGTTTTTTACAGCGCCAGTTCTGCAAAAGGAAAGGAAGGATCTGTCCCCTATCTGGAATTGAAAAAAGAATCTAACATTGAAATCCAGGGACTGGCTTATTTTAAAAACGAAAAAATGGCAGGAACGACCAATGCTCTGCAAATCGGCCATTATATGGCAATGAAACAAATCAATCCTGGAGGTTACAGCGTCATCCAACAGATACCCGAAACAGGAACTTCTTTCATATATCAATCTACTTCTCGTAAGGCGAAAATTACTACGGAAATCAAAAACGGGAAAGTTCATGCCACAGTAGTGTGCCGAATAGAAGGGGACATTCGGGAGAAATCGGATGAAAAATTCACTATAACGAAGGAAACTATTAGCAGATTAGAGAAAAATCTAGAAAAGGACGGCAAACAAGGTTTTGAACAATTCATTCAACAGACCCAAAGGGACGGCTGCGACATCTTCGGATTCGGAGAATACGTGCGTGCTACCCAATCAGCATATTGGAATAAGGAAATTAAGAGCAAGATGAAATGGCAAAGTATGTATAAAGATATGACCGTCGATGTAAGTCTGCATATGAAGATCCGACGAATTGGCACAAAAACCAGATAAGGTGAAGGAGGGATTCTACAATCATTATCTTTAACTATTACACTGTTTTATTATTACTAATTACTGGGGTTCTCCTTTTATATTTCGATGTTAACCTCTATAAGAAGGCCGACATGATCAAAGAAAAAAAAGGAGCTCTTTTTGTAGGTTGGTTCAACGTATCCCTCGGGGTCATTTCGTTTGTGAGCTACTTGATCTATGAGAAATGGTTCTGGAAATAAACACAACTTGAGTATCCCTAACGGTTTTAGCTTAATAAGTTCAGCCGCCGAATGTGCAAGCTTGAAACGCCGGATGTCATTTTAAAGGACGTTCATATGTTTCAGGACACCGATAATGCGGCTGAAGCGATCTCACTCGGAGCGGAGGGAGGGCTATCTATTGAAGGTACGCAAGCCGTGAATAGAGTGCAAAGCTTGTTGTAACGCGTATTATTCAAGTACATCAAACCATAATGGCGATTTATCTTCAGGGTCGCCATTGTAATTAATAGTGATTTCCTCACCCTCTTTAATGTCAGCAATAGAATAAAAGTCTATCGATAGATGATCCAGGTTATTAATAAAGGTCGCGTTCGGCGTATAGGAATGATTAAAAATCGAGCCATACCCTAGTGCAATTGCTGTTTGCTGGTAATTTTCACCCCAATTAAAGCAGTAATCAAATATTACGGTCTTCTTCAGATACTTCCGTTCTGTTTCAGGTGATATGAATACAGGTGATTGCTCGACGAGCTCACCTTTTTTTATGTCGCGTGCTGCATATACCCCTCTGCCATACTTTCCGGTATCTTTCATATATATGGGTCCCACAATCAATCATAACTCCTTTCTGTAGAGATGTTATTTTAATCAAAATCCAACAAAAGCTTTTTTAAATAGCTGTTACGGGCACGGATGAAGTTAAAGATAAACTCCGGTTCACCATCGAATTTATTGATGTTTTTCTTTTTATAAGGATCGATAAGTATGTGAGGTCGCAGGGCTTGATGAAGAGGAACTAGTCTATCTTCCAAATATTCGACTGTAAACCTGGTTTCCAAAATTTCCTCCATTATGTTTCGGTAAAGTTTGCGGAATTCAGGAACCTGCAGGAGGAGAGAGGAAAGGTTGTTGTCTTTATTTCCTTCGATAGGAACGTAATTGTACCGCATCATTCCACCGTCTACTTTCCGACCCCAAGTTGCATCATAATCCCAAGGAATGATTTCATACAATCCGGTTTGACTGTTGCGGTAAAGCGCATAGTTGTGAGTGAATCCATCATAATTCATGGTGCAGACCGCTCCAGCATGCCAACGAAAATAGTTATCAATATTGATATACTGAGGAATTTTAGCAGATAATTCTGTTAAGGAAATCGTGTTGATTGTGTTTATTAGTTCATGGAGGGATCCGTCGTCTGATGGGCTTCCAAACTTTCGATGATAACCGGAAATTAGCGACTCTTTCTGCTCCCCATTTCTCATCAAGGCAAAATTGGCGTTATTACTCACAGCATAATAAATGGGACCTGAAGGGAGCCCTCTCTTTTTCAAAAACAGATTATCCACGGATTCCAATTGTAGATAGACACCTTTAAAAGAGCCATTTCGCGTCAAATTTATATGTTGACTTTCTGGCGACAGAACACCAAGGTCCCGGAAGAAATCCAGTGCTAGTTTATTACGGATGAGAGAAGGGTCTTTATATTCCGCATTGAGATGAATTTCATGGGCACCGAAAAATGTTTGCGGATTGTGGAATTCGAGATAATAGGATTTCTTGCGAAATTCCCTCGTATAGGAACCACGGTAGGCGATATAGACAGCATAAGAGACATTTTCGACCGTCAAATAGGCTGGAACCGGGATATCGTTCCAAATATCACTCCGAAGCTCTTCTAAATCTTCTTTTTCTATTATCAAAGAATAAGATGGGATTAGATAAGACATCTATCATCTTTCCTTTCTCCTAAACGCAATGAAATGAAAGAGGAGCATAACAGACTCCTCTTCCTTGATTTGCACTTGGGAAATATTTCGATTCTCCTAAGCATGTTTAGCTGACTTTAATGAGGTTGATTGCAGCGCCGCTTTCAATAGCGTCACATAGATGCATATTCCTTGCGCCTAGGCTTACGTTTCGAAGTTCAACGAGTGCATTGGCTGGAATAAATAGAATAGCTTCTCCGTGAATTTGACGACAGTCGCCTGCATCAGCTGCTTCACTGAAAAAGATTCCAAAGTCAGTTTGCAAATTGGGAACTTTTACTCCGTTAATGAATATAGCGGCTTGTTGTTCCAACGGAATTGTTTCTCCACTCGGTGTTACTGTAATCGTATATGAAACATAATAATCTCCGGCTTGAATAACTTGAATATCCGCTGTACCAGCTAAAAACATGCCTTGCGTTGGACCAACTCCATTGAACGGAATCGGAGCATCAGGCGCAATTGTCAAAAATTGAGTTTGATAGAAGTTACCATAAACGCGTCTGCTAAGGGGACCCGTTGTTGCACCTGTTATAAACCCCCCAGGTCCTTTACCTTTACCTTTTGCCATGACAAACACCCCCTTTCTCTATGAAGATAATCTATCATATTAGAAATCTATGAATTTGAAACTGCTTATGCCGCACTCAATTGGTACATTTTAATAGATTCGTGAGTTCATAAGCGTATACAAACAGGGAATTGGCTTGATGCCAGCCACATCCTGAATTAGCCGTGTCTACTCTATGATTCTTTGAATAGGATGAATGATAAATATTTTTCCTGCAAGGGGTGATAAATATGGCTTGCAACCAAATTGCTAGCGGCACTTGCTCGACTGCAGAAGGCTTCCAGACACAAGCTACCGGGGCTGCCTCTCATGCAGAGGGTTCAAATACGGTTGCGAGTGGATTGGCTTCCCATGCGGAAGGGTTTCAAACGAATTCGACTGGCAGTGCCTCTCACTCGGAAGGTTCCAATACATTGGCGGCGGGTACGGCTTCCCATGCAGAGGGATATTTTACGAGCGCAAGTACGGATACAGCTCATGCGGAGGGTTATTTTTCAGCAGCCTCCAGTTTTGCCTCGCATGCGGAAGGCGCGAACACAGTCGCCAATAACATTTATTCTCACGCGGAGGGGCATGTGACGACTGCCTCTGGTATCGCATCCCATGCCGAGGGCGAAAGTGCGGTCGCTAGCGGGCTTGTATCTCATGCGGAAGGACAAAGTACGACGGCTTCGGGAGAATCTTCGCATGCAGAGGGCGACCAGACGACTGCCAGCGGAAGAGCTTCACATGCAGAAGGGAACTTGACAGCGGCAAGCGGCATCTTTGCGCATGCGGAGGGGCAGCGCACCGTTGCTTCAGGTGACCTATCCCATGCGGAAGGAAATCAGTCGCAAGCGTCCGGCCAGAATTCTCATGCCGAAGGGGCGCTAAACATAGCAAGCGGGTTCACCTCACATGCAGAGGGAGTAAATACGGTTGCTTCAGGATTTTTCTCCCACACGGAGGGGCAATCGACTGATGCTAACTTTCTGGAAGGCGTTCATGTCATGGGGAAATTCGGAGCGGCAAATGAGCTGTCGTATTCGTGGTACCTTGCCAATGGGACGGATGCCTCCACACCAGGCTTGGCTGCCAAAATATTAAGCAACGGCAATGTCAAAATCGACGGTACCGTCAGCAGCCCGGCCGCCGATTACGCGGAGATGTTCGAAACTGAGGACGGGAATTCGATCGGTTTCGGCTACTTCGTTTCACTGGAAGAAGATAAAGTGCGCAGAGCGAATAGCCAAGATCATTATATCCTTGGCATCACAAGTGCTAAACCGGCCTTCTTGTCCGATAGCGGCGAACTTCGGTGGAAGCACAAGTACTTGACTACAGAATGGGGAGAAGTGGTGTACGACAACATCGCATCTTCTCCTGCCTTGGATGTTGGCGCTAATGCCATCGTGCCGGAGCAGTCTGAGCACAGACCGGTATTGAATCCTGCATGGAATCCCTCTCTCGAATATGTACCTCGTCTCCATAGAATCGAATGGGTTGCAGTAGGACTGTTAGGTAAGTTATTGGTGCGCGATAATGGTCTATGCCAAAGCAACGGCTACTGTAAGCCGAATGACGAAGGGATCGCTGCGCCTTCAAATGACGGCTACCGCGTTCTGCGTCGTACAGGCCCTAATCAGATTTTGATTCTGTTTCGTTAATCAAATAAATAATTGAGGTGCCAGTCAAAAGGCTCCTCAATTCTTTTATTTATGTAATTTTTTTTGTTACAAAATCTATCTGGATGATATGAAAGTAAGATATAATTTAAGAAGGGATATTAAATGACAGGTTAGAGGTGTCGGGACCATGATTCTAAGTACAAAACTCCATATTCCGCAGTCGCGACGCGATATACTTGTTGAGCGTCCAGCTTTAATCGAGTTGTTAGACGAAGGACTAAAAACCAAGCTAACCGTTGTGACGGCTCCAGGTGGTTACGGCAAGTCAACAGCCTTGAGTCAATGGGTGAAGCAAAGCGGCACACCTGCCGTATGGGTTTCTTTGGACGCTCAAGATAATGATATGAGACAGTTTTGGAGCTATGTGATCGCTGCAGTTGCCAGCCAAAATCCGTATTTTGCTGAGGCGATGAATCCATATCTATCCACGCTTACATCTGGATCTTTTGTTCCTTTTATTACTGCGATGATTAATGAGTTTAGCAGTCTTTCCAATGAATGGGGCGCACTTATTTTCGACGATTTTCACACAATTAACCTCCCTTCAATCCACGAATCAGTGTCGCTTTTACTCGAGCGTTTGCCTGCAAATATTCATTTATATATAGCAAGTCGTGTTGAACTGCCTTTTCCAACGGCAAGATTGAAGTCTAATAGCCAGCTGGTCAAAATCACGATACAGGATTTACGATTTCAACTGGAAGAGGGAATTCGTTACTTCCGTGATTGCATGGGGTTTATGTTAACTGAAGATGACATTTCTATACTTGTTCACCGCACAGAGGGATGGATAAGCGGACTGCATCTTGCGGCAATTTCACTGAAAAGAAGCGACAATTATCCCGATTTTATCCAAGCATTTAGCGGCGAGCATCGCAGTATATCCGATTATCTGTTTCAGGAAGTGCTCAGCCATCAATCCGTGGAGATTCGGTCTTTTCTGCTCGAGACCTCGATATTAGACAGAATGAACGGCGCCCTTTGTGAAGCCGTTACCGGACAAACCAATGGACATGAGCGATTGGAAATGCTGGAACAACAGAATTTGTTCCTCATTCCCTTGGACAACCAGCGTCAATGGTACCGCTATCATCATTTGTTTTCCGAATTTTTGCGGAGACAATATCGGCAGAAACATCCGGAACGGGCCAAACAATCGTATATTCATGCGGCGAATTGGCTGGAAGTGCATGGCTTTTTTGAAGAGGCGGTAGAGTATCTCCTATTAGGCGGTCATTATCCCGATGCGGTTTCATTGATCGAAAAACATCTACACGACTTGCAATTGAAAAAAGGGGTGCTGTATCGATGGTTTAACGTACTGCCAGAGTCCTGTATTGCAGGAAGACCGGAATTACAATTTTATTATGTAAAAGTGCTGGCTGACTCTGTAGATTTAGAACTGGCGGGAACCAGACTTCGCAAAATCGAAGACAAGTTGTCCGATCCGGAGTGGAAGCCGTTCATGGGTACGTTTCTATATTTATCCGCGTTCGTTTCTTTTTACAGGAAGGACTTTCAACAAACGTCGAAATATTTGGAACGATTTGAGCAGGTTATGCCGGAAGGCAGTTATATTCAGATGATTGATGCGAATACATATACTGTGAATTTCGATTCTCTGCTAGTTTTTTTCAATGATTTGCATGAGGCGGAGGAATTTTTTTATAAATGGATTAAAGTCTGGGAAAATAAGAAAAATTACCCCTATGTCGGTTTTTATTATGTAGCTTACAGTTGGATATTATATGAATGGAATCGCTTGGATGAGGCTGAAGTCTATGCGGAAAGGGCGCTGCGGCAAAAGTGCATGCAACCTTATGCGCTTATTTTGTTAAGTGCTGCCATCATCGCTGCACGGATCTGTCTGGCGAAGGGAGATTCGGCAAAAGCGTTTGAACTGCTTGATCAGGTTAAGCCCAAGATCGATTCAAAGGATAAAAGTATTATTCATAAAAAGTTGGACGCGGAGAAGGCGTTTTTGTCAATAGCAAACGATTCTTTCAACGAAGTAACCGCTTGGCTGCAAACGTGCGGATTAAAGTATACCGACACTGTCCCGCTGGATCAAGTCAAAGTATATTTTCAATTGTCCAGGGCGCTTACTTACTGTGGACGGGTTAACGAAGCGATACAACTGCTGGCACAGCTGAATCAACTTGTTCATGATGAAGATCGTCTAAAAGAAAAGATAAAGGTGTTCATTCTACTTGGAATTGCTCTTCATCGAAATGGAGATATAACGAATGCACTAATAAAGCTGGAAACCGCTCTACAATTAGCGGAGCCGGGGGAGTACATTCGCAGTTTCATCGAGGAAGGGAAGGAAATGGCAGACTTGTTGTCACAATACCTGCACCAAATGCAGCACCATTTAATCCGTAAACCTGCAAATGTATCTTTACTTTACGTCAAAAAGTTGCTTCTTTTGTTGAAGGCTCATACAGATGAGACATTTATCGCCAGGCCGCTATTAACCAGACAGGAATTGAAAATAGTAGGAATGATTGAGAGGGGTTTGTCAAATAAACAGATGGCTGAGCAGATCCAAGTCTCTGTTGAAACGGTTAAGAGTCATCTAAAAAATATATACAGTAAGCTTGATGTGAATAGCAGATGGCAAGCGCTGCAGCGCGGAAAAGAATTAAAGCTGCTGTAATCAATCCCCCAAATCATGCTCCTCCTCCCCCATTCAGGGGATTTTTTTATATCCAAAATAGCCATACAATGACAATAGTCATTGAACAAGTTCGGTATGAAAATATAAGGGGATACATAAGAAAATGAAATATACTGGGCGCATCATTTCCCTCTTGATCGTTACCATAAGTACGTTGGGGTTAATTCTCTATAACTACATATTCCATGTTTACTTGGATATGATTCATGTTATTGTTTCGGCCTTCTACTTATTTTTTGGTTGGCTGCTTGGAAAACAATACGACAAGGTCAAATACCTTTCTGAAAAGGATTTATTGACGGAAAGCTACAACCGCCGTTTCGTAATGGATAAATTCCCGAAACTGAAAAGCTTGTCAGACAGAAAAAAGCAGAAACTTATTATTTTCCTTATTGATGTAAATGATTTCAAATCTATCAATGATAAATATGACCATGCTATGGGCGACCGTGTGCTGCAATTGATTTCGGGCTCTCTTAAGATGGCACTCAGAGACTCGGATTATATTGTTCGATGGGGCGGGGATGAATTTCTCGGTATTTTTCCTTGTTCAGACGAATTAGGCATGAAAGAACTGCAAATTCGCCTTCACAATGAATTGAATACATTATCGAATATAGTTTCTGCGGATGTTTCTGTGTCAGTCGGTTATGCTGTTTATCCGGATGAAGGTATTGACTTGAATGCTCTAATTCAGATTGCAGACAGGAAAATGTATAACGACAAGCGCAGTAAGAATAACGACAATGAAGCGCAGAAATATATACGGTCATAGACCAACAGGATAGCTTATGAGCGGGTCTTTTGGGAGGATTATGAATGGATAACTATTTAGGCAGCAAAGTCAAAAATGATATTACCAACTCGAAAGGCGTGACCTTAATACCAGCACGAACAACCCTTAATCATGATCATATTGAATTATTGAAAAATCATTTCATTGATCCAATTTCAATTATTTTCGTATCACAAGATGAAGAAGCATGCAGCCAATCCTTTAAACAAGTTGTTAATGTGTCAAAGGAACTGTTCAATTCGATCAATACTTCTCGGAAGATTCCATTGATGCAAATAAGGAAAGAGATTCTTCCAGTCATTCAGCATATTTCCGAGAACTTTAATATTTTTCAATTGTTTCAAGCTGTAAAGGCAACGGACGAGTATACGTATCAGCATAATATAGGAGTTGGCGTATTATCTACACTAATAGGCAGATGGTTAGGTTTAACAGAGTCTGATATTACAACTCTTTCCCTTGCAGCTATATTACATGATGTTGGAAAAGTGAAAGTTCCGATTGAAATACTAAATAAGCCCGGTAAATTATCTAATGATGAATATGCGCTGGTTAAAAAGCACACTATTTATGGATACGAGCTATTGAAAGATACGATAGGTTTAAATCAACGAATACCACTCGTAGCCCTTCAGCACCATGAGCGAAATGATGGTCAAGGTTATCCCTTTGGCCTAAAAAAGGATAAACTCGATTTTTTCAGCAAGATTGTATCCGTTGCCGATATTTTTCACGCTATATCCTCCGAGCGTCCGTATCACAAGCCACTTCCATTTTATGAGATCTTAAGCCAAATAAGGAAAGGGATTTTTGGTGAACTTGATCCAAATATTGTTTCTGTTTTCCTTGATAACATCGTGAAGAGAATGGTCGGTTAAAATGTTGTTCTAACGGATGGGAGAGTAGGAGAAGTCGTTTCACTGAATCCTCATAATTTAGAGACACCTTTAATCAAAATCAACGATGAGTTTATAGATTTGAGTAAACGAAATGATATACATATCACTGCAATTAGTATCTGAAAATCAGCTCTTCAAGATAACTTGTTTTGTTCGGATAATCCGCCCAACAACATGTAATAAACTATAATTATTCACTAAACCCGTTTATTTCCGAACGTTTATGATTGACGATGTAATATTATACGTGATATTATTTATTGTTGTAAGGCATTAAACGTACTGATCGTATATCCTCGAGGATTGGCTTGAGGGTTTCTAGAGGAAGCCTTAACTTCCTAGCTACGACCGTGTGATTCTTCGTCACTCGGTTTGAGCTAGGTTTTTTTCGTTTGTGTTTTCCACACTATTTTAACGAACTGAGGGATCCAATATGAACAAATATGATTTTATCGTTGTCGGTGCAGGTCCGGCAGGAATTTTTGCATGTTATGAAATGACGGTTAAATATCCGCACGCTAAAGTGCTTCTTGTCGACAAAGGTCATGATATTTACAAACGCAGCTGCCCGATATTGGAAAATAAAATTACGTTATGCCCGCCGCCAGCCGGAAAAAAAGACTTTGCAGGCTGTTTGCCAGCTTGTTCCATCACCAGCGGATTTGGAGGGGCTGGCGCTTACAGTGACGGTAAATTCAACATCACAACCGAGTTCGGGGGATGGATGACAGATTTATTGCCGGCATCGCAAGTACTTGATTTAATTCGGTACGTTGACCAGATTAACTTAAACCACGGCGCAACGCCGAATATCACAGACCCTACGACCGAGTCGGTCAAAGGAATCGAACACAGAGCTTATGCTGCCGGTTTGAAGCTTTTGCGGGCGCAGGTCAGGCATCTGGGGACTGAACAAAATTTAGAAATTCTTAAATCTATTTATGAGTACTTAGCTCCCCGGATCGATATGTTGTTTAAGTCAGAGGTAGAAGATATCATTACCGAAAAGGCCGATAACAGTCTTCGCATTAAAGGGATCGAGTTAAAGGATGGGAACGTGTTCGAAGCTGGTTTTGTGATGATTGCACCAGGCAGAGACGGTTCGGCATGGTTATCGCAGCTGCTCAAAAAACGCAGATTAAAAATGTACAATAACCAAGTAGACGTAGGCGTGCGCGTGGAAACCTCCGATGTGGTCATGAGGGAAATTAACGAGCATCTGTATGAAGGGAAATTCATTTACAATACAAGTGTCGGCACGAGGGTACGAACGTTCTGCAGCAATCCGTCAGGCCATGTTGTAGTTGAAAATCACAGCGGTGTGATGGCAGCCAACGGGCATTCTTATAAAGATCCAAATCTAGGTTCGCATAATACAAATTTTGCGCTGTTAGTATCACACAAGTTTACCGAACCGTTCGATAAGCCAAACGAATATGCAAGGGAGATCTGTAAACGCGCTAATGATTTATCCAGCGGCGGTGTTATTGTGCAAAAGTATGGCGATATAATGAGAGGCAGACGATCTACTGCGGAGCGAATAAAAGAGGGCTTTCTTGAACCTACGCTCAAGGAAGCCGTTGCCGGGGACTTAGGTTTGGTTTTGCCCTATAATACGATGTTAAGTTTGGTTGAAATGATTAACGCTTTGGATAAAGTAACACCCGGAATTGCTGCTGAACATACGTTGTTTTACGGTGTAGAGGCGAAATTCTATTCGGCAAGACCCAAACTTAGCGAACAATTCGAAACAGAAATTAATGGGTTATTCTGCGGCGGCGACGGCGCAGGAATTACCAGAGGTTTGGCGCAGGCGGGAGCAGCGGGCGTATGGATCGCCAGAGCCGTAATGAATAGAATGCATTAAAGACCCTCCTGGGTCTTTTTTGTCGCTTTTAGGCTAAATGATGTCAACTAATTACGAATGATTGGGCAATATTTTGCAACGACTTTGGCAGCCGGTTACGCCTTACATGATGCAGATGACAAGCACAGGCATAGCTGGCCAGTACCAAGCAACCGTCTATTTGCACGATAACCGCAATTATGAGTTCAAAGCCGTCAAACGCAGCTCCGGAGGCGCAATTACGTGGGAGGGGGGAAGCAATAACGCTGTTAACAGTTCTACTACAGCGACTGTAAACTGGACGTGGTAGGAAATTACTGGTAATAAACTTACAATTACAATATCTATCCAAGGATTGCCTTAGTCCGCTTATTCAAGCAGGCTAAGGTTTTCTTTTTGCTGCACGGCTGCTGCCGAACCCAAACATGCATCCGCGCATACCCTAATTATAAGCACCCGAAGGTTAGGCGTCCGTATGTCGGCACAATGGTTTTTTCAAGTCTCCGTCTTTAACTTTGATTATTGGACGGGGCATTAATGGCTGCAAAAAATATAAAAAAAAAGGAGTAATTAGCATGAAATCACGGGATATAACCATGATGATTCTGGTGCTTTTCGTCCTTTTAGTCGTCATTTTATTATTATTTCATTCGTAAGTGCGCTTTGCACGCTTTACAATCCTTTATATTGCGGTTCTTCGTTCTCAAGCTGCTGAACTCGCCCAGCTACTTGCTCCACTATGCTTTGCGTTGTTTGGGCGGCTTGCTCGAACATCGATTTAGCTTCTTGATTTTGTGTGCTTAATGCGAATGTTTCCAAGCTGGCTTGAGCGCTTTTAAGCGAGGCCAAACAGGTCTTTACGTCAGATGCAACAGTCACTTTCTTCCCCCCTTTCGCATTTACGATACCTCAATTTATCACATTTTATACATTCATAACCAAGGTGTCTTTTGCGCATAATGAGAGTCAAGATCTATTGAATTAAAGGGGAATACGTATGGAATCGACGTTCATTGCCATTCGCGCGTTAGGCGCTATTACAACGTTGCTTATCTTAACGCGGATTCTGGGCAAAAAGCAGATTTCCCAGCTCACTTTATTTGAATATATCACGGGAATAGCATTGGGTGAGCTGGCTGGTTTCTTGTCTACGGACCTTGAAAGAAATTATGTGCACGGTATCGTGGCGATGTTAGTCTGGTTTACCGTTCCTTTTACATTGGAATATGTGACGCTGAAGAACAAGACGCTGCGCGGATGGCTGGAAGGCAAGGGTAGGACGCTGATTAAAGACGGCAAAGTGCTTGAAGATCATCTTAAAAAAGAGCGTTATAGCATCAATGAATTGATGGAGCAGCTCCGCAAAAAGGGTGCTTTCAATGTAGCCAATGTGGAATTCGCCATACTGGAGCCAAGCGGTGAAATGAATGTGCAGATGAAACCGGAGCATAGACCGCTGACACCTCATGTTATGGGCATTCGCATCAAAGAACAAGGCGTTCCGTTAACCGTTATCGAAGATGGCAAAGTGATTGACAACCATCTTGTAGAGGCAGGTCTGAATCATGAATGGCTGTTTACAGAACTGGAGAAGATAGGTGTTAAGCAAGAGAATGTGTTTCTGGCTCAAGCGGATGTCCATGGACAGTTATATGTAGATCTTTATAACGATCGAATTACAGTCCCGGTGCCGCATCCAAGGTCAATTCTATTGGCGATGCTCAAAAAATGCCAAGCTGATCTGGAGTTGTTCGGTTTGTCCTCGAGCAGCGAGGCTGCAAGGCAGATGTATACCATGTGCGCAGTAAAGCTAGACCGCGTGCTTAAACAAATCTTTCCCTTATTAAAAGAGTAACTTTGTTAAAAGGAGGGGTACTCCATGCCTAGTGCCAAAAAGAAGATCATGACGATGACACAGCAGGAATATCAGAAGGTAGCCAAAAAGGCCGAACCGCCCAGACCTGTTTTTAAAAATTGCATTTGGGCTTTTCTTGTTGGAGGCACGATTTGTATAATTGGACAAGCCATAACGGAAATGTATAAATCATGGTTGAAATTCCCGGCGGAACATGCAGGAAATCCAACTGTAGCAACGATGGTATTGATATCAGTCATTTTAACAAGCTTAGGCGTTTACGACAAAATAGCGCAATGGGCTGGAGCAGGAACGTCGGTACCAGTTACCGGGTTTGCCAATTCCATGGCATCAGCAGCTATTGAACACCGCAGCGAAGGGCTGGTGCTTGGCGTTGGGGGCAATATGTTTAAGCTGGCAGGCTCCGTCATTGTGTTCGGGACGGTTGCAGCATTTGTAGTCGGTCTCGTCCATTTGATCTTTGGGATCACGTAACAAACAGGAGGATAGACATATGCTTAAAGGCCATCAAAGCTGGGAATTTGAGAATAAGCCGGTTATTCTTTCTACTGCTACGGTTGTCGGACCCGATGAAGGAAAGGGGCCGCTTCATCTGGATTTTGATGTGATTCATGGCGATACCATGCTGGAAGAGAAAAGCTGGGAAAAAGCGGAGAAGAAAATGATGGAGGAAGCCGCTCAGTTAGCTATAAAAAAAGCAAAGCTGCAGTCGGGCGAAGTTCAATTTTATATCGGCGGCGACCTGTTGAACCAGATTATTTCAAGCAGCTTTGCAGCCAGAACGCTTAATCTTCCATATATTGGCGTGTTTGGCGCCTGCTCCACATCGATGGAAAGCTTGGCTCTGGGCGCAATGATTATGAATGCGCGGGGTGCTGAGCATGTGCTGTGCGGAACATGCTCGCATAATAGCACGGCGGAGAAGCAGTTCCGTTATCCGACAGAATACGGTTCGCAAAAACCGCCTACGGCACAGTATACGGTAACGGGTGCAGGCGCAGCCGTTTTAGGAAAAAAAGGAGACGGCCCAGTTGTCACTTCCGCAACAATCGGTCGTGTAGTCGATATGGGCATCACAGATCCTTTTAACATGGGAGGTGCGATGGCACCTGCCGCAGTAGATACCATTCAAGCGCATTTTCGAGATTTGCGGCGGTCTCCGGCCTATTACGATTTAATTGTAACCGGCGATTTGGCTGCAGTGGGATATGAGATTGCAGGCAAGCTTTTTGAGAAACATGACTTTCCTATTCGGGAAACGGTTTACAAAGATTGTGGACTCATGATCTATGATCGGGAGAAGCAGGATGTACAAGCAGGAGGCAGCGGCTGCGCTTGCAGCGCGACGGTTACCTACGGCCATCTGATTAATAAGATAAAGCAGGGAGAATTGCAACGAATTCTTGTCGTCGCGACTGGAGCGCTTTTATCCCCGCTGTCGTTCCAACAAGGCGAGTCCATCCCCTGCATTGCGCATGCAGTGGCAATTGAAGCGGGAGGTGCATAAGCCCATGTTCATGAACTTTTTATGGGCGTTTTTAGTTGGCGGCGCGATTTGTGTGGTGGGCCAACTCTTAATGGATATTGGAAAGCTTACACCGGCGCACACCATGAGCACATTAGTGGTAGTCGGAGCCATTCTGGACGGATGCGGCCTATACGATCCACTCATTCGATTTGCCGGAGCCGGAGCTACAGTGCCTATAACCAGCTTCGGCAATGCGCTGGTTCATGGCGCATTGGAGGAATTGAAGGAACATGGCCCAGTCGGTATTATTATGGGCATATTTACTGTCACGAGCGCAGGGATATCGGCTGCCATCATTTTCTCTTTTCTGGCTTCGCTTGTAGCCAAGCCAAAAGGGTAATTTCCATGACAAGTAAATTCATTACAATACAACCATGTTACATTTTGGGGACAAATTTCCAAGACAGCTATACTTAGCCTTCCCTTAACCTTCCTAATCCTGTAAAATTGATTTATTAACGATATGGGAGGATAGGACAGATGGTTACTGCGGAACAGAGCTTGGCTAGTTTGAATGGTGTTCGTCAAAATTTAGAATCATGTATACACGGAAAGAGCGCGGAAATTCAGCTGCTCCTAACAGCACTTTTAGCTGGAGGACATGTGCTGCTCGAAGATGTGCCTGGTACTGGAAAGACGGTATTAATCAAAGCCTTAGCAAAGTCAATTGACGGTCAATTTCGACGTATTCAATGCAACCCAGACCTACTGCCAACGGATATTACAGGCGTTTCTATTTATCATCCGAAGGAGCAGGCCTTTTTCTTTCGGCCTGGCCCTATCATGACCAACATTTTATTAGTAGACGAGATTAATAGAGCAACTACCAAGACACAATCTGCTTTGCTTGAAGCCATGGAGGAGAGACATGTATCGGTAGATGGGGATCAGCATGACTTGCCCAAACCATTTATGCTGCTCGCAACACAAAATCCGATAGATTTCGAAGGTACGTATACGCTTCCTGAAGCACAGCTGGATCGGTTTATGTTAAAATTCAGTCTCGGCTATCCGGATCGGGCGATGGAGCTCAAAATGATAGATTCCCAGAGCCTCGCGCATCCATTGGAAGCGCTTCTTCCTGTAATTACATCTGAGGATATTATGCAAATTCAACAAAGTGTGCGTACCGTGCACATGGATGATGCGCTTGCTAAATATGTGATTGAATTGACAGGCATCACCAGGCAGCATCCTTCGGTTATGCTCGGAGCCAGCCCGCGCGCTACGCTTGCCCTTGTTCAGGCTGCTAAAGCAAGTGCCTACTTGGCAGGCAGAACTTACGTGCTTCCAGATGATGTGAAGCTATTAGCTCCTTATGTGCTCAGCCACCGTCTGCTTCTTCATGCAGAAGCTAGATTGGAAGGAGTAACTTCCGATTCATTAGTGAGGTCGATCCTCGATCAGGTGAGAGTGCCTGTCCGAATGGAGAAGTGAGGGTATGAAACAGAGTAGATCAGAGGGCTTGAAATCCAATAAGCACCAAAGATTGACCTTTTGGATCATTATCGGCGTTGTTGCTTGGAGTCTATTGTTCATGCTCTTGCAGGGCGGCAAGCTGTCTGCCATGATGTTCACCGTTATGAGCATTTTGGCGCTCTATTTATTGCTGGGCAGATGGAGCGGGATTCGCGAGGTGCTCGGCACCCGAAAGCTGCTTCATATTGGCACGGAGTTGAAGCTGAATGCAGGTCAAACCCTGCATGTCAGGATCGAAGCCTTAATGCCTGGATTCTGGCCTATGCCGTATGTGCTGGTACATGAGCGCTTGAGGAGAAGCAGAGGCGACGTTCTTATCCATGACGATTCGTTTGTTCTGAACTGGAATCGCAAAGGAATCATAGAGTATCACACACCGCCGCTGCGGCGGGGCTTCTACAACTTTGAGAATACTGAATTTATAACCGAAGATATTTTTGGTTTATTTCAGTATAAGGGCCATTCGGAAATGTTAAATAAATTTACCGTTTTGCCGCATACGATTGAGTTGGTCAACTGGAATGCTTTTCACCGGATGTTGAAAGGACTCCAATCCTTCTCAACAACAACACGCGCTCAGAAGGAAACAACTCAAATCAACGGAGTTAGAGAATTCATACTAGGTGATCGTATGTCCAGAGTTCATTGGAACGCAACGGCTAAAACAGGCACTTGGAAATCCAAAGAATTTGAAAGAGAGTCCTTACCAAAAACAGTGATAGTCCTAGATCGTTTAAAAAAGGCCTACGACAAGGAAGACCGCTTCGAATTAGGTGTTTCTATTGCTGCTTCTCTTGTAAAATACGGCTCTAAGCATCAGACATCGATTGGGCTGTTTGCATCTGGATCGGATTCCGTATATTTTCAACCGAAGCAAGGTTCCTTTCAATATGAAAGCATGTTGAATTATTTGGTTGACGTTGAGGCTGGCGGAGAGCTTGACCTGCAGGCATCTATGCGTCAATACATCAAACAATTCGTTCAAGGCACACTGTTTATTATTATTTCACCGCAAAAAGGAACGGAAATGCTGCATGCTGTTGGTTGGTTAAAACAAATAGGCATGAAGTCTTGTGTTCTTACGATAACTAATTCAGATATGCCTGACATACTAATGAAACAAGCTTCAGATGAATGGTTAAAGCAATTGCTCAACTACGGTTCAGCGGGTTATGCAATTAACGATTTGTCTCAGCTTCCAATTCTTTTGGGGGGTGAGATGAAATATGCCAAATGAAACAGCATCAGCAGGATTTTCGGCAGGACGATTTTTTAGAAAAGCGCTTCCAAATCAATTAATGGCTTTGTTCACTGGTATATTTCTATGGCAACTCTTAAATTGGCAGGTTGAAGAAGCCATTTGGTGGCCGGAGACGATTAGAATCGTTGAATGGACGCTGGCCATTGTTTTTATGAGTTTGATGATTCCCGGATTAAACAAATGGATCAGGTTTGCTCTGCAGATCATCGGAATCTTGTACATGATCGACAAGGAATTAGATTATCACTATGTGACCTTATCCTTTCAATCATTCGAGAAATTTCAAACTACTTTATTTAATAATACGGTACAAGTGCTTCCAGTCTTCTTCTTCGCTCTTGGTGCCTGGGCTGCGTATTTACTGATGCTGTGGGCAGCCAAATCGAGAATGAACATCTTTATCTTAACCTTCATGACAGTCCTTTTACTCGCGATTCGAGATTCTTTCAGCTCAGTGTCACTATGGATTGAAGTGGCATTGGTTCTATTCAGCGGTTTGTCGATGGTAATTGTGAGGCATTTTGCAGGATTAGAGCAGCGAGCGCCGGGCAGTTGGCGCCATATTGCAGAAAACCCTATGCCAATGGTCATTCCGATCGTGCTGCTCATTCTCACCGTGATGATGGCTGGGACATATGCGCCTTCCGTGAAACCGATACTCACAGATCCGTATACAGCATGGAAGCACTCACGCGGAGAATCGGTTGCATCCTTCGCAGGCAAGGACGGTGTTCCACTTGCTTCTGGTCTAGTCACTTCTGGATACAGCAGGGATGACAGTAAGCTCGGCGGCGGATTTGAATTTGATTATTCGCCTGTTATGTCGGTTGATACGCCTGTGAAAAGTTATTGGCGCGGCGAGACGCGATCCATCTATACGGGAAAAGGCTGGGAACCGACACCGGATGAGAAGTTAGGTAAAAGCAGTTTGGTTGTAGCGGGTGAGCCGCTCATGAAGGACAGTAATTTTAATACATCTAATTTAAAAAGCCAAAAGGTTACATATACGGTTAAAATGGAAAATAAACAAAGCTATCCTGTTTTGTTTGCGGCACCCCGGCCTTTAAGCCTTGACAGCGTTGATGACAACCAAAGCGCCTTCAATTGGCTGGCATGGAACCCTTTAGATTCTGTTTTTCAATTGGTACCAAGCAACAGCAATCTTTATCCGAAAACGTATACGGTAACCTCTGAAATTCCCTTTTTAGACGAAGCTGGCCTTAGGACTGTGCCTGCGAATTCGGTCAATGCAAATTTGGCTGATTTCTTAGAGCTGCCCAATACTTTGCCCCAACGGGTCAAACAACTTGCCCTGGATGTTACCCGCGATGCACAGACGCCTTATGATAAAATAAAACGATTGGAACAATATTTATCAACAACTTATAAGTACAATAATAAGCCAGATACGAAATTGGGACAGAGCAAAGATTTTGTAGATAGTTTTTTGTTCGAGATTAAAGAGGGGTACTGCGATTATTTCTCAACTTCACTGGTCGTATTAACCCGTTCGATCGGGTTGCCAGCCAGATGGGTAAAAGGGTATTCCGCCGGCACATCTCCGCTCGATGATGGATCTTTGCCGGATAACGTTCGATCCCAGCTCCAAAAAACGAACACGAAGGGCGTTTATCAGGTTAGAAATGCAGACGCTCATTCTTGGGCGGAAGTCTACTTCGAAGGCTGGGGCTGGGTCTCTTTTGAACCGACACCAGGATTTACGATGCCGATAGCCAAAGAGAATTTGGAAAAAGATACAGTGACAATTCCCAAACAGGGAACAGGAACTTCTGCAGTAGACACGGTTGCTGCTAATAGTAAAAAGTGGGCGGTAATCACTACGCTAAGTTTAGCAGCCATCCTGTTTCTTTCTATTCTTGCTTATTTTCAGCTTTTTCAAAAAGAGCGTTTAATTCAGCTGCTTTTTACCTTATTCAGCCGAAAACGCGGTATGAACACCAATGAGAAAATAGTCTATGACGTCCAGCGCTGGCTGTCATACAGCAAACGCAGAGGATATAGACGCAAAGAGCATGAAACGCTACGTGAATCAATAGGGCGCTGGAAACGCGGCAATGTGTCGCTTAGGAATGACATGGATCTGCTTCTTGCGAAATTCGAAGCTGCCAAATATGGGCCAGATGCACTCTCCGAAGAAGATTATATAAAAACAAAGCAAGCAATTATGAATATGAAAGTGGCAATGAAATAAGAATTGTCCCATGCGGCATCTGTCCGTATGGGATTTTTTGCACCAAAATCAATTAGTATGGTATAGTTTTTTCGATAAGATGGCTCAAAGATGAGGTGACGGTTCTTGTTCAACAAATTGATACCGAGCCAGCAGGTGAGGACGATTTTTGATATCGACTTGGATAAGCTGTGGCATTCAGGGATACGCGGTATAATTACCGATCTGGATAATACGCTTGTGGGCGCTAAAGATCCGCATCCGACTTCGGAATTGACGGAATGGCTGAAGCAAGTCAAGGAGAAAGGCTTTAAGGCGGTTATCGTGTCCAACAATGGAGAGTCACGCGTATCGACTTTTGCGGGTCCCATCCAGATCCCATATATTTTTGGAGCAAAAAAACCGACGAATCGTGCGTTTCTTAAAGCGATGGAGATGATGCAGACAACCGCAGCCCAAACTGTAGTGATCGGCGATCAGCTGCTGACGGACGTTCTTGGAGGTAACCGAATGGGGCTTTTCACTATTTTGGTGGATCCGATTTCCTTGCGGGACGAGGGTATTTTTACGAAGGTAAACAGGAAGATCGAGAAAATTGTGCGCAGATGGAAGGCTGATTAGGAGGACGAATGAAAGCAGAAGATGAAGTTATATATTGCGGCGGCTGCGGCGTGAAGCTGCAGACGGAGAATCAAGAAGCGCTCGGTTATTTGCCTGCAGATGCATTGCAGAGTGAACCGATTATTTGCCGACGCTGCTTCCGGATTAAAAATTATAATGAAGCAAGCGGGATCACGCTCAATCAAGACGATTTTCTTCGTATGCTCAGCGGAATTGCAAGCAAAGAAGCGCTGGTCGTGCATATCGTAGATCTTTTCGATTTTGAAGGAAGCCTAATTTCAGGACTTCAGCGATTTGTCGGCAGTAATCCAATCGTTATGGTCGTGAACAAAACCGATTTGCTCCCCAAAGTGTCCAATTGGAATAAGATCGTGAACTGGGTGCAGAAGCAATCGAAGGATCAAGGCTTGAAAGTTGTGGATGTTGTACTCTGCAGCGCCAAAAGCAACACAGGCTTCGATCGGGTTATAGGTGCGATTCAGGAGCATAAAGGCAAGCGGGATGTGTATGTCGTCGGTGCTACAAATGTGGGCAAATCGACGCTAATCAACCGTTTAATTGCTGAATACAGTGACTTGAGAATGGAACTGACGACTTCTTTGTATCCGGGCACCACGCTTGATCTTGTAAAAATCCCGTTGGAGGATGGTACGTTTATCATTGATACGCCTGGGATTGTGTACAAGCATCGGCTTACGGAGCTTATATCCAAGCGCGATTTGAAGAGAGTCATGCCGGATAAAGGGATTAAGCCTGCGGTTTATCAGCTCAATCCAGGACAGACGCTATTTTTCGGAGCGCTGGCGAGGTTTGATTTTATCAGCGGGGCCAAGCAATCCTTTACGTTCTTCACATCCAATGCAATCCCCATCCATCGAACGAAACTTGAAAAGGCTGACGCCTTATACGCCGAGCACAAAGGTGTGATGCTGGCGCCGCCTGACATTGAGGGAATAGAACAGATGCCGGCACTGACGAAGCATCCCGTTCATATTCCGAAGAATAAAAAGATGGATGTATTCATATCGGGTCTTGGTTGGATCAAAATAAACGGAATCGAAGGCGCGGACATTGCGGTACATGTGCCGAAAGGCGTGAAAGTGGTGCTCAGGGAATCACTTATTTAAACGGAACGAGGGGAAAACTGGGTGGACAACGGGACAAGCTGGGCAATGGACTCGAATACGGTGCTGTACGGTGTGATCGGCGATCCGATTCGCCATTCTAAGTCGCCTGTCATGATGAACTGCGCCTTCCGTGAGCTGGGCTTGAACAGTGCTTACGGTGCTTTTCACGTGAAGCCTGAAGCGTTGGAAGGAGCCATTAAGGGCATGCACGGGTTCGGCTTCCGAGGATTGAACGTCACGATTCCGCACAAAGTGGAAGTGATGCGTTACTTGGACGAGATTGATGAAGGGGCCAGTGTGATCGGCGCTGTTAACACGATCGTCAATGAGAACGGGGTTCTCAAAGGTTATAATACTGACGGCATTGGTTATGTCAGATCTTTGAAGGAAGAGACGGGGATCTCGCTTCAAGGCGCAAGAGTGCTTGTGCTTGGCGCAGGCGGTGCGGCTCGCGGTGTTGCCTACGCCTTGGCCAAAGAAGGCGCTTCACGGATTTTGATCTGGAACCGTAGTAAAGATAAAGCGGTTGAATTGGCAGAGACGATCAGCGAATTTACGGAAGCTGCGGCAGTGGGGACGGATGAGCTAAGTACTTGTATAAGCAGTATTGATATTTTGCTGAATACGACTTCAGTTGGCATGCATCCAAGCGTAGATGAGACGCCGATTGACCCTGCTTTGCTTCATGAGAAGCTGCTGGTAAGTGATCTAATCTATAATCCACGCATCACAAGGCTGCTTCTTGAAGCCAAACAGCGCGGCGCGCGCATTCACGGCGGGCTCGGCATGTTTATTTACCAAGGCGCATATGCGCTTGAATATTGGACAGGCCTCACGGCGCCTGCAGCAGCAATGAGAGAAGTCGTGGAACAATCGCTAAAGCAGAATTGAGGAAAAAACATGTTAACAGGTAAGCAAAAACGATTTCTCCGCTCGGAGGCGCATCATCTGACGCCTATATTTCAAGTCGGCAAAGGCGGCATGAACGATCATTTGATCAGGCATGTGGTAGAAGCGATCGAAATGCGTGAATTGATCAAAGTGTCCATACTCAACAATAATGACGATGACCGCATGCAAATTGCCGAAGAACTAGCATCAGGCGCAGGTGCCGAGCTCGTTCAGGTGATTGGTCGGACAATTATTTTGTATAAAGAGTCCAAAGATCACAAGAAGTTAGAACTGCCTAAAGGATAACAGCAAGGGAATGTAATGCGGACAGCTATTCGCTCAGATGAGGAGAGGATGAACATGCCAAAGCAGATCGGGATAATGGGCGGTACTTTCGATCCGATTCATATCGGACACCTCATCGCTGCAGAAAACGCCCGCGTGCAGTCGAAGCTGGATGAAGTCTGGTTTATACCAACTCACTTGCCTCCGCATAAAGAACGAGAACCGCTTGCATCGCCTGAACAGCGATTAGCTATGGTAAAGCTGGCGGTTGCGGATAATCCTTATTTTCGGGCAAAAGATATAGAAATCCGTAAAGGCGGCGTCTCTTACACCTATGTGACGATGAAGCTGCTGCAAGAAAAGTATCCAGAGTATCGGTTTCATTACATCATCGGTGCTGACATGATTGCGTATTTGCCGAATTGGGCACACATCGATGCGCTGGTAGAGATCGTCTCCTTCATCGGATTAGGAAGACCGGGCCATGCCCACGATAAGGATAAGCTGCCGCCTCATATAAGAAAAGCAGTTTGCTTAGCGGATATGCCGCTGATGGAGCTGTCCTCCACACAAATTAGGCAGAGCTGCTATGAAGGCAAAAGTGTCCGCTATCTCGTGCCGGAAGCGGTGCTGGCGTATATGGAGGTGAACAGATTGTATGCTAATGAGTCGTGAGCATATGATGAATAAAGTGCGCGAGGAAATGCCTGATAAACGCTGGCAGCATACAATTGGCGTGATGGAAACGGCTGTGGAGCTTGCCAGGCGCTTTGGCGCGGATGCAATGAAGGCGGAAATGGCGGCCATCCTCCACGATTACTGCAAATTTTGGCCGGTTGAAAGACAAGCAGAAGTGATCCGAGGCAGCGGGAGCAGGTTGGATGTGCTGAATTATGATAAGGAGTTATGGCATGCTCACGCAGGAGCAATTGTAGCTCCGTCACAGTTCGGCGTTGAGGATGAAGAGGTGTTGGATGCGATCCGTTATCACACCTCCGGCCGCGAAGGCATGACGCTGCTCGACAAGATCGTCTGCCTCGCCGACTACATGGAGCCGGGCCGCGATTTCCCGGGTGTGAAGGAAATCCGTAAGCTAGCTAAGCATAGTCTTGAAGAGGCGCTCGTCGCAGGCTTCGATACGACCATCTCTTTCCTGATCAGCAAAGGAAAGCGAATCTACCCGTTAACCGTTCTTGCCCGCAACGGCTTAATTCAAGAACTTAAACTTTTAGGAGGATGATGATTTTTGAGCGTGACCCCAGAACAAGTTTTGCATGAAGTAATGGAAGCTGTTGATGATAAAAAAGCGATGAATGTCGTCGCGTTGAATTTAAAAGGCATTTCCTTGGTAGCGGATTATTTTGTGATCTGCCATGGGAATTCGGAAACACAAGTTCAGGCTATTGCTTCGGAAGTACGCAAAAGAGCGCTGGATTTGGGAGCTCCTTTCCGCGGATTAGAAGGCTTTGATACGGCACGTTGGGTGCTTGTCGATCTAGGAGATGTGGTACTGCATGTGTTCCACCGCGATGACCGGGAGTATTATAATATTGAACGGCTGTGGTCAGACGCAAAGATCGTGGAACGCGTATGACTTTGATTACAGGAACGATTAGATCGCTGAAGGTAGCGCGGGAAGTGCCGCCGAACGGCTATTTCCTGACGGATGGTACGAATGAAGTACTGCTCCATTATAGTGAAATTAGCGGAAAGATTGAGGCTGGCGAGCAGGTAGATGTGTTTCTGTTTCATGATACGGCGGATCGTCTTGCTGCAACGATGAAGCGCCCTCTAGTGACCTTAGGGGAAATTGCCTTATTGGAGGTTGTGGATATTCATCATCGATTCGGTGTGTTTTTGGAAATGGGACTAGGGCGCAATTTACTGCTTCCCTATAAACAGCTTCCGGAGATGGAACAATTGCGTCCGCAAATCGGAGATAAGGTATATGTAGGTTTGGCGCATGACCGGCAGGGACGCCTCGTAGCTAAGCTAGCCGGTGAGGAAGAATTAAGCGAGCTGTGTGTAAGGGCGCCGTCAACATGGCAGAATCAATGGGTGGATGCCCGTGTGTATAAGCCGCTGCAAATGGGAAGCTTCGTTGTATGCGACGCTGGTGTGCTTGGATTTGGTGTAATAGGCATGATCCCGGCGCCGGAACGAACGGATCTGCTGCGTTTAGGACAAACCGTCCATGTGCGGGTGACCTATGTTCGCGAAGAGGACGGCCGTGTGAACTTATCCATGCGCCCTCTAAAGGAAAGAGGCCGTGACGATGATGCTCAGCGCATTTTAGAAGCGCTTCACGATCGGCCGAACGGCGCACTTCCTTACTCTGACCAGACGTCTGCGGATATCATCGCACAGCGGTTCGGTATGTCAAAAGGAGCGTTCAAACGTGCGCTTGGCAAGCTGATGAAAGATGGCCTTATCGAGCAAAAGGAAAATTGGACGCATTTGAGACATACGGGCGACACGGAACAAGTGTAGGAGGAGACGGCAACCATATGTCTTATGAACAATTTGCTTACGCCTATGACCGTCTCATGGCGGATATGCCTTATCCACAGTGGGTCGACTATGCGAAGCGGAAATGGGCGCAAGCGGGACTTACTCCGAGAAAAATTGTCGATCTCGCATGCGGCACCGGCAACATTTCGGTACCATTGGCACAGCTGGGATACGATGTAATTGGCATTGATTTGTCGGAGCAAATGCTGTCCGTAGCGGAGCATAAATCACAGCATACCGTCTTGCCGACTGGAGGGTCGCTTTCTTGGTTTCATGGCGATCTCAGGGATTGGTCGATTGGCGGAGAGGTCGACACGGTCGTTTCTTTCTGCGATTCGATCAACTATTTGCTGGAGGAGTCCGATATCAAGGATGCGTTTCATGCTGTTTATACCGCTCTGCGGCCGGGGGGTTTGTTCCTTTTTGACGTGCATATGCCGCAGCAATTGATTACCTATGCGGCAACTCAGCCCTTTATTTATAATGAAGATGACATTTCTTATATTTGGACGTGCGAACTGGATGAAGAGCGGATGGAAATCCAACATGATTTGTCGATCTTCGTAGAGGATGAAGGCAGCAGATTATACCGCAAAATTGAAGAAACCCACGTCCAACGCGCTTATCCGCTGGTGTGGCTGAAGGAGCAATTGAGGATAGCAGGATTTACGGATATCGATGTGACTGCTGATTTTGATGAACGCTCACCTGATGCCGGTGCGCAAAGAGCCTTTTTTTCTGTCCGTAAGGTAAACTAGCGTTCATCTTGCGCTATTACTTGACATACGGCCAATATTTTTCATATAATTTGGTCATTGTAAGTAAAAAAGCAAGGCATGGATGAGGATCAGTAATCGTGCATAGCATTTACCAGAGAGTCGGCGTCGGGTTTCATATTAACCCTAGGTGTAAGCCGACAAATGCGGCAGATGAACTCGCCTCGGAGCCAGAAGGTCAACATCGATGCTATCGATGCAGCCGGATCGTGTCGCTCGCGTTAAGAGCAAGAGTGAACACTGGTGAAGAACGCCATGTGTTAACTAGGGTGGTACCACGGGAATAACAACCTCTCGTCCCTAGCTGAGTCAGCTAGCGACGGGGGTTTTTTTTGTGAATTAAACTTTTAGGAGGCTTACCCATGTCAATGGAAGTGAAAGAAGGTCAAGGCTATAACCCGGGTGTGATCGAGCCCAAATGGCAGCGCTACTGGGACGAGAGCAAATCATTCAAAGTGCTGGAGAACGTCGATAAACCGAAGTTTTATGCGCTTGATATGTTCCCGTATCCATCGGGGGCAGGTCTGCATGTAGGGCATCCTGAAGGATATACGGCAACGGATATCGTCTCCCGGTATAAGCGTATGCGCGGTTTTAACGTGCTTCATCCAATGGGGTGGGACGCATTCGGTCTTCCTGCGGAGCAGTATGCGATTCAAACGGGAAGACATCCTCGTGAAATTACGGTAGAGAATATCAGTAACTTCACGCGCCAGATCAAATCGCTTGGCTTTTCCTACGACTGGGATCGCGAAATATCTACGACTGATCCGGATTACTTCAAATGGACGCAATGGATCTTCATTCAACTCTACAACAAAGGACTCGCATATGTCGCAGAAGTGCCTGTAAACTGGTGTCCGGCGCTTGGAACCGTACTGGCTAATGAAGAAGTCATCAATGGCCTCAGCGAACGCGGCAATCACCCTGTAGTCCGCAAGCCGATGCGTCAATGGATTCTTAAGATTACGGCATACGCAGAGCGGCTGCTCGAAGATCTCGAAGAGCTGGATTGGACAGAAAGCATCAAGGATATGCAGCGCAATTGGATCGGGAAATCAACGGGTGCCGAGGTGCATTTTGCAATTGATGGACACGAAGGTAAGAGTCTGACCGTGTTTACGACCCGTCCGGATACTTTGTTCGGTGCTACGTATTGCGTACTTGCGCCTGAGCATGAGCTAGTAGCGGCCATTGTAACGCCAGAGCAAGCTGCTGCAATCAAAGAATACCAAGAGAAAGCTACACATAAGAGCGATCTTGAACGTACGGATCTTGCTAAAGAGAAAACCGGGGTGTTTACCGGAGCATATGCGGTTAATCCGGTTAACGGCGTCAAAACGCCGATCTGGATTGCTGACTATGTGCTTGCCGGCTACGGTACAGGTGCGATTATGGCGGTTCCGGGACATGATGAGCGTGACTATGAATTTGCTCAAGAGTTCGGTTTGCCGATCCTTGAAGTTGTGCAAGGCGGCGATGTTACGAAATCCGCATATGCCGGCGATGGCCCTCATGTGAACTCTGATTTCCTCAATGGCCTGACCAACGAAGCTGCCATTGCCTCCATGATCGAATGGTTGGAGAACAACAGTAAAGGTAATGGCAAAGTGACTTACCGACTGCGCGATTGGTTGTTCTCCCGTCAACGGTACTGGGGCGAGCCGATTCCGATTCTTCACTTAGAGGATGGAACGATGAAGACTGTGCCTGTGGATCAACTGCCGCTGCTCTTGCCTGAAGTGGAGTCGATTCAGCCTTCCGGAACGGGGGAATCACCGCTTGCTAACGTGACGGAGTGGGTTAATACGATTGACCCGGAGACAGGCCTCAAAGCACGCCGCGAGACCAACACGATGCCGCAGTGGGCAGGAAGCTGCTGGTATTACCTGCGTTTCATCGATCCGAAGAACGACAAGGAATTGTGTTCCAAGGAAGCGCAACAGCAGTGGCTGCCGGTCGATCTCTATATCGGCGGCGCTGAGCATGCTGTTCTTCATCTGCTATATGCGCGGTTCTGGCATAAAGTGCTGTACGATCTTGGTGTGGTATCTACCAAAGAGCCTTTCCATAAGCTCGTGAACCAAGGCATGATTCTCGGAGAAAATATGGAGAAAATGAGCAAATCCCGCGGCAACGTTATCAATCCAGACGATATCGTTAACGAATACGGCGCGGACACGCTGCGCATCTATGAAATGTTCATGGGGCCTCTGGAAGCAACGAAACCATGGAATACAAGCGGTGTGGAAGGCACTTATCGTTTCCTTAACCGCGTATGGCGGTTATTCATAGACGATCAAGGCGGGCTCAACCCTAAAATAAAAGCGGACGATACGATTGGCAGTGAATCGTTCAAACGGACATGGCACCGCTCCATCAAAAAAATCACCGAGGATTACGAAGCGCTGCGTTTCAATACAGCGATATCGCAATTGATGATTTTCGTCAACGAAGCTTATAAAACGGAATCCCTTCCGCTGGAAGCGATGCGTAATATCGCACAGATGCTGGCGCCGCTTGCTCCGCATATCTCAGAAGAGCTGTGGGAAAAGCTTGGCGGCAAAGGTTCCATAACTTATGTGGCATGGCCAAACTATGATGAGGCTTGGACAATAGATAATGAAGTGGAAATTGTCGTGCAGGTAAACGGTAAAATCGTTGATCGCGCCCTTGTTGCGGCAGATATGGACGAAGCTGCGATGCAAGAGCTGGCTCATGGCTTAGATAAAGTCAAGGAAGCGACAGCTGGCAAAACCGTACGCAAAGTGATCGTGGTCAAAGGGAAATTAGTCAACTTCGTTGTTGGGTAGTCTATTAGTTCGATTCTGTGGCTCCAAATAGAGACGCTACCTTTTCTAGATCTTCTTCGTATTTCAAATGGGTGACTTTGACGAGCTGGTGAAACACTTCATCCAGTTCGTCATCGAGCATCCGTAACCCCTCGGCGGTCACGCCACCAGGCACGGCAACCCTTTTTTGCAAAGAATATGGATTAAATCCTCCAGTTGTCAACAATTTTCCTGTACCCAGCACCATTTCACAAGCAAGCAATGTCGCATCTTCTTCAGTAATACCTGTTTTTTGTACAGCCGCATCCACGAATTTTTGAACAAATAGGGACAGAAAGGCAGGCCCGCAGCTGGATAAATCCGAGCAAATACGGGCATTGCTTTCAGCAATCCGAATTGGCGTTGATATGTGTGCCAATAAATTTTCAAAGTTTTCTATATCTTCTGGCAGCATTCGCTCGGAATACATGCACAACATCGCCCCGCTTAGCACATAGTTTGTGATGCTGGGGATAATTTTGACGATTTTGCATGGCAATTGATTAGTCAGATGCCGAATCAGCACTGAACTTGTAATGGAAACGATGGTTTGCATAGGCTTAACAAGACTTGAAATTTCATCTAGAACTTGTTTATATTCAAGCGGTTTTACGCATAGAAAGACGATGTCGCTTTCTGCAATGACCTCACGGTTGGAGCAGGCTGCCTTTAAGCCCGAATACATATTGGAGAGCCGTCCTACTTTAGCCGCGGTACGGTTACTGGCGATAATGTGCTCCGGTGATAACGCTCCTGAATGGATGAATGCTTCTATAAGAATGCTGCCCATGCTCCCCGTGCCTATGAAGCCTGCGTTCATGACGAATCCCTCCTAGAGCATTTTCCAATTGCAAGATGCTTATAATTTCACTCTAAGATATATATGCAGGCAGACAGAAAATGATGAAAGGAGCATCAAAATAGTGCGCTTTTTCAATAAAAGGGTTACAATGACATTAATTGCGATCTTTATCCTTAGTTTGGCTGTAGTAATATGGATTATTGCGCGCTCCGCCCGCCTTCCGCTTGCTGCGGGCTATACCGATCTAAGCAGCCCGATGGCTCAATTGCTGAAAGATCAGGGCAATGTAAATGCAGGCAATAAGCTGGACAAGCCTAACATGAGCGATAGTCCCGCACTACAGAATAAGCAGAATCTTAAGGACAATGGCAAGCAGCCTGCAGCGGCAAGACCGGATAAGTCCTTGCCTTCAAGGGGGGAATCTGCTTCTAAGCCTATACAGCGGAGCAAGCCTAGCCGACAGAGCGGAAGTTCTGAGCCGGCTGCCGGAACCCATTCCCCTGCAATCAATATCAATAAAGCTACGCTGGAACAATTGCTTACGTTGCCGCGAATCGGCGAGAGCAAAGCTAAAGCGATTATCGCTTACCGGCAAGCGCACGGCAGTTTTGTGAAGCCGGAGCAATTGATGCAAGTAAAAGGCATTGGAGATAAGATTTTTGCCGATATCAAGCCTTTGATTACAACAATAGATCCTTAGAGGTGAACCTATGACGGGACGTAAGAATTGGGACACGTATTTCATGGATATTGCGTATATGGCTGCTACTCGTTCTCAGTGCGGAAGGCGCCATGTCGGCGCTGTGCTGGTGAAAGGGAAGAAGCTGCTTGGAACCGCTTATAACGGCGCGCCAATGGGTGTTCCGGATTGCTCGGAGGATGGCTGTATGCTGGTCGAGGAATTTGAAGTGAAGCTGTTGGATGACGGTAAAGAACAAATGGTTCGTAAACAGCGCTGTATTCGCACGATTCATGCGGAACAAAATTTGCTGCTCTTCACAGATATGCATGACCGCGAGGGATCTACCGTCTACGTAACCGATCAGCCTTGCTGGACATGTGCCAACATGCTGGCAAACAGCGGCATTGTGGAGATCGTATTCCATCGCCCTTATCTGAAGGACAGCGAGAAAGTGTATGCTTTAATGAGTCTGCGCGGAATCACTTTCCGCCAGCTGCTAGAATACGAGCCTCCGCTCGGTACACAAGCAACGGTCACACATTAACTCTGCGACTGCAATTATATCATCTATTCGAAGAGGAAGAACCTCTTCTCTGCAACGGTGCCCTTGAAGGGCGTTGCGGAGAGGAGGTTTTTTGACGTTGTCAGGATATCTTGCAGCGCTCAAGAAGCAGGAGGGATCATCTATGAAATTAAATCGGCCAATAGTTTATGCCGCGATCTTGTGGCTCGTAGGGTATGGTGCAGCTATTATGATGCCGGAAGTGATGAGCAGGCTGCATCTTGGGTACTTGGCCAGCGCTGCGCTCACCGTCGCAGCGCTGCTCTTGCTGAGGCTGCCGCGCCGCATATTCGCGGCAGCTGCGGCGGTGCTGCTGCTCCTCGCGGCAGCAGCGTACTACCATGGACACGATGCGCGCAACGTGTCCCGGCTTGCCGCGGCGTTGGGCGCTCCTTCGGTGGAGCGATCAGCGCCGCAGGCGGAGCCCTCCTTGACCGGCACGGCGGTCGTGGAGGGCTCTTTGGCAAGCCCGGTCGCGGTGGACGGCGACCGGGCCGTGTTTATCCTGAAGGCGGCGAGTATCGCCTTCAGCGGAAGCAAGCCGCTGCCTCTTGGAGGGGAGCGGCTTCGGGTTACGGTTCGGCTGCAAGAGCAGGCCGAACAGGCGGTTGCCGCGCGCTGGAAGCGCGGCGATACGCTGGAGCTGGCGGGGAGCCTAGCGGCGCCGGCTCCAGCCAGCAACTTCGGCGGCTTCGATTACCGCGAGTATCTGTACCTGCAGCGCATTCATTGGCTGCTGTCTGTTAAAGGTGCGGAGCAGATCAAACAGGAAAGCTCCGCGTTCCAGTGGCAGCCGGTGCAGCTGCTGCGTTGGAACGATGAGCTGCGGGCGTTCCTCGGGGCACGCATCGATACTGTGTTTAACAAAGAGGATGCAGGTTTGATGAAGGGCATGCTGATTGGCGATGACGGCGATATCGATCCTGAGCAGTTTGATCGTTTCTCAGGCCTTGGGCTTACGCATGTCATTGCGATTTCTGGCTTGAACGTTGCCGTATTTTTAGGCGGATGTATGTGGCTACTGCGCAGAATGGGACTCACTAAGGAGAAATATTTGCTCATCGCGATGTGTCTGCTGCCGCCTTATATTTTGCTGACAGGAGCTTCGTCTTCGATCGTTCGCGCCGGTATTATGGGTATGATCGCGCTTTATGCGGCCCGCAGAGGTACGATGAAAGAGGCGCTGCATATCGTCAGCGTTGCTGCCTTAGGAATGCTTCTCGTTAAGCCATATTATGTGCTGGATGTCTCTTTTCAGCTTTCTTTCCTAGCTACAGTTGGACTTATCATCGGTGTGCCGAGGTTATTGAAACTGCTGCCTGAATGGAAGTCTTGGATCCGCAACTCACTAGCGATCACCATCGTTTCACAGCTTATTTCCTTTCCCGTTTCGATAGCTTATTTTAACCAGTACTCACTATTGTCTTGGTTTTCAAACCTATTGTTAGTGCCGGTATTCAGCTTGATTTTGTTTCCGGGCGGCTTGATCGCTCTTGGTCTAGGGCTCCTCTCTATCGATGCAGGCCATCTTCTGGCCATTGTTGTCGGTTGGGTGAATAAAGCCGCTGCGCTGCTGATGAAGGAGATGGACCATTTTCAATGGTTTCAACTTAGCTGGCCAACTCCCTCGCTGCTGTGGACGGCTGCTTATTACGGGTTGCTTGTATTGAGCTATTATTTTCTTCTAAGGTGGTCTATCTTGCGTCAAGGTTTTCAAAATCCGGGGGCTTGGATCGCATCACGCAGAAGATGGTTTCAAACGACTGCAACTGCTGCAGCAGGAGCTGTGCTATCGCTTTTCAGTTTGTGTACCCTTTTGATTGTGGGATACTCCCCTGATCGCTGGAGCGGCGCCGCCTCTGTTGCATTTATCGATGTCGGGCAGGGCGATTGCAGCTTAATTCGTACAACTAACGGTTCTTTTACCCTAATAGACGGAGGAGGAACTGTCCAATTCCGCAAACCCAGGGACAGTTGGAGAGATCGGAAGGATCCTTATGAAGTGGGAAGAAAGCTGGTTGTTCCGCTCTTGAAACGACGCGGCGTGCACAAGCTGGATCAAGTGCTGATCAGTCATGAGGATGCGGATCACGTTGGGGGTTTGCAGGCAGTCCTGGAAGAAATACCGGTTGACCGCATTTTGTTCAATGGAACGTTGAAACCTACACCTGGCGTAAAGAAACTGTTTCAAACAGCGCTGTCGCGAAATGTCACTCTAGTAGAAGTAATGCCAGGCCAGACAATCCAGTTAGACGCGAAGGCGCAGCTGCACATCTTATTTCCATCCCCTGCCCCCACTGCAGTAAAGAGCCAGCCGAAAGTGCAAATCGCTCCCCAGCAAAATAATCTTTCTATAGTTGCTCTCCTTGAAATGGAAGGAGTAAGGTGGTTGTTCACAGGCGATATGGAACAGGCTGAAGAGGACAGATTGTTAAAAACGCTGTCCCAGATCCTATCGCCGCCGCTGTCGTCCGGCTTACAAATCGATGTGCTCAAGATCGCGCATCACGGCAGCAAAACGTCCACCACGGAGGCTTGGTTACAGTATTGGAAGCCGAAGATCGCGGTCATCTCTGTCGGCAGGACGAATAGTTACGGACATCCGTCGCCTGTCGTTGTCAAACGTTTAGCGGACTTTGGAATTCTTGCATTTCGAACTGATAAGCATGGCGAGGTGCAGATGACAGTAAAAGGTGGGAAGCTATATACGCGAACTAAGCTTGGCGAACCTGAACTCTAAACTTTTATTTGATAGATTCCTGTCAATAGATGATAGACATCATAGAGTGACAGAAGCGGAATTAATAGAAAGTGAGGCGATCGCTTAGATCAATTTAAGAGATTTAAACGTATTCTATAACTATATAAAACTATGAATCTTCTTCTCGCCATAGTTTAAAAAAGGGGAGTGATACAACTATGATTGAGCTTATGGCGCCACTTACGATCCTATCCTTTCTATGCACGATTACTTTCATTTTCTTGCGGCCCCAAGTCAATGAGGCGATACCTGCATCGATTGGAGCGGCGTTGGTTCTCTTAAGCGGCAGCGTCTCGTTATCTGATTTGGGACAAATCACTTCGACCATAAGCGGAGCTGCGATCACGATTATTGCAACGATCGTAATGGCGATTGTGCTGGAAAGTTTCGGATTCTTTGCGTGGGCCGCGGCGCTGCTTGAAGCAAAAGCTCGAGGATCCGGAATACGTCTTTTTTGGCTGGTTAATCTATTTTGTTTTCTGATGACGCTATTTGTTAACAACGACGGAAGCATCTTAATTACGACGCCAATTTTATTAATGTTGCTTCACAAATTGCGATTAAAAAATCATCAGAAAATTCCTTATTTGCTATCGGGAGCATTAATTGCAACAGCTTCTAGCGCGCCTATTGGCGTTAGTAACATCGTAAATCTGATAGCTTTAAAGATCGTTCATATGGATTTGTATATGCATACGGCAATGATGTTCGTGCCTGCGACTCTCGGATTATTGCTTCTTGTTTCGATTTTATTCGCCATTTTTTTTAGCATATTGCCTAGAAAACTATATGTTGAGAGAAGAGAGGCGTTTAAGCTTTACAATGGAAATCATCCTTTCAAAGATGATCCGTTGAGCTTATCGAATGAAAATCGTACCGGGTATCTGCGTAATATCATAGTTTTTGTATTTTTAGTAAGGGTAGGGCTGTTTGTTGCTTCGTATCTTCAAATTCCGGTATGGTTAGCTGCCGTTTGCGGATCGCTTATTCTTCTGTTATGGCGTTGGTATCGGCTTAGAATAGCGCCCACAGACATTTTAAAGAAAACACCTTGGTATATTTTCGTGTTCGCTTTTAGTATGTACGTGATCATATTTGGTCTTCATAATATTGGGTTAACCAATTGGCTCATCGATTTTCTTCAGCCAGTTGCTTCAGGGAGCTTACTGCATGCTAGCGTACTGATGGGGACCATCGTATCAATTCTTTCCAATCTATTCAACAATCATCCTGCTCTCATGGTAAGTACGATCACGCTCACGAGTATGGGCCTCGATCCACTAACGTTAAAAATTTCCTATTTGGCAAGTGTAATCGGAAGTGATATAGGTTCGTTACTGTTGCCGATCGGAACGCTGGCTACGCTGATGTGGATGCATATTCTAAAAAAAGGAAAAGTTCCTATAACATGGGGGCAGTATTTGAAAGTGACTGCTATCGCCATACCGATTACTGTGGTTTTTACATTAGTACTGTTGTCATATTGGGTTTCATGGTTGTTTTAATCTGAATAAATAAGGAGGTGTAACTATGATCATTCCAACTGAATGTATTGGCAGTCAAGTCAATGTGGAAATTTCGGGACGTCACATATTCAAAGGCATTCTCGTTGATACCGGGTTAGATATCCTTGTCATTTATAACGGTGAGCAATTTTTTTATATCCCGCTTATCCATGTACAACATTTGGAGTTAAGTACGGAGCATGATCAAGAAGATATTGAAAACCCTGGCTCTGCGCCCTTCGATCAACAGACAGACAGTATTTCTTACCGTAAAATATTGGACCGCGCGCGGGGACGCTTCGTAGAAATTTATGTGTCGGGCAAAAAAACGATCCACGGATATATCACGAATATCATGAATGATTATTTTGCTTTTTACTCACCTGCATATAAAACCGTTTATGTATCCCTTCATCATCTTAAATGGATAATTCCCTACCCGCCGAACATTACGCCTTATTCACTAAGCAATCAATTGCTTCCGGTAAATCCTTCCAACGTTCCGATAGCAAGGGTATTTGAGCAGCAATGCAAGAAGTTCGAAGGCAATCTGACTGTTTTTGATTTGGGAGATCATCCCGATAAAATTGGATTGCTTCAGAAAGTTAGCAATAATATGATTGAACTTGTAAGCGCGAGCGGCAAAACGATTTATTGGAACTTGGACCATCTCAAGACCGTGCATTTGCCGTAAACCAGATCAGTGGAGCAGCTAGGGCAGCCTCCTCTCTGCGCAATATCCATTCCTGTTAGAAAACTGCTTGAATGAAGGCAGTTTTCTTTGCGTGTATATTTACCAAATGAGTATGAAACTAGTTTTTGAGATTTCTATCCAAAATTGTTATGATAAGGAGTAAGCTATTTTTCTATAAATAAGCAACCTTTTTATGTTTTATGACGTTAATTGAGTGTAGGAGAGGGGGAACCGTGTGATTGCCGCGGAACTGGTGAAAAAGGCCCAATCCGGGGATCGTGAAGCGTTGATCACGCTGCTGCGTGAAGTGGAAACTCACGTTTATCGAACCGCCTATTATTTATTGGGTAATGAGCAAGATGCAATGGACGCTTCACAAGAAGCATTAATCCGAATTTATACGAAAATATCATCCTACGAAGAGAAAGCACAATTCAAAACTTGGGCCCAGCGCATTGTGACAAACATCTGTATGGATAAATTCCGCAAAGTGAAGCCTACGGTTTCAATTGATGATCATTCGGGTACACTGATGGATGAGCGTGATGTCGAATACGAGGTTCTTAGCGCTTGCGCCGCCGAGGAAATTCAGCAGGCTATTAATCGCCTGCCGGACCATCATCGGACGGTTGTTGTCCTGCGTTACTTGCAGGACTTTTCATATTCAGAAATAGCTGAAAGTTTAAACTTGCCTTTGAACACGGTCAAATCTTATTTATTTCGAGCGCGTCAACAGCTCCAAGGGATGCTGCAGGATTATCAGAAGGGAGGTGTTCGAGGATGAAATGCGAGGAGGCAGATCTAAGTATGAGCCGATGGCTGGATGACGACTTGAATGATAGCGAAGTTCTGGAGTTGAACAAACATTTAGATGTTTGCATGCGCTGCGCTGATGCCTATGAAAGGCTGAAACGGTTATCCGATGAATTAGCCCAGCTTCCTAAAGTGCTGCCGGCTTATAGTCTTGTCGATGCGATTCTGCCTAAGCTGAATGAAATCGATGGATATAGCCAATTAAACCAGTCTGATGGCCAGACGCTGAAGGTGGAAGCCGTTACACCATATGGCTCATCTAAAGAGGGTAAAGAGCATAAGCATCCATTCTCTCGAACACGCCGTTTTTTTGAAACTGTCACTTGGCTCAAAACAGCCGGAGTAACCGCAGCCGGTTTACTAATCGGACTTCTTATCTGGAAAGCGGATTTTGGCGGCAACCTCAAAACCGCTAACAGTGCCTCGGGTACAATGGATAAGAGTACTGCGACTGCGATTGCTGCTCCGCAAAGCGATCAAACTATGAAAGCTGACCAACAAGCGGAAACGTTCACCGCAGCAGGAGCACCAAGCCAAGACAATATTGGTAATTCAACAGACAGTACAGCTATAAAGGCCACTCCTGCGGCTAAAGACATTCCCTTGGTTAAACCGACAGCTTCCAGTCGAATGAGTAAAGGGATTGCAAGTTCGGACAGCAGTCCATCACCAAGTGAACAACAACAAAATCCGAGTGCCCTAGTAGCAGTGCCAGCAGCCACTTCTGCACCCATTCCAGAATCTTCGCCAAAAAACAAAGATGCAGCTCGTGAGCTAACGGTGATGGCTGCCGAAGCACAACCGTTATCCTCATTGGACGGCCATTATTCGGCTCAGCTCAAAGAAGGAAAGCTCATCATTGTTGATGTGAAAACGGAAGAAGTTGTCTATACCTCTCCGGATACATTTAAGGCAGAAGAACATATCACGCTGCATGCGTGGACGGATGACAGTAAACTGATATATTCCATTGATGTCGGTGAGGGCAATGCTTCGAAGTGGTATGTGATTGATCCTTTTCAAAAAAAGTGACAAAACATATTGAAATTTTGGGTGCACATTTTACGGACTATTGAGTATGGTATAGTAACAGATGCTTTAAGGAACGTAAGTAACGTTCCGCTCACAGCGTAATCCGTTTCTAGAACGGGTTGCCGGTGATTTAAATAGATGCTGCGAACGCCGCTCTGTCGGAAAAAGGGATGATGTTAAAGTCTATGACTTTGACGGAATCCCTTTTTCGTTGTTATGATGTGATGTAGAGGTGAATGATATGAATGCAAGCCAAGCGCTTAAGGAAATTGCGGCTGGTAAACCGCACCCGCTATATATATGCTATGGTACGGAAAAATATAGGCTCCAGCAGTTTTTAGCTCATACGATCGATCGGCTTATTGAGGCAGAGTACCGCGATTTTGCTGTCAGTAAATTCGATTTGATGGAAACGCCTATAGAGGCGGTCATAGAGGATGCTGAGACGCTGCCTTTTATGGCGCCGCGTAAGCTTGTTATCGCACAGAATGCACGTTTTTTGACAGGAGTCAAAGAGCAGGGCAAAGTCGAGCATAACTTAGATGCGCTGCTTCAATATGTAAAGACGCCTGCCGATTATTCGGTATTGGTGCTAATTGTAGATGCAGACAAGCTCGATGAGCGCAAAAAAATAGTAAAAACGTTTAAAGATATGAATATTATGGTCCCTTTTATGCCCTTAACTGCAGACGAGTTACTGGATTGGGTGAAGCAGCAGGCGGAAAAAGGACGCTTCACATTTGCTCCCGGAGCCGCCGAACAGCTGATTTTATTCACAGGCGGCAATCTGCAGCTGATGGCGCCGGAAATGGATAAAATTTCGCTTTATTTAAGCGGTGCTGCTGGAAAGGCAACGGTGGCGACGGTCGAGTTAATCGAGAGGCTAGTGGCACGCAGCACTGAGCAGAATGTGTTTCTACTCATTGAAGAAATGGCCAATCTGCGATTAGAGAAAGCGTTCTCTATCTTAGAGGAGCTGCTGAAGCAGAAGGAAGAGCCGATTAAAATCTCGGCGCTGATGGCGCGGCAGTTTCGCATCATTTTACAGGTGAAGGAACTAACGAAGCAAGGTTACTCGCATCAACAAGCTGCGGGACACTTAGGGCTTCACCCTTATGCGGTTAGAATTGCCGAGGGCCAAGGAAGAAAGTTCGAAATGACACGGCTTTGCCGCATTCTAAGGGAGTTAACGGAGCTGGATTACAGTATGAAGACAGGCGGCATCGATAAAGTAATGGGTCTGGAGTTATTTTTGATGAAGCTTGCTATTTAGAGGCAGTTATTAGTGGAAATTTTGCTCATACAAAAAAGTCCAGACGCTTGTAAGCGATCCGGACTTTATTTCGTATGTGTCTGTTCGGCTACTACGCTTGTGCAGATAGCGCGTTCAGCTTCTTGGCAAGGCGGGATTTTTTGCGGTTTGCAGCGTTTTTATGGATTAATCCTTTCGAAGCTGCCTTGTCCAATTTCTTAGAAGCAGTGATCAAAGCATCTTTGGCGGATTCAACGTTATTGCTTGCAGCAACTGTTTCAAAAGTTTTAACCGCAGTACGAAGTGCGGATTTTTGAGATGCATTGCGAAGACGGCGTTTCTCGCTGACTTTCACTCTTTTGATCGCGGATTTAATGTTTGGCATGACATGTTCACCTCCTACATAAAACTGCATCGTTAACGAAAACGAAGCAAACTTTTCAACGTTTCTCTTATCGACAACTTTGAATATTTTATCACGGGCAATATGAAAAAGCAATAGCAAAACCAATTGATTGTGCGGCGCTGCGTCATCATAAGTTAGAAGCGAGTACGGATAAATTGCGCAGCGCATAATGCGAATCTTTTTAAGGAAATCTAAAGCTGGAAACATAAACATCGGAGGAGTTGCAGCATGGATTTAAGCGCATATGCGGTAAGAACGGATTTAGCGCTGGAAGCCAGAGATATGGCAATTGAGGCGCAGGGTGGGGAAATTCCCGGCGTTAATAGCGAGGTTGATGAAGACGACGGCATTAAAGTAACGAAAATCGATATTGAAAATGAGGCGGCTGCCCGCGCAATCGGCAAGATGCAGGGGCACTACGTTACGCTCGAGGTACCGGATCTTAGGCATAAGGATTCTGTTCTTCAAGACCGTGTAGCTACAAGGTTTGCGCAAGAATTCGAAGCTTTCCTTCAAAAACTAGGCATATCCAACAAAGCTAAAGCGTTAATCATCGGATTAGGCAATTCGAATGTGACTCCAGATGCCCTCGGGCCGCTTGTTGTGGAGAACATGCTGGTCACCCGCCATCTTTTCGAGCTGATGCCGGATCAGGTTAGTCCTGGCTATCGGCCTGTGAGCGCAGTCGCTCCGGGCGTGCTTGGCACTACAGGTATAGAGAGCAGCGAGATCGTGCTGGGCATTGTAGAGAAATCAAAACCGGATTTCATCATTGCCATCGACGCCTTAGCCTCACAATCACTTGAGAGAGTCAATACAACGATTCAAATAGGCGATACCGGCATTCATCCGGGATCAGGCATCGGCAATAAGCGAAAAGGTCTAACCAAAGAGATCTTAGGCGTTCCGGTCATAGCGATTGGCTGCCCCACAGTCGTATTCGCATCTACGATGGTCAACAATTGTATGGACCTATTGCAGAAGCATTTTGCCAAAGAGACACAAGAGTCGCATAAAATTATGGGGGTGATCGGCAACTTGGAGGAGAATGAGCGCTTATCGCTCGTTAGAGAAGTTCTGAATCCGATCGGACATGATCTGCTGGTGACACCAAAGGAAATCGATCAATTTATAGAGGATATTGCCAATATTATTGCCAGCGGGTTGAACGCTGCGCTTCACGAAGCGATTTCTGTTGATAACGTGGCTGCGTATACGCACTAAAATAAAAAAGTCTGAAATTTGCGCAATTTCGCAGCTTCAGTCTTTTTAGTTTGTTTGTAAGAAAACTATCATATGAATGTGATTCAGCTTCTATTCTTTTTAAGAGAATTGTCTTTTTTTTAGCAGATTTGCCTAATCTACCGCTCTTTATATGAAAAAAGTGTACTAGCAGCTTCTCTCTCTTCATAGATTGTAATAAATAGATTCTATGACATGCCGCTACGATCGTTGCGGCATGGAGCTACAGGAGGAGCAAATGCGATGAAACAAACTTCCTTTACGATTAATCTCAGCAGTCTGCGAAAAATGGTTCGTGGTGCAGGAGATCTGGGCAAGGCGGGAATCACGCTAGGCATGTACACCATCATGTTATTTATTCTGCTAACAATTGGAAGCATTCTGCAAAATAAACTGGAGTCTTCGCCGGTATCATCGATGAAAGGGCTGGCCGCTTCGGTTTCAAATCAGTTTTTCATCGATATGCTCGGGCTCGAAATACCTCATTACATAAATGATCATGCCAAGTTTACGTTCTCAGATCATAATGTGCTGTCCTTCGCCTTTCGTTTTCTAACAGACATTAATCCCGGTGATCCCAAGAGCTTGCTAGCAAGAGAGGTTCCAGGACTAAGCAACGGGAAAACAACGGTACTTCGGGCGTCCAAAACGGAATCGATAACTTCGCCTGAAGACTTGTATCCGTCAAGCGATGCGATCGCAAAGGTCGAAGAGCAAACGGCAGGATCATCAGATACGGCTAATAATAATAGTGACAACAATGGGATCGTTGCCGCAAGTGATTCAGGAAACCAATCGGATTCGAAGCCCCCGGCAACAGCGGGCAAGCGAGTCGCTTTCATCTATCAATCTCACAGCACGGAGTCGTTTCTGCCTGAACTCAAAGGAGTCACGAACCCTGGTGAAGCTTATGATTCCAAAATCAACGTTGGTTTAGTTGGCAAAAGATTGGCGGAAAATTTAATCAAGGACGGCATAGGTGCCGTGCAGTCGCGAAAAATGTATTCCAACAGTACGGTAAAAGGCTTTAAATACGAATTTTCATATAAATATTCTTTACAAACTCTGCGTGAGGCTGCGGCCGTCAATCCGGATCTGAAATACTATTTTGATATTCACAGAGATTCTCAAGACCGCGGTAAAACGACCGTATCACTTAATGGGAAGGATTATGCGCAGGTTTATTTTATCATCGGAGGCGGCAATCCCAATTGGAAACAGAATGAAGCTTTTGCTAGTCAGATACACGATATTTTGGAGAAAGAGTATCCAGGCATCTCTAAAGGCATCCATGCCAAGTCGCCGCGTGAAGGCAATGGCATTTACAACCAGAACTTCTCCCCTAATTCTGTGCTGATTGAGATTGGAGGTCCTTTTAATTCATTGGAGGAATGCTACAGAACGACGGATATTTTGGCAAACGCAATCTCACAGGCCATTCTTAATGCAGAGAAAGTCAACGCGCCTATTTCCGGCAAGAAAGATCCGTCCTAGCAGAGTACAGAGGGATTAGCGATTAAACCTAGTCTATGAGCTAACGCTTAGAAGGGAGAAGGAACGGGATGAGGCGATTTTACGGTAAAATGGTGCTTTGGCTGCTGTTAGCCGGATTTTGCATCATGTTCGGCGTAAGTATGGCTCAGGCAGGGTTGGAACGAATCGGCGGCCCCATGGACGGGCAGCAGTCAGCAGCTGTAAGCGCGGCTGCACAGGACGGAGCTGTTAAACGGTCTACTGGATCTGCGGTACAGCACGGACAGACTGGAACAGGTGTGACGGGACGCGTTGACAGCCAGTCTGCAGGGTCAAGCGTAAGCAACGGCTACAGCAGTCAGGGTGTAAAACGACAGGGGACTCAGCATAACACACAGAACCAAACAAACGGCATCAATGAAGTTGGCACAGCGACGCATTCCACCTCTCTAAGCTCCAAAATCGGCGGTGCGCTGCAGATCGCCGCTCAGCTCTGTATTAAGCTGGTGGTGTCCATTTTTGACGCTGTTTTCTAATTAATAATGTGATTAGTTGTTGTTAGGAAAGCCAATCTTCGGATAACGATTGATGCCCCCCACTTCTACTGTTATAATGAAGGTTATCGTAGATTTAGGTGGGGGTCAGGCATGACAGATATTCAAGCTAGACAAAAGCAAATTCGTAATTTTTCAATTATTGCGCACATCGACCATGGCAAATCTACACTCGCCGATCGTATTTTAGAATATACGGGGGCTCTCTCTTCAAGGGAGATGCAGGAGCAAGTGCTGGACCAGATGGATTTGGAGCGTGAACGGGGCATCACTATTAAGCTTCAAGCGGTTCGTCTGACGTATCGCGCAGATAACGGACAAGAATATATATTGAACTTGATCGACACGCCTGGGCATGTCGATTTCACTTATGAAGTATCGCGTTCTCTTGCAGCTTGTGAAGGAGCCCTGTTAGTCGTGGATGCTGCGCAAGGGATTGAAGCGCAAACGCTTGCGAATGTGTATTTGGCGCTGGATAACAACTTGGAGATTTTACCTGTTATTAACAAGATCGATTTGCCGAGTGCTGATCCTGAACGGGTGAAGCAGGAAATCGAGGACGTGATCGGGCTTGACGCTTCCGAGGCAGTGCTGGCTTCCGCAAAGGCGGGCATTGGCATTAAAGAAATTTTGGAGCAGGTGTGCGAGAAGGTGCCTGCGCCGACAGGCGATCATTCCGCGCCGCTGAAGGCGCTTATTTTTGACTCGCATTATGACGCCTATAAAGGGGTAATCGTATACGTTCGGGTTGTTGACGGTGAGATCAAGTCCGGTTCAAAAATTAAAATGATGGCAACCGGCAAAACATTTGAGGTCATTGAGGTTGGCGCATTCAAGCCGCGGATGTCTGTGGTGGACGCGCTGAATATTGGCGATGTTGGATTTGTTGTTGCGGGTATTAAAAATGTCGGCGACACCCGTGTAGGCGATACAGTAACAAATGCTGTGAACCCGGCGCCGGAGGCATTGCCTGGTTATCGAACAATTAACCCGATGGTATTCTGCGGCCTATATCCGATTGAAACAACGGACTATAACGACTTGCGTGAAGCACTGCAAAAGCTGGAGCTCAATGATGCTTCATTAAAATATGAGCCTGAAACCTCGACAGCGCTGGGTTTTGGCTTCCGCTGCGGATTTCTTGGCCTGCTTCATATGGAGATCATTCAGGAACGGATTGAGAGAGAATTCAACATTCCGCTGATTACAACTGCGCCAAGCGTTATTTACAAGGTTACTTTAACGAACGGAGAAGTCATTCATATCGACAATCCGTCCCACTTCCCGGAGCAGCAGCGCCTCGACTTCGTTGAGGAGCCCTATGTGAAGGCAGCCGTGATTGTGCCCAATGATTACGTTGGTGCCATCATGGAGCTATGCCAAGGCAAGCGCGGCGAGTTCATGAATATGGAGTATTTGGATACGAATCGCGTTACGCTGACGTATGATATCCCATTGTCGGAAATTGTGTATGATTTCTTTGACCAATTGAAATCGAGCACGAAGGGCTATGCATCGTTTGACTATGAAATCTCGGGATATAAAAGATCTAACCTCGTCAAGATGGACATCCTGCTTAATAACGAGCAAGTGGATGCCTTGTCATTTATCGTACATCGCGACCGCGCTTACAACCGTGGACGCGTCATCTGCGAGAAGCTGCGCGAGTTGATTCCGCGGCAAATGTTCGAGGTGCCGATTCAAGCGACGATTGGACAGAAGGTCATTTCCCGTGAAACGGTTAAGGCGATGCGCAAGAACGTACTGGCCAAATGCTACGGCGGTGACATATCGCGGAAGCGGAAGCTGCTGGATAAGCAGAAGGAAGGTAAGAAGCGCATGAAGCAGGTGGGCAGCGTCGAAGTGCCACAAGAAGCTTTCATGGCTGTGCTGAAGCTGGATGAATAGTGGGCGCCAGATATATCAAAAATTAGAAATCCACTGCGAATAGCCGTATCGGGTTCCAGCCGCTCTTGAGATCGTACTCTCTGAATTGACGATGTAGTAACAGTACGATCTCAAAGGCTGCACTTAAACTTTCCACCCGATACGCTATCCACCGTTCCTTCCATTCTTGATATTCTATGCTCACATTTCCACCCAATTACAGCTCCGCCAGGTACACCTCTTGCGAAACTCTTCGCAGGAAAAGAAGGAAGGGAAAGAAATAAATGAATACGTCAACTTTAACGATGACGGCCCCGAGGGCCGTTTATGTGCATATACCGTTTTGTACGAACAAGTGCCATTATTGTGATTTTAATTCTTATGTGCTGAAGGGGCAGCCGGTTGATGCCTATCTTGACGCTCTGGAGCGCGAGATGGAGCTCACGGTAACAGCTGTACCACCGCAGGAAATCGAAACGGTGTTTGTCGGCGGAGGCACGCCTACTGTGCTGCTGCCTCACCAGATGGAACGTTTCTTGCGCATTGTGGGCACGTATTTTCCGCTGACACATCCTAATCTTGAATTCTCGATGGAAGCCAACCCCGGTACAACTGACGTGGATAAGCTGGCGGCCATGAAGACTGGCGGAGTGAACCGGATTTCATTCGGTGTGCAGTCTTTCGATAACGGGCTGCTCGGACGAATCGGCCGCATCCATAATACGGATGATGTGCATAGAAGTATTGAAAATGCTAGAAAGCTTGGTTTTTCCAATCTTTCGATTGATCTCATGTTCGGACTTCCAACACAGACGCTTACGCAGATGAGCGATACATTAGAAGAAGCGCTCAAACTGGACTTGAAGCATTATTCGATCTATAGCCTCAAAGTGGAAGAGAATACGCTGTTTCATTCGCTCTATGAGCGCGGCGAACTGCCGCTTCCGGAAGAAGATGATGAAGTTGAGATGTATTTGCTCATTATGCGAAAGCTCGCAGAGGCGGGCTACCGACAATATGAGATTTCAAATTTTGCCAAACCTGGATTTGAAAGCCGGCATAACAGCATGTATTGGCGCAATCAATCTTACTATGGGCTTGGGGCAGGGGCGCATGGATATGTCGGCGGTGTACGGCATGTCAATGTGAAAGGCATTCAGCCGTATATCGATGCTTCAAGCAGCGGGCTGCCGATACTTGAAAAAACGGAGATAAGCCGTCAAGAAGCTATGGAAGATTTCATGATGGTTGGTTTGCGGCTGCTTCGCGGTGTGAGGCAAGCGGACTTTCAAGAACAATTCGGCAAGGAAATGACATTAGAAGCCGTATTTGGCGACGCGATTGCAGGTTTAATTAGACGAGGCTTGCTGGAACGAAACGAGGAAGGTTATCGTTTATCTGAACAGGGTATTTTGTTCGGAAATGAGGTATTTGCATCATTTCTATCATAAATACAGGTAGAATCAGGGGGAATTGATTAAACTTTACCTTGTTACCCGTATTCTTTTTGTTGTATATTTATTCATATACTTAAGACGGAACGGTGGGACCGAAAGTGACAGTCACATGCAGAAAACCTATAGAGGACGATCTGGACTCTTTATATATGATTATACAAGAATATGCAAGACAAGGGATTATGCTGCCGCGTTCGCGGGAAACGTTGATTGCACAAATCGAATCTTTTGTCGTGGCGGAAGTCGATGGCCTCCTCGTAGGCTGCGGATCGTTATCGCGCCTAAGTCCGGATCTTGTAGAAATTCGTTCTCTCGGGATTGACGGAGATTACAAAGGGAAAGGCATTGGCAGCATGCTTGTTGAAGCACTCCTTGAAGAAGCCCGCAATCAAGGCATCCATAAAGTGATGGCTTTGACTTATGAGGTCGGATTTTTTCAACGAAACGGCTTTATGATTGTTCCAAAATCGGTGTTTCCTGAAAAAGTATGGAAAGATTGCATGAACTGTCCCAAGCAATATTGCTGCGATGAAATTGCCGTGATGAAACGTCTGGATGAACTGCCTGCAATTAGCTGATCATTGGGGCGAATTTGAGGGCTGAATTCGTACAGTCCCGTACATAGCGATCGTCTTGACAACAGACCTCATGGTCTGTTATTTTTGTAATAGGTTTAGCACTCATTAAGTGTGAGTGCTAACGAAACGGACGCAAGAATTACTTGGAGGTGCCTTATGCTGTCGGAACGTCAACGTATGATATTAAGTGCTATAATCGATGATTATATCCGTTCGGCAGAGCCGATTGGTTCGCGAAGCATTTCCAAAAGAGGCAATGTCTCTTTTAGTCCGGCCACGATTCGCAATGAAATGTCCGATTTGGAGGAAATGGGCTTTTTAGAGCAGCCACATACTTCTGCGGGCCGAATTCCTTCCCATAAAGGGTACCGTTACTATGTCGATCATCTGATTCAACAAGCCAGCTTGGGCGAAGATGACGTGAAGAAGATCAAACTTTTTTTTGCTCAACGAATTCAAGAAATGGAAGATGTCATTCAGCATACGGCTACGATGCTTTCCCAGCTTACAAACTACACATCCGTCGTTCTCGGACCTGAAGTGTTCACCGCAACGCTTAAGCATCTGCAGATCGTACCGATCAGTGATACGACTGCTGTAGCGATTATCGTAACGAATACAGGACACGTCGAGAATAAGACGATGGCGATTCCGCCGAACATGTCGATGTCGGAGATTGAAAAAGTTGTTAATATTCTTAACGCCAAGCTGAAGAACATTCCGCTCATTCAGTTTAAGTCTAGGCTCTACAGCGAAGTTGCGACAGAGCTTAGTAAATATGCGTCTGGGTACGAGGATTTGTTGACCGCTGTAGAGGGCGTCATGCAGTTAGATGAGAAGAGCCGAGTTTATATCAGCGGAACGACTAATATTTTAACCCAGCCTGAGTTCCAAGATGTGGAGAAAGTAAAGAACATTCTTGATATGCTGAATCAAGCGCCGACACTCGTGAAGCTGCTGTCAGCAAACCCTGAAGGTGTAACGATTCGCATTGGCTCTGAGAATACGGTAGAAGCCGTGAGTGACTGCAGTGTTATTACAGCTACCTATGCTATAGGCGGGAAGCCGCTGGGTACAATCGGGATCATTGGTCCAACACGGATGGAGTATGGAAAAGTAATTCGAATTTTGGATGTTTTATCTAGAAATGTTGAATTTGCTTTAGAACGCTGGTACCGGAATTAAAGGATCATGGCAGGGAAGCCTGGAACGGTTCCCTGCTTGACTGAATAGAATTAGATGATGTAATCGTGGATCCTTTGCCAAATAAGATTGAACGCACAGTGTGTTGGGAACCCTTAAGTCATAAGTATGTCAGTTACCTGAGCAAACAAAATAGCATGAAATTTGGAAATCTAACTTAATTAGTTTAAGGAGGTGAACATAAGTGAGTTCAGAACAGAAGCAAGCTCCTGAGGAAACGTTGGAAGATACATATGAGGCAAAAAAAGCTGCGGGTAATGATTCCATAGAAGATACCTACACGCAAGCTGGAGAAATCGCAGAAGAACAAGAAGTAACGGCAGATGCATTCATAAATCAAGCTGATCAAGAGCTGGAAGAGCTGCGCAAGCAAGCCGATGACAATTATCAGCGGTATCTTCGGACACAAGCTGATTTTGACAACTTCCGCCGGAGAGCCAGACTTGAAAAAGAAGATTTTGCTAAATATGCTTCATTAAAATTGATTGAGCAGCTGCTCCCCGTGCTGGATAACTTTAACCGCGCAATTGCGGTCAGCAAGGACAGTTCAGATACCGATTCATTGCTCAAAGGCATTGAGATGGTGCATCGTCAATTTGACGCCATTCTCACTGCGGAAGGATTGACACCAATCGAAGCGGTTGGACAGCCTTTTAATCCTGAGTATCATCAAGCGATTATGCAGGTGGAATCGGATGAGCATGAAGAAGGCATTGTGGTCGAAGAAATTCAAAAGGGCTATACGTTGAAGGACAAAGTGCTGCGGCCGTCGTTGGTGAAAGTAAGCAGCTAACAATAGTCAATAAATGATCAAAGCGGATGATTCCGATGCGAGTTCGAATAACCGCTCAGAAGCATCGTTCAACAAAACTTTTAGGAGGAGAACCATTTATGAGTAAAGTTATCGGTATTGACTTAGGAACCACGAATTCATGCGTTGCGGTTATGGAGGGCGGCGAAGCTGTCGTTATCCCAAATGCCGAAGGCAACCGTACAACGCCTTCTGTTGTCGGTTTTAAGAAAGACGGAGAGCGCATCGTCGGCGAAACTGCTAAGCGCCAAGCAATTACAAATCCGGATCGTACAATAATCTCTATTAAACGCCATATGGGCACAAATCATAAGGAAACGATTGACGGTACAGATTACACGCCTCAAGAAATTTCCGCGATCATTCTGCAGAAGCTTAAATCGGATGCCGAAGCTTATCTGGGTTCTACAGTAACGCAAGCCGTTATTACGGTACCTGCTTATTTTAACGACAGCCAACGCCAGGCTACTAAGGACGCGGGTAAAATTGCAGGACTTGAAGTGCTTCGTATCGTCAATGAGCCGACTGCTGCAGCTTTGGCTTACGGTCTTGAAAAAACAGAAGACCACACGATTCTTGTATATGACCTTGGCGGCGGTACGTTCGACGTATCTATCCTTGAGCTCGGCGACGGTTTCTTTGAAGTGAAAGCGACAAGCGGTGATAACAAACTGGGCGGCGACGACTTCGACCAACTGGTTATGAATTACTTAGTGAGTGAGTTTAAAAAAGAGCAAGGCATTGATCTTAGCAAAGATAAGGCAGCTGTTCAACGTCTTAAAGATGCAGCCGAAAAAGCCAAAAAAGAATTGTCAGGCGTTTTGACGACAACGATTTCTTTGCCATTTATTACTGTTGTAGACGGCGTACCGCAGCATCTGGAGATGAACTTAACGCGTGCTAAATTCGATGAGATTACGGCTCCACTTGTAGAGAGAACGCTTGGACCGACTCGTCAAGCGCTTAGCGACGCTGGATTAACGTCCAGCGGCATCGATAAAGTCGTTCTTGTCGGCGGATCTACACGGATCCCTGCTGTAGTAGAGGCTATCAAAAAGCTCATCGGTAAAGAACCGCACAAAGGCGTTAACCCTGATGAAGTCGTTGCGCTTGGCGCAGCAGTTCAAGCCGGCGTACTGACAGGGGACGTGAAAGACGTCGTTCTGCTCGATGTAACGCCATTGTCCCTCGGTATCGAAACAGCAGGCGGTGTGTTCACTAAAATGATCGACCGCAACACAACGATCCCAACTAGCAAATCGCAAGTATACTCAACCTATGCAGATAACCAAACAAGCGTTGAAATTCACGTTTTGCAAGGTGAACGCGCCATGGCGACGGACAACAAAACTTTGGGGCGTTTTATGCTCGGAGATATTCCTCCGGCACCTCGCGGCATTCCGCAAATCGAAGTTACTTTTGATATCGATGCGAACGGCATCGTAAACGTGTCTGCACTGGATAAAGGAACAGGCAAGAGCCAAAAAATCACGATTACTTCATCCAGCGGCTTAACAGATGCTGAAATCGATAAAATGATGAAAGAAGCAGAAGCGAACGCGGAAGAAGACCGTAAGCGTAAAGAGCTTGTTGAAGCGCGTAACACAGCAGATCAACTCGTTTATACTGTTGAGAAGACAATTAAGGATCTCGGCGATAAAGTAGACGCAGCTGAAATCGACAAAGCGAATGCAGCCAAGGATAAAGTGAAAGCAGCGCTTGAAGGCGATGATTTCGAGGCGATTAAACAGGCTACAGAAGAATTGACTGAGATTGTTCAGCAGTTGTCTGTTAAGCTATATGAGCAAGCTGCGCAGCAGCAAGCAACAGAGCAAGGCGGCGCGGAAGCGGATAGCGGCTCAAAAGGAAAAGACAATGTAGTCGATGCTGATTATGAAGTTGTCGACGAGAAAAACAAGTAAGTTTGTGAAAGATGGCTTAGGCGGCATTTTGTCGTAAAGCCCTTGGGAACACCGGCACTTTTGTATGCAGCCGATGCGGGTTTCTTGATAGTTTTGTGAAGTCAAAGCCGATGGTTAATCGGCTTTGACTTTATGCATGAGATGGGGAGTGTAGCGATGAGCAAACGCGATTATTATGAAGTGCTGGGGGTCAGCAAGGACGCTTCGGCGGAAGACATCAAGAAAGCGTACCGGAAGATGGCGCGCCAATACCATCCTGACGTGAATAAAGCGGCAAATGCGGAAGAAAAGTTCAAAGAAGCAAAGGATGCTTATGACGTACTTAGCGACGATCAGCGCAAAGCGCAGTATGACCGATTTGGCCATGTAGACCCGAATGCAGGCATGGGCGGCGGTGGAGGCGCGGGAGATTTCGGCGGCTTCGGCGATATTTTCGATATGTTCTTCGGCGGCAGCGGAGGCGGCAGACGCAATCCGAATGCGCCGCAGCGCGGCAATGATCTTCAATATTCCATGACGATAGAATTCAAAGAAGCCGTATTCGGTAAAGAAGTGGATATTACCATTCCACGTACCGAAAGCTGCGATACATGTGCCGGAAGCGGCGCCAAACCAGGTACGAAGCCGGAGACCTGCGGTGTCTGCGGCGGTTCGGGCCAGCAGGAAGTTGTGCAGAATACGCCTTTTGGTCGTGTAGTTAACCGCAGAGCATGTACGAATTGTCAAGGCCAAGGCAAAATCATTAAAGATAAATGCTCGACCTGCCAAGGTACGGGTAAAGTAAGAAAACAACGCAAAATTCACATTAAAGTGCCTGCCGGCGTGGATGACGGCGCTCAGCTGCGCGTATCCGGCGAAGGCGAAGGTGGAACTCGCGGAGGCCCATCAGGCGATTTGTATGTAGTCATTCGCGTTAAATCCCATGACTTCTTCGAACGTGAAGGCGATGATATTTATTGCGAGGTTCCGCTTAACTTTGCCCAAGCAGCCCTCGGCGATGAAATTGAAATCCCGACGTTAACCGAGAAAGTAAAGTTGAAAATTCCTGCAGGCACACAGACAGGCACGTATTTCCGTCTAAAAGGCAAGGGTGTTCCTCGATTACGCGGATATGGGCAAGGCGATCAACACGTTAAAGTTGTGGTTGTTACGCCAACCAATTTGACAGAAGAGCAAAAGGAGATGCTGCGGGAGTTTGCCGGTCAGTCGGCCGACTCCGCGGGAGAGCATCATGAATCCATCTTCGAACGAATGAAAAAAGCATTTCGCGGGGAATGATCCGGATTTGAATATTGGTTGTAAAATTTCAGTTATGCATGCATAATTTTCCTTCTGTGCGCGCACACTATCTCTTGATTGATCCAAATCTTCGGATAGGAGGGAACTGGAAATGACCAACAACAACAACAGTCAGCAATCAAATCAACGGGCTAGTCAGACGCAGCGCAATGCAACGAATTTGCCGATTGCCAGCAAACAGGATGTAGAATTTTCGGCAGATGCTGCTGATCAGCAGGATCTTGAGGCGGCACAAAGAGCAAATGATGCTAGTCAGCGTGCAAATAACACAACTGATCAGCAGAATCAGCTATAAGAACAAAGAGAATACAAGCTTAAGATGAAGAGAGACCCGCTTGCGATTCAGACAGCAAGCGGGTTTTCGCTGTCTCATTGCCCATAGTCACACTTTGGTTTCCGTGGTAAATTGTAGTACAATAGACAAAGTGTTTGGGTAATAGTTTAAGGCAGGCGTTGAAATTTATTTTTCAGGAGGAACAGCATGCGTTGGCATGAAATTACCGTACATACATCAGAAGAAGCAATCGAAATGATCACGAATTTTATACACGAATTAGGTGCTGGCGGCGTATCGATCGAAGAATCCGGCACACTCAATAAACAGCGCGATACAACGTTCGGTCAGTGGTACGATAAACCGCTGAATGATATTCCGGAGGGCTTTGCCGAAATCAAAGGCTATTTCTCTGAAGGTACGGATATGGAACCGATCATGCTTTCCCTGCAAGCGTCAGTCGAGCAGCTCACTGAATTCAACATTGATACAGGCAATCCAAGATATGAACTCCAGATTGTAGACGATGAGGATTGGGCGAACGCTTGGAAGCAGTATTTTAAGCCGATTCGCATCACAGACCGCTTAACGATCAAGCCCACCTGGGAGGATTATACGGCCTCTCCAGATGAATTAATTATCGAGCTCGATCCGGGCATGGCATTCGGAACCGGAACGCATGCCACCACGTCGCTATGTATGAAGGCACTCGAAAGGGTTGTTCAAGCGGGCGACCATGTGATTGACGTAGGAACGGGATCGGGCGTGTTAGCTATCGCTGCAGCCAAACTCGGGGCAGCCAAGGTACTGGCGGTTGATTTGGACCCAGTGGCGGTTTCCAGTGCAACGGAAAATGCGCAATTGAACAACTATGAGACTACGATAAGCACTAAGCTCAGTGACCTGCTCGGTGTGCTTAAAGCGAATGAAACAGGATCAAATGAGGTTCATGTGGAAATACCAGTTCAGATTGTTGTGGCGAACATTTTGGCGGAAATTATTCTGCTGTTCGTACAAGATGTGTATGAGGCGCTGCAAACGGGCGGGCATTACATCGCGTCAGGTATCATTTTGTCAAAAGAGGCTCTGGTTGTTAAAGGTCTTGAAGAAGCCGGGTTTACGGTAACTGACCGGATTGTTGATGGGGAATGGGTAGTGATTATTGCCAGAAAATAAAGGCTAGACAGGTTAGAACCGCAGTTGTCGATAATGGAGGTGAGCCTTTTGGACAGTTTTCTAAGATATCCGCTTGAAGAGGTACCCTTTGTGCTCCTTGTGCTTATGATCGCGTTTACTGTGCATGAATTCGCGCATGCTTACACAGCGCATAAGTTCGGAGATTCTACACCTAAACAGATGGGTCGACTAACCCTCAATCCAAGGGTTCATTTGGATGTACTGGGTACGATCCTATTTTTGATTTTCGGATTTGGCTGGGCGAAGCCGGTGCTTGTCAATACAGCTAATTTTAAAAACCGCAAATGGATGAGCATCGCTGTCAGCGCGGCTGGACCTTTTAGTAATTTGGTTCTGGCGTTTATAGGTGTATTGGCAATTTATTGGTTTAATCGTCTAGGTTATTATCAAACCTACACGCAATCAGGCGTTCTTAATGCCGTGTTGGTTTTTATATCTTACTTTTGCTCATTAAACGTATTCTTATTTATATTTAATTTAATTCCTATTCCGCCGCTGGACGGCTACCGTATTTTATTTGATTTTGTGCCGCTCCAAGCAAAGATGAAATTGAAACAATATGAACAGTGGATGTTTTTTGTATTCATATTAATGGCGCTGGTTCCGCAATTATACCGGATTACTTTAGGACCCCTCTTAGCGTTCAGTAATAATATTCTGATTTTCTTTATGTTTATTTGCAGAACGGTTTTCGGATAATATACGCTGCTGGGATCTACTGGCTAATCTAGCTTTTCACCTGCAAAAGATGTAAGATAAAATGTGCAAGTTTTTTGTCCGAAATTGGCAAATGAAAAAGGAGATTTTACGCGATGCAGCGTTATTTTATAGCGGCGGCGCAGTTTGTTGAGGATACGGTTACCATTATCGGGGATGATGCGCATCATTTGGCGCGGGTTATGCGGGCAGAAGTAGGTGACACGTGTATTTGCAGCAACGGGCATAACCGTGAAGCGTTAGTGGAAATTACTGCACTTAGCAAAGACACTGTGACCGCTCGGATCATAGAAGAACTGCCTATGATTGCAGAAGCTGCTGTCGATGTATGGATTGCGCAAAGCCTGCCTAAAGGCGATAAAATGGAAATTGTGATTCAAAAAGGAACGGAAATCGGCGCTGCCGGTTTTTTGCCTTTTGTATCTGAACGAACGATTGTGCAGTATGATGCTAAGAAAGAAGCAAAGCGTGCTGACCGCTGGCACAAGATTGCCAAGGAAGCTGCCGAGCAAGCGCATCGCAATCGGATACCGGAATTAGATTCCGTCTTGTCTTGGAAGGAACTGCTCAAGAAGGTTCAATCGTTCGATGCAGTATTCATCTGCTATGAGAAGGAAAGCGGCTCTCAACTGCGGCCAGCTGTGCTGGCTGCACTTGAAGGCGGCGCGGCAGGACGAAGTAAAGGATCTGCATCAAAGCTGCTCGTCATTATCGGTCCTGAAGGTGGATTAACCGAGATTGAAGTACAGCAGGCGAAAGCGGCTGGCTGCGTGCCGGTATCGCTTGGCAGACGCATTTTACGTACAGAGACGGCTGCTTTGGTTGCGGTCACATGCATCTTATATGAATACGGCGAGATGGGAGGATGATAAAGATGTCAAGTGTGGCTTTTCATACATTAGGCTGCAAGGTGAATTTTTATGACACGGAAGCAATATGGCAGTTGTTTAAGCATGAGGGATACGAACAGGTGGACTTTGAAGCTGCGGCAGATGTCTATGTGATCAATACCTGTACAGTAACAAATACCGGCGATAAAAAAAGCCGTCAGATGATACGTCGTGCTATTCGCCGTAATCCTGAGGCCATCGTGGCCGTGACAGGCTGCTATGCTCAAACGTCGCCTGCAGAGATTATGGCGATTCCAGGCGTTGATATGGTCATAGGCACACAAGACCGTGAAAATATTATCCCGCTGATTAAGCAATTTGAAGCGGAACGCAAGCCGATTAACGCGGTGCGCAATATTATGAAAACAAGAACCTTTGAAGAGCTGGATGTACCGGATTTTGCTGATCGGACTCGGGCTTTTCTGAAAATACAAGAGGGCTGCAATAACTTCTGCACGTTTTGCATTATCCCTTGGTCGCGTGGACTCATGCGCAGCCGCGAGCCGCAAAGTGTGATCGAACAGGCTCGGGGCTTGGTAGCAGCCGGATATAAAGAGATTGTGCTGACAGGCATTCATACCGGCGGTTACGGTGAAGACATTGAGGATTACAGCTTAGCGAAGCTGTTGTGGGATTTGGATCAAGTTGAGGGCTTGAAGCGTATTCGCATCTCTTCGATAGAAGCCAGCCAGATTACAGACGAAGTGCTGGATGTGCTTAAGCATTCAGATAAAATGTGCCGTCACCTTCATATTCCGCTGCAAGCAGGCAACGACGAAGTGCTCGCGCGGATGCGGCGCAAATACACGACTGCCGAATTTGCTGAGAAAATCGAGCGTATTCACAGGATTATGCCTGGCGTAGCGATTACTACCGATGTTATAGTCGGGTTTCCAGGTGAGACCGAAGAGATGTTCCGTGACGGCTACCGTTTCATGGAACGGATGGGTTTTTCGGAAATGCATGTATTCCCTTATTCCAAAAGGACGGGTACCCCTGCGGCGCGAATGCTGGATCAAGTAGACGAAGAAGTTAAAAATGCGCATGTGCATGAGCTGATCGATTTGTCAGAAAAGATGCAGCTGGCGTATGCCCGTAAGTATGTCGGCGAAGTGCTGGAAGTCATTCCTGAGCGTGATTATAAAGGAGCGCCGGGCAATGGGCTTGTCATGGGCTACACGGATAATTATTTGCAGCTTGTGTTCGAGGGCACGGAAGCGATGATCGGCAGCATCTGCCAAGTGAAAGTGACCGAAGCCGGCGTGAACGAATCCAAGGCTGAGCTGCTGCAGGTGCTTGAAGCGGCCTCAGAACAGCATAAGGGCCAAGCCATAGAGAGAGTTGGGGCTAAGGCCGTTTCACTGTAAATGATCGTATAAAAGGACTCGGCCTGTGCCGAGTTCTTTGCAATATTTTAATTGATAATGATCTGCTTATGGGAGGAACCACAATGAAGGAAATTTCAGCGGGCGGCGTCGTCTACCGAAATATAGGTAACCGGCTGCAGATACAGCTTATTCGCGATCGTTTTGGCAAAGTAACGTTAGCGAAAGGAAAAATGGAAGCGGGCGAAACGATTCCACAAACGGCTTTGCGGGAAATTGAGGAAGAGACGGGTATAGCGGGCAGCATTGTGAGTCCTTTAGAAACGGTCTACTACGAATATACACATGGGAATGGCGAGCGGGTTGAAAAGGAAGTTCACTATTTTCTGGTGGAAGCCGCAAGCGGCCTATTGCAAGCACAGATCGAGGAGATCAGCGGGGTAGAGTGGCTGGAGCCTTTAGAAGCTTGGGAAAGTATGCTAAAAGCTGGGTATGATAACAATTATACAGTTTTGCTTAAAGCGTTGCACAAATTAGGGGTTGAGGTGGAATCACAATGACAAATCACAATAGCAATGAACAAGCAGGTAACGGAGCTAATCTTGCCTCATTCATTGACCATACGCTTCTCAAACCGGACGCTCAAAGCGAAGCCGTCCGCAAGCTTTGTATGGAAGCAAAAGAGTACGGCTTTTACAGCGTATGTGTGAACAGCCAGTGGGCTGCGTTCTGTTCGCGCGAATTGCAGGGGACTGCTGTTAAAACATGCGTAGTTGTCGGATTTCCTTTAGGAGCAATGAGCAGTGAAAGCAAGGCATTTGAAGCTGCAGAAGCTGTTAAGCAAGGAGCCAGCGAGATCGATATGGTGCTTTCGGTTGGGCTTTTGCTTGAAGGTAATGAAGCTGGAGTTAAATCGGATATCGCTCATGTCGTTGATACCGTCAAAGGCAAGGCCATCGTCAAAGTCATCTTAGAAACAGGTTTTCTGAGCAACGATCAGATCGTAACAGCTTGCCGTTTGTCGGAAGAAGCCGGGGCGCATTTTGTCAAAACCTCGACAGGCTTTGGACCCGGAGGGGCAACTGTTGAGCATATTAAGCTGATGCGCGCCACTGTGTCTCCTGCAGTTCGAGTTAAAGCATCCGGCGGGGTTCGCGATGTGCAAACGGCGAAGGCTATGATCGAAGCAGGAGCATCCCGTATCGGAACTTCATCCGGTATTGCCATCGTGAGCGGAGCAGCTGGCGGTAACGGCTATTAATGATAGCGGCTAAAAGAGAGAAAGTGTAAAAGCGTTATAAGGTATACAGCCTAACTGGCTTATATCCGGGAGGGAGCAACTTATCGGAATGGCAGCGGTTTATTTACTTAAGAAAAGAAAACCTAGAATCGAGCAAGGGCATCCTTGGGTGTTTCGCAGTGAAATTGAACGCGTGGATGAAACAGCGCAGCCGGGGGAATTGGTTGCTGTTCAAGCAGCTAACGGGCAGTTTCTGGCAACCGGTTATTATAATCCGGCATCTCAAATTACAGTTCGCGTAGTGAGCTACAAACCATTAGAAGCATTGACCACTGAATGGTTCGAGGAGAGATTCATGGCCTGTCGTGAGCACAGGGCGCGTTTTTTGCCGCAGGACCGTGCTTACCGACTGGTTTACGGTGAAGCTGATTTTCTGCCCGGAATTATTGTTGATAAATTTGACGATATCCTTGTTGTTCAAATCTTAACGCTCGGAATGGATCGCTGCAGACAGCAAATTGTAGAAGCTTTGGTCACCGTATTCGTGCCTGCAGGCATTTATGAGCGCAGCGACGTTTCTGTACGCGAACTCGAAGGGCTGGAACAGGTAACAGGCAGCTTATACGGTGAATGCCCGCGCTTTGTGCGTATTGAAGAAAATGGACTAAATCTGGAAGTCGATATTCAGCAAGGTCAAAAAACAGGCTATTTCTTTGACCAACGGGAAAATCGCGCCGCAATCGCGCCGCTCATGCTCGGCTGGGGAAGAAGAAGCGGCATTGAAGTTCGTGATATTGAAGTAGATGGAACGCTTCGGCAGCTGCCTTTGAATGCAAAAGGAAAGCCGGTCACTTTTCCATTCTGGGACGGGGCAACCGTGCTAGAATGCTTTTCGCATACGGGCAGTTTCACGCTGAATGCTTGCAAATATGGCGCAAAAAAGGTAACCTGCCTTGATATATCCGAGCATGCCATTGAGAGCGCGCGCACGAATGTCGGGCTGAACGGGTTCCAAGACAGGGTCGAGTTCGTAGTCGCAGATGCCTTCGAATATTTGAGAGCACAGGTAAAAGGCAGCGAGCTGCGTAAAGACCGAGCTCAAGGCGGCAACGGTAAAATGGATACCTCAGTTGCTTTAGCAGGTGAAGCTCGGACATGGGATGTCGTCATTCTTGATCCACCAGCATTCGCGAAATCGAAAAGTGCGGTGGAAGGCGCCTGCCGCGGCTATAAAGATATTAACTTGCATGGCATGAAGCTGGTTAACGAAGGCGGATACCTCGTTACTGCAAGCTGCTCGTATCATATGCCTTCGGATCTTTTTCTGGAAACGATCCATGCTGCGGCTGTTGATGCCCGTAAAGTGCTAAGGTTAATTGAATTTCGCGCGGCAGGTAAAGACCATCCTCGTATTTTGGGCGTGGATGAAGGCAACTATCTTAAATTTGCCATTTTTGAAGTGCGAAGCAAATAACAAGCAGCAAGGAGGTTTGCATGAAGCGATTTGTAATCGAAGCCGTTATGGCTGCAGTATACGGACAACTGCTAGTGCCGGACAACATTGTTGAATTTATCATTCCGTACTCATCGATAAGTGAACTTTATGAATTGCAAGTGAGCGCCGAACCTATTATGTCTGAGGAAGGAGAAGAAGCTCATGTTCGCAGCCAATTAAACGAGATGATTGCCTTTTTGGAGGCACCGCTCAATAAAAAGAAGCTGGAACGCGCTTTAACGAATCCTTGGGTTAAAAGTCCATCCATCCTGCTGAATGATAAAGTGTCATTTACAATTATCAATTCCTATGAAGACGCGCAGTACGGAGAGTTGTTCGATCCTGTGGAAACGGAGCTGATCTTGGTTGCAAGTCGAGAACAAGCACCGATCTTAACCGATCAAATCGAGTTCATAGAGAAAGTGCTGGAAGGCGGCGTGCCTGTTCAAGTCTATGATATTGAAGATTTCGAATTCGCAGTAGAGGGCGGCATTTCGATGGAGTATGATTAATAATTAGCAAGCAATAAAACAAGAGAGCTTCTCGCTAAGAGAGCTCTCTTTCAAAGTTTAAATACCTTGTTCCCTGGAATCTTAATCTGCCGTAGTCATCTTCTGCAAGCTGTCCATATTCCGCACCATTGACTACGAATTCCATTCGATCTCCACTTTCAACTTGAAAAGTTACATAATATGTAGTGCTGTTATGCGAATGAATCTGCCCGTTGTTATTATGATTATGGTGACTGACATAGGTTCTCTTGCTTACAATGCTGGTTGGTACCTTTAAGACTGGTTGTTTATTGTTAGAACTCCACCGTGAAATCCCTCTGACAGCTTGAATGACGATAATCGCCAAAATCACTATAAAAATGATCGGGAAAAGAGATCCAATCAGGTTAACCCCCCCATGCCTGCAACCATATAAAATTCTCCTAGTTATTCCCAAGGGAATTTCATTTGTAAATAATCCGCGAACTTCTTGCTTTCTTCTCTGCGGTATCGCCGCATTTCCGCACGCTGTGTACCAGTCTCATGCAGACGCATTTCTTCATTTGTCTCCGCTATTACAATAGGCACTGTTACAGGCTTACCGTTATCGTCAAGTGCTACGAAGGTCAAAAAGGAAGTTGCCGCGATAGCTCTATGACCTGTTTTCAGATCCTCTGTAATCACTTTTACAAACACCTCCATTGAGCTTTTACCCGTCCAAGTAACGAACGATTCCAAGCAGACGGAGTCCGTTGTTCGAATCGGTGATAAGAAGTCAACCGAATCGGTAGATGCGGTAACAACCGTTCTTCTGCAATGCTTGGAGGCGGAGATGGAGGCAATATCATCAATATAAGCCATCAGCTTGCCGCCGAAAAGCGTATTGTGATTATTAACGTCAGTTGGAAATACACGAGCAATTTTATAGCATCTGGATTCTTTTACAAATGCTTGTTCCATTTAGAGGACCCCTTCTTGTTCATAGTTGTCTTATTATTTCCATTTTGAACGGTTATCGAACTTTTTTCAATGACTAATTTACCTTACATGTATGTCCGTTTTTCCCATTTTTGATGTACAATAGATGGAAAGTGTTTGTAAATGTGAGGAGTGTTCTTCTATCATGTCGAGTAGTCAAAAGATTAAATGGGGTATTTTAGGCTGTGCCAATATTGCGATTAAATCAGTTATTCCAGCGATTCAAGCATCCGCGCACGGGGAGGTGGCGGCTATTGCGAGCCGCGGTATCGAGAAAGCACAGCGGACAGCTAAGGACTTGGGCATTCCCACTGCATACGGCAGTTATGAAGAACTATTGGCTGATCCTGACATAGATGCCGTATACATTCCTCTGCCGAATCACCTTCATCTGCTTTGGACTATCCGAGCAGCGGAAGCGGGCAAACACGTACTTTGCGAGAAGCCGCTCGCGTTGAATGAGCAGCAAGCAGCAGAAATGGCTGACGCATGCAATAAAGCAGACGTTCATTTAGCAGAGGCCTTCATGTATCGCCATCATCCGCGTTATAGCCAAATTCAAGAATTAATCGCTTCAGGTAAAATAGGAGATCTACGCTCGATTCAAGGCGGGTTTACCTTCAATAATGCCGAATCTGCGGGTAATGTGAGATTCAATGCTGACTGGGGCGGCGGCGCGCTTTTCGATATCGGCTGCTACATGATCAGCCTCGGAAGGCTGATAACAGGAAAGGAGCCGGAGGCTGTTACGGTTCAAGCGTTATTCTCAGCGGAACATGGCGGCGTCGATATGATGGCCGGGGGCTTGATTGAGTTTCCCAACAGCATCCCGCTTACTTTTGAAGCGGGCATGTGGGCCGAAGAATCGAACCGTGTGGTGATAAAAGGCAGTAAAGGCCGAATCGAGATTCCTTCTGCTTTTATAGGCAATTATGAGCAGGATGGTTACGCGATCCACATGGGAGACGAACATCGGGAAAGCGGGGGGACTCGTCTGAATCATTACACGCTGCAGGTAGATCATTTTGCCCGTGTCGTATTAGGCGAGGAAGAGCCGCTTTTCATTGCGGAGGATGCTGTCCTGAACATGCGCGTACTGGACGCTTGCCTGAAATCGGCTAAGGAAAAAGCTAGAATCGTCATTGGGCAATAACATAGAGTTGCAAGGCTGGGACGTTGGTTCCCGGCTTTTTTTATTTTCTTGAAGCTCTAGGCTGTCCCCTCATTTTCCAATCCTTATTTTCCTCTAATTGCTTCTAATTATGTTAAAATAGAGATTAATATAGTTGCAATCGGCGAGACAATATGACAAAAAGGAGCTCTGCATCAATGCCCAATCAATTCATCATCGGACGTGCAGGCAGCGGCAAAAGTGAATATTGCTTAAACAAGATCCGCGAGGAATTGCTTCAAGCGCCGCAAGGCGATCCTATATTGCTGCTTGTGCCTCAACAAGCGACATTTCAGGCAGAGCATGCTTTGGTATCTACGCCTGGACTAGGCGGCATGATGCGGGCGCAAGCTTTAAGCTTTCACAGGCTTGCTCTGCGCGTCATGCAGGAGGAAGGCGGAACGGCTAGGCTGCCGATTGACGACATCGGCAAAAAGCTGCTCCTGCGCAAGCTGCTTCATGAAAGGCAAGGGGATTTAGCCTTTTATCGCAATGCCTATGAGCAGTCCGGGCTGGTAGATCGCATGCATGAGCTGTTTACGGAGTGGAAACGTTATTGCCTTACAGCGGATGGGGTGCGGGACTATGCAGAGCGGCAGGAGGATTCGATTTCCAGTAAAAATCTGCTTGCTCCTAAACTGAATGACCTTAGTTTATTGTATCGCGAATATGAATCTGTCATGAACAGCGGATTTATCGATGGCGAGGACGTGCTGACATTATTAACGCAGCAAATTCCCCAAGCGGATTGGTTAACTTCTACGCGTATTTATATAGATGGATTTCACGGTTTCACACCTCAGGAGATGGAGGTTGTTGCTGTACTGATGGCAAAGTGCCGTCAAGTGACGATGACGCTGTGCCTTGACCGGCCTTATGGGCCTGAGGAAGAACCGGAGGAGCTGGATTTATTTAATCCGACGGCAAGAACGATGGTGAAGCTGCAGCAAAAGCTGGCAGAGCGTGGCTTGGATGGCGCTGAAGTTATACAACTCAATTCTAAGGATGCCATGAGATTTACTGAAAGAGGTATGCTGGCTCATTTGGAACGAAATTTCCAACACCGCGTAGGAACGAATGCTTATGGCTACCTACCTGAAAAAGGGAACGAGCGCGAGTCTATTGGCATCTATTCTGCAGTAAATCGAAGGGCAGAGGTGGATGGACTGTGCAGGGAGCTGCTGCGTTTAGCGCGTGAGGAAGGCGTACGTTGGCGGGAAATGGCCGTTCTAGTGCGTAATATGGAAGGTTATGGAGATTTGCTGGAAACCAAGCTGCAGGATTGCGGAATACCTCACTTTTTTGATCAAAAAAAATCGGTGCTGCATCACCCTTTGGTGGAATTTATTCGTTCATCGCTTGAAACTGTTCTGTTCGGATGGCAGTACGATGCCGTGTTCCGTTGTGTAAAGACGGATTTCATCCTGCCGCTGGATGATCAAGCTGGACAAGCCCGCTGGCGTTCCCAGATGGATAAGCTTGAAAATTACGTGCTTGCATTTGGTATCGGGGGCTATCGCTGGACCGATGGCAAGCCGTGGACATATCGGCAGCATGCAACGCTGGAGGGCGAAGAGAGCGACTTAACGCTGCAAGAGGATAAACATCTGGAGGAGATGAACCAAGCTCGAGCGCTTATTGCTGAACCGCTGAAACGATTGCAGAATCGGTTGGATCAGTCTTCAACGGTGAAGCAAATGGCAGAGGCTTTATTCAGTTTGCTGAGCGAAGCTCATGCGGCTGAACGGCTGCAAGCTTGGAGCGAGGCGGCGATCTTAGCCGGAAAACCCGAGGAAGCGAAAGAGCATGGGCAGCTGTGGGGGGGCATTATGGACGCGCTCGATCAATTAGTCGAGCTGATGGGCGATGAGGAACTGGAGCCAGAGCTGTTTGCAGAGTTAATCGATACGGGACTCGAGAGTATGACGCTTGGCTTGGTGCCGCCGGCAATGGATCAGGTGCTGATCGGCAGCATGGATCGGACAAGATCATCGAAGATCGGCTACGCCTTCATTCTGGGCATGAATGACGGCGTTATTCCGCAGCGGCTTACGGAAGATGGCATTTTAACGGAGCCGGAAAGAGAGTTCATGCAGCATACGGGTCTGGAAATGGCCGACGGCAGCAGGCGGAAGCTGCTTGATGAACAGTTCCTGCTCTATACAGCACTCGCACTGCCAGACAAGATGCTGTGGTTAAGTTATCCGCTCGCAGATGAAGAAGGCAAATCGCTGCTTCCTTCCGAAGCGATTAAGGAGCTTCGGAATTTGTTTCCAACGCTTCGCGAGAAGCTCCTTACCGCAGAGCCTGCTCCCGATATGAGCCCGTCGCAGCAGCTGTCTTTTATTGCTGACCTAAAGGGAACAATCACGCAGCTTGCTGTACAGTTGAAACAGGGATTGCAGATCGGATCGGTGAACGACATTTGGGCAGAAGCCTATAATTGGCTGCTGAAACATCCAGTAGGCATGGAAGGGCTGGGACGCGTATCAAAAGCACTGCATTATACGAATCGGGAGCAGCGTCTGCAGCTAGGAACAAGCGAACTGCTGTATGGCTCTCTTGTTCAAGCGAGTGTTTCGCGAATGGAGAAGTTTACGGCTTGTCCATTCTCGCATTTTGTCTCGCACGGATTAAGACTGAAGGAACGGCGGGTATTCCGCTTAGAAGCGCCTGATATCGGGCAGCTGTTTCATGCTGCGCTCAGCGAATTCGCGCGTTCGCTTCTAATTGAAAGCATAGAGTGGGGTTCATTGACCGAAGAGGAGTGTTATGCGCGTTCGGCAGTAGTTGTCGAAGCACTTGCGCCAAGGCTGCAAGGGGAAATCCTGTTAAGCTCACACCGCTATGCTTACATAGCTCGAAAGCTGCAGGGTATCGTCGGTAAAGCGGCATACGTGCTCGGAGAGCATGGTAAACAAGGTCAGTTCTCGCCGCTCGCTCTCGAGGTTGAATTTGGCCCCGGCAAAACATTGCCGCCGCTGACGTTCGATTTGGACAACGGCAGATCAATGGCCATTATTGGACGTATTGACCGCGTGGATCAGGCAGTATCAGAGAAAGGTTTGCTGCTGCGTGTGATTGACTATAAATCTAGTCCGACAGCGCTTAGTTTGTCCGAAGTGTTCTACGGCTTATCGCTGCAGATGCTGACATATTTTGATGTCATATTGACCCATTCACAGGATTGGCTTGGAAAGAGGGCGATGCCTGCAGGGGTGCTTTACTTCCATGTGCATAATCCGCTGCTGCAGCTTAAAAATGGTATGGATCCGGGCAGAGCGCTGGAAGAGCAGCGCAAGCGGTTTAAAATGAAGGGGCTCGTTACGGCTGATCCTGAGGTAGCCGCTGCGATGGATGGCGCGCTTCGGGAAGGAAGCGGGCATTCACAGCTTGTACCTGTCGCCATGAAGGCAGACGGTTCCTTCTATAAGAACGCTTCTGTTGCTACCGAACCGGAATGGGAGCTGCTGCGAGGCTTTGTGCGCGGCAAAATACGCAGCATTGGCACGGACATCACAGAGGGCCGCGTGGATATAGAGCCTTATCGTCTCGGCAAAAAAACGGCTTGCCAGCATTGCTCTTATAAATCAGTCTGTCAATTTGATCCTTTGTTTGAAGGCAACGAGTACCGCGTTTGGAGGCCTATGCCTAAGGAGCGGTTTTGGCAGGAAATCAACATGGATACGGATACGGAATAGGAGGAAGCGCGCATGCTGGATAACCCAGTCAAACCGCAAGGAAGCACTTGGACAGACGATCAATGGCATGCAATTACGTTAAAAGGATCTAATATGCTTGTAGCCGCCGCGGCTGGTTCGGGCAAAACAGCGGTGCTCGTTGAGCGCATTATTCGCCGAATTGCCGATGAACGCGAACCCATTGACGTCGATCAGCTGCTGGTGGCGACCTTTACGAAAGCATCCGCAGCTGAGATGAAGCATCGTATCCGCGATGCGCTTGAGGCTGCGCTGCTGGAGCAGCCTAGGTCACAGCATTTACGGCGGCAGCTTGCGCTTATCGGACGAGCATCGATCACGACGCTGCATTCGTTCTGCTTAGAAGTGATTCAGCGCTATTACGCGCTTATCGGTTTAGATCCCGGCTTCCGGATGGCAAATGAGACGGAAAGCGAATTGATGCGGCAGGATTTGCTCGCTGCCTTGCTGGAGGAAAGATATTCTGAGAGCAAGGAAGCGGATGCTTTCTGGAAGCTGGCGGAGTTTTATGGCGGTGAACGGGGTGACGCAGGGCTGCATGAGCTGGTAATGAAGCTTTACGATCAGTCGCGCAGTCATCCATGGCCGGATCAATGGATGCGGGAAATGACAGCCATGTTCGGTCAAGAAGCGGAAGTTGACCTCCGTATTTGGCAGGAGAGCTTGCTGCTCAGCGTTCGCATGGATCTGCAGGGCGCTGCAGAATTATTGCGCCAAGGTATTGCGCTAACTGAACTTCCCGGCGGTCCTTCTCCCTATGGTGACAACCTGCGGGAAGATTCGCATCGGCTGGATATTTTACTGGCGGCGACTGAAGCATCATGGGATATGCTCGGTGAAGCCTTTCAAACGATAGCCTTTAGCAAGCTGAAGCCATGCAGGGGAGACAGCTTTGACAAGGAACTGCAGGAAGAAGTCAAAGCGCTTCGCAAAACGGTAAAGGATACGCTTGAAGGCATACGCAAAGAGCTGTTCATGCGTACTCCGGAGGATTTTGCCGCAGAAATGCAGCAGTTATCGCCGATCCTGACTGCCCTGACGAACTTGGTTCATGATTTCGGCATCTCCTATCAGAAGGAGAAAAGCGCTAAGCGATTGCTCGACTTTTCCGATTTGGAGCATTACTGCCTGCAAATATTGCGGGAACCGAATTCCGCTCAGGGAAATCTCATCCCTTCACAAGCCGCGCAGGAATATCGGAAGCAGTTCGCTGAGGTGCTGCTGGATGAATATCAAGACACGAATCAAGTGCAGGAAGCGATCGTCTTCCTAATCAGTAATGAGCATCCCGGCAACCGATTTATGGTTGGCGATGTCAAGCAAAGTATTTATCGGTTCCGATTGGCGGAACCGGGATTATTTTTGCAAAAGTATAAGTCCTACGCGAACGCTGATGAGGTCATGGACAGAGAGACTCCCGTATCAACTGCTGAACAGTATGGCGTTCGCATTGATTTGGCCCGCAATTTCCGCAGCCGGCGGGAGGTCGTGGATAGTGCCAATTTTATTTTCAAGCAAGTCATGAATGAGTCTGTCGGAGAAATTTCCTATGATAACCGGGCGGCGCTTGCATATGGCGCGAATTATCCTGACACGGATGGCGCAGATTACTCGGCAGAGCTGCTGCTCATTGACAGGACGGCGGAATCGGATGATGACGCGCCGGATTCGCTAATGGATGATGATGGCGAACGAGAAGGTACGGACAGCACTGAAGGGGAAGAAGCGGTATTTCCTTTTGATAGCGCCGTGGAAGAAACACAGGAGCTGGAAACGGCGCAGCTTGAAGCCAGAGCGATAGCCGTACGAATCAAGGAACTGATGGGAACCTCGCACAGCGGCGATCAGCCATTTGTTGTATTTGATAAAAAAACAGGCAACAGTCGCCCGTCAGCGTACCGGGATATCGTTATCCTGCTTCGCGCAACCGGGCAGTGGTCCCCAATCCTAATTGAAGAACTGCGCTTACAAGGCATTCCCGCTTATGCGGAATTAAATACCGGATACTTTAAAGCGACCGAAGTGGAAATTATGATGTCGCTGCTTAAGGTAATAGATAATCCTTATCAAGATGTGCCGCTTGCGGCGGTGCTTCGATCGCCAATCGTAAGCTTAAGTGCCGAGCATCTCGCTAGAGTCAGACTTGCGGCTAAGAAAGCTCCTTTTTATGAAGCGGTGCAAGCTTTTGCTGCCAGCGAAAGTGAGAAGGACTCTTTACAGGAAACGCTTGATCAACTGCGCTTATTTCTGAAGCATCTTGAGCACTGGCGGCAGGAAGCGCGAAACGGCTCTTTGGCTGATCTAATTTGGAACCTGTACCGCGAGACAGGGCTGTATGATTTTGTAGGCGCGATGCCCGGAGGTGTGCAGCGTCAGGCGAATTTGCGTGCGCTTTACGACAGGGCTCGGCAATACGAAACGACTTCTTTTCGAGGCTTGTTCCGCTTTCTTCGGTTTATAGAACGGATGCAGGACAGCGGTGCGGATCTAGGTACAGCAAGGGCTCTAGGAGAGCAGGAGGATGTAGTCCGCATCATGTCTATTCACAAAAGTAAAGGGCTGGAGTTTCCTATTGTTTTTGTGGCCGGCATAGGGAAAATGTTTAATCAGCGTGATATGCGCGAGCATTTTCTTATTCATAAGGAGCTTGGCTTTGGGCCGAAATTCGTAGACACTTCGCTTCGCATCAGTTACCCGACACTGCCTGCGCTTGCGATTCGGCGCCGGATGAAGCTGGAAACCTTAGCGGAAGAGATGCGCATTCTGTATGTCGCATTGACCAGAGCCAAGGAAAAGCTGATTCTAATCGGTACGGCCAAAAAGCTCGAGAGCTCGCTCCACAATTGGGCGCGGCTTCTGACAAACAGCGATTCCGTGTTGCCCGATTATATGCTGGCCAAAGCGAAAAGCTACTTGGATTGGATCGGTCCTGCGTTGATTCGCCATCCGGATGCGCTGTTATGGCGGCAAGCGGCAGGAAGGGACGATGCGGCTCCGGCAAAGTATGCCGAGGACCCATCGAAATGGAAGCTGGATATCGTGAGTGCATGCAGGTATGCGGGAATCGCAGAGAAAGAGCCCGCAGAACGGGCTGCTGATGAGCCGGAGGCAGAGCAAGCGGAATATGCGGAGGCGCTCAAACAAAGCTTATTGGCATTAGCCCCGATTCCGGGTGTATCCGGTTTTTGGCAGGAGGAAATTGCGGGCAGGCTATCATGGACCTATTCGTATCCGCTGGCGTCCACCTTTTTGACCAAGACGACTGTGACAGAGCTGAAACGTCTTTCTCAGAAATTAGAGGTCTTAGGGGAAGGCGCCTTACCGGTTAGTGAAGTCGCTGTTACTGAGGAAAATATTCAGAAAACTGAACGCGGGCGATCAATGGTGTATCGCAGACCTCGCTTCATGGAAGCGCGCCAGATGACAGCAGCCGAGCGGGGTACGGTATACCATGCCGTTATGCAGCTACTTCCGTTACATGTTCATCCGACGAAGGAAACCGTAGAATCGGTGCTGCAGCACATGCTTGCGCGCGAACTGTTGACTGCGGATCAGAGTGAAGTGATTGATGCTGACCATATTCTTCCATTTTTCGATACAGAAGTTGGGAAACGCTTATTAAAAGCACACAACGTGCAGCGTGAGGTGCCGTTCTCGTTCGGCCTGACTGCGGCTGAGCTTTATCCTCATGCGGATGATATAACAGCAGCTGAAACCGTGCTTGTCCAAGGCGTGATCGACTGCTTGTTTGAAGACGACAACGGACTTGTTCTGCTGGATTATAAAACAGATTCAGTTCGCGGAGCATCTACGGACGAGCTTCGCGCGAGGTATGAGCTGCAAATTCGCTTGTACGCGCGGGCGATTGAGCATATATTGCGAAAACCAATTTCACGCAGCTATTTGTATTATTTGGATAGTTCGATTTTGATCGATATGGGCTAGTTAGCCGTTTTATGAAATTCTTTTAGGAGGCTGTTATGCGAGTATTGCATACGGGAGATTGGCATTTCGGAAGGTCATTAGAGGGACGCAGCCGTTTGGATGAGCAAGCTGCATTTGTAGATGAATTGGTGCAGATTGTTAAGGATGAGGTGATTGATCTGGTTCTGATAGCCGGTGATATTTACGACTCCGTCAATCCCCCTGCGGCAGCAGAGCAGTTGTTCTATGAAGCGCTGTCTCGCTTGACAGAGGACGGAAAACGGCATATTGCTGTGATTTCCGGCAATCACGATCATCCGGATCGGCTGTCTGCTGCTGCGCCGCTTGCAGGAAAGCAAGGCATCTCGCTTGTCGGCTTGCCTCAAGCTGATCTTACTGCATTAAATATTGCGCGTACAGGGGAGCAGGCACTGATCTACATGCTGCCTTATCCTTCTGAATCGCGCTTGCAGGAGCTGCTCACGGTAAGCGGGGATGAGGATTTGCTGCGCCGCGCTTACTCGGATAAAGTGGCAGGGCTGGCGCGTGCCGCTGCATCCGGATTTCGTCAAAATGCCGTAAACCTGATCATGAGTCATTTGTATGTGCTAGGCGGAACCGAAAGTGAATCGGAACGGCCGATTCAAGTGGGAGGCGCCTACACCGTTGATACGTCAGCGCTTGATGTTGGCGCGCAGTATGTAGCGCTCGGCCATCTGCACCGCCCTCAAATGGTCAAGGCGTCATCGCCGATCAGGTATTGCGGATCGCCGCTCGCATACAGCTTTTCAGAAGCCGGACAAGCCAAATCGGTCACGATTCTCGATGTAGAGCCAGGCATGCCTGCGCAGATGCGGGAAATATGGCTGAGCAGCGGAAAGCCTTTGGTAAATTGGAAGGCGACAGAAGGACTGGCGCAGGTGTATCGATGGCTTGATGAAGGACGCGATGCGAACGCTTGGATTGATGCGGAAATCTATTTAACGGAAGCAATGACCTTGGAGCAGATTCATCTGCTGCGCAAGGCGCATGCAGGATTGCTGCAGATTCGCCCTGTGTATCCGGAGATGGAAAAGCTGGACAATAGGAAGGTGCAGGGCTTATCTTCCTTGCCGGTGGAGGAGTTGTTCAGCCGGTTTTATACACGTCAAACTGGCGGCGCCCAGCCGGAGCCTGAGCTTGTGAAGTTATTTCTCGAGCTGCTGCAGGAGGAGAAGGATGGGCAAGAGCAGAGATAGCAGTGTAAGGGATTAGAGAACAAAAAGAGATAATAGATAATAGATAATAGACTAGAATTAAGGAATTAGGAAGGGGAAAGCTGGAATGCGGCCGATCATGCTGCAGCTGTCAGGGCTGCAAAGCTATAGAGAAATGCAGGAAATCGATTTTACAAAACTGTGTGACGGGGGCGTATTTGGCATATTCGGTCCTACGGGCAGCGGGAAATCGACAATTCTTGATGCGATGACTTTAGCTTTGTACGGCAAAGTTGAACGCGCGAGCGGAGGTACGCAAGCCATCATGAATCACGCGGAACAATCCTTGTACGTGTCGTTTACATTTGAACTGGAGAATGCTGCAGGAGCTGTACGATACCGGGTTGAACGGCAGTTCAAACGAGGCTCGGAGGTGACAGTTAACAACACAGTCAGCCGATTAATCCAACTGTGTGAGCCGGATCCTGTTGTCCTTGCGGATAAAGCGGGGGATGTGACGCAAGGGGTTCAACAAATTTTGGGCTTGTCGATGCCGGACTTCACTCGTGCTGTGGTGCTGCCCCAAGGTAAATTTGCCGAATTTTTGCAACTGACCGGCAAGGATCGGCGCGCAATGCTGCAGCGCTTATTTCATCTTGAGCTATATGGGGATGAGCTGAGCGTCAAAATCAGCCGCAGATTGAAAGAGACGGACAGCAGCTTAAAACAAGTGACGGCTGAACAGACAGGGCTGGGCGATGCCTCAACAGCGGCGGTGGAGGCGGCTAACGATCGGCTAGCGGCCTCGATTGCCGAAGCTGCCCGGGAACGCGAGCAGTTAACTCGCTGTGAAGCGCTCCATGAAGAGCAAAAACAGCTAATTGCTTGGCAGGATGAAGAAGTCAAATTGCTAAGTGACAAAGCACAGGTAGAAGCTGAATCGGCTAAGGTGAAGGATTGGGAGCAGCAGCTCGAAGAAGCGGAGCGCGCGGAACGAGTGCATCCGTATGTAGAGCAGTGGGAAATCACAGATCGTGAGCAGACGGCCACCCTCCTAGCATTAACTGCAGCGGCAAATGCAGGGAAGACTGCAGAAATTCAACTGGAAACGGCGCTGAAGGCTAGTGCGACAGCAGATCACGAACTGTCTTCCGGGGAAAGTTCGCTCATTGTGAAAATTAACGGTCTGGAGCAGGCGCTGGAGTGGGAGCGGGAGCTTGCGTTCATGCAGGAGGAAGCAGCCAACCTTCAGGCTGTAGAAGCAATGGAACGCCAGAAGCTGGTTCTTGCCGGGCAGGAGCTGCAAGTACTAGAAACGAGGAAAGAAAAAGCAGTTAACCTGCAAATAGAGCTCAAACAGCAATTGAAAGGCATAGAGATTAGCGCTGCAGACCGTGAACGAGCTGCGGCGGCATTACAAGCCAAAGCTGCATTAGATACACAAGACAAGCAACTGAATGAGTTGTTATACGATCTGGAAGCGCAGCAGGCCTTGATGAAGTCAGTACATAGCCAATTGCAGGCATTAACGCTACAGGAATCACCCATGAAAGAGCAGCGTAAGTCGTGGTTCGCGCAGCTGCAAATTCTTAGTGAAACGAATACGGCTATCGAGCAGCAAGCAGCTGAACTGTCAGCCAGCTTTAAAAGTTGGATATCAGAAGATGAGCGATTGCTTCGTCTGCAGGAGCGCGGGCAGCTTGCGCAGCAATTAGCAGCAGAACTGGCTGACGGTGAAGCTTGTCCGGTGTGCGGCTCGCATCAGCATCCGGCTAAGCTCTCTGTAACTGCTGGAGGTATTGTACATGCTGATGAAGCAGAGCGGCTGTCCGAACAGGAAACAAGGAATTACCGTGAACTTGCTGAAAAACTGCATGAAGAAACGCAACATATTTTATTGGACTTGAAACAGCAGCGTATGCTGCTGGAATCGACAAAGGCACAGTCGATGATTGCCTTCCAACAGAGCAAAGATGGTGAAACGAAAGGAACTAATTCCAGTCAAACACAAAGGGTTTCCCCGAATGTGCAAGAAGCGGCAGCAGCTTTTCAATCTATTGTCATGCAAGCAACATTTGATGCAGAAGGTAGTGACAAGTTCAGCAAGAGAGCCGAGTCTGTCCTTGTATATGAGAAAGCGACCCAACATGTAAGAGAAGCAAACGTCTCGGGAAATGAGGCGTTGCAAAGCATCATGGAAGCATGGGCAAATATGCAAAGCGAATGGCAGTCTTTAGAAGGGCGTCAGCGTGAGGAGAAAGCCCGCTATGATGCGGCGGCAGGGATCTTAACAGCGCTCGAAGCAAAGGTACAAGCGGCTCGTAAGCTGCTTGTAGAACTGACCGAAGCTTGGACAGCCCGTTTTCCGGACTGGACGCCTAGCGAAGCAGAGACTGTCGCTGAACGGCTGTCTGAGCAGGACCGTCAGTCCGATACGCTTAGAGAGCGCATCGAGAAGAGCGTTCCTGTGCTGGATGAGCTTCAGCACAGCCTGGATGCCGTACGCCAGCGCGTGCAGGCGCACGACAAATCAGCCCTGCAGCTCGCCACGCAGCTGCAGGGCTCGGCCCAGCTTGCAGCTGCCAAAGCGCAGCAGCTGCAAGCTAGCACCGGCGGCGCCGCAGCCGCGCCGCAGCTCTCCGCTGCGCGCGAGGCGCTGCAGGCGCTCCGCCTGTGCGCGCAGCAAGCCCGCAGCGCGCTTAGCGACGCGCAGCGCGTGCAAGGCTTGGCGGCTCAGGCGCTGAGCGCCGCCGAAGCATCGCGAGCCGCTGCCGTGCGCGGTCTCGAAGAAGCCGAGCGCGCCCTTGCCGGCGCGCTCGAGGAGGTCGCTTTCGCCTCTGTAGAGGCGGCGAAAGCGGCTAGGCTCGCGCCGGCGCAGAGACGCGAGCGGCAGTTGCTCTCGGCGGCGCACCGCGAGCGGGAGCAGGCGCTGCTGGCCCAGCTGCAGCAGCTGGCCGCGAAGCGGCGCGGGCGCGAAGTGACGCCCGAGGCTTGGGCGCTCACCCAGGCTGAGCTGCGTGAGGCGAAGCGGCGTGATGAAGAAGCGCTGCAGCATAAAGCCCGTGCTGAACGGGATGCAGAAGAACTGAAGCTGCGGAACAGCAGGTGGCAGACACTTGAACAATCCCGGCTGCTGCACGCTGAGCAATTAGACCGGTTAACGAAGCTTCAATATGTGCTGAAAGCAAATGCATTTGTGGAATATTTAGCGGAAGAACAGCTGATGCAGGTAAGTCTTGCGGCATCTGAGCGGCTTGGACAATTAACAAGGCAGCGCTATGCGCTGGAAGTGGACTCAGGCGGCGGTTTTGTGATACGCGATGACGGAAGCGGCGGTGTGCGAAGACCAGTCAGCACTTTATCCGGAGGCGAAACATTTTTAACCTCGTTATCCTTGGCATTGGCTCTCTCCGCACAAATTCAACTCAAAGGCGAATATCCGCTAGAATTTTTCTTCTTGGACGAAGGCTTTGGCACGTTGGATCCGGATCTGCTGGATATGGTTGTCAGCGCGCTGGAGAAGCTGCATACAGACCGGCTTACAGTTGGTGTAATTTCACACGTCTCAGAGCTTAGGGCCCGTTTGCCGCGTAAGATTATCGTTCATCCGGCAGATCCTTCCGGTAAAGGCAGCCGTATTGAACTGGAAGCTTTATGATTCCAGATTTCACAGCTGTAACTTATCAATTACCAATTTTGTTGAGAGATTGCGCGCTTGCATGCAACAGGGCTGTCCTAGCAGCATTAATACTGCTGGGACAGCCCTGTTAGATATCATTTAATGGGATGATAGTGCCGCTATGCTTTCAGCTTCTTTGGTGATCATCCGTGCCGCATTGCGGGCGCTGGAGAATGCGCGCTCAGCCAGCTCGCCTTTGCCGACACATCCATCGCCGCAGAAATAAAAGGGCACGTTCTCAATTCTAGTCGGCAGCAATTCGTTGCTTACGATGTGCTTAACGCTGGTTACCATCGCCTTCTTAGATACACGCTTCACCACTACGGCTTCCCGCCAACCGGGATAATAGGTGTCGAACAGCGACTCCATCTGAGCAGTCTTACTATCCAAATACGCTTTGCGGTCCTCCTCATTATTGAAGCGGTCGCTCAAGTAAGCGATACCCTGCAGCAGTTGCCCCCCGGTTGGTACGAGAGTGTGGTCTGTTGCTGAAACATCGCTGATAAACAATTTGTTGTCCATGTCGCTGATATAATGGAAAGGCCTTGCGATGACAGAGCTGAGCCCAATATCATAGACCATAACTTCATTTGCTGTATTTTTCTCATAAGGACCAAGGAATGGTTCCCAAGCCGTACCCTTTAACAGCTTGACGACCTGCTGCACGGGCATAGCAAAGATGACTTTGTCGAAGGCTTCTTCTCGATTCTTAGTCCTCAATACGAATTTTCGATCCGCGTAAATTACGCTGTCCACGCCTTCCTGCAGACCTATCTCGAAACGTCCGGAAGCTTGAATTTTTTGTTTTAATTGATTCGTGATGACAGCCCAGCTGCCAAGCACATAATTGACCGGACGGCTTGATAGAAACAGATTATGGTAATATTCGCTGATTGTAGCACCGGAAACTTGGCGCGCTTCCTCCGGCGTAATAAAGAAGTTGGAGCAGACAAGGTGCTCCCATAATTGTTTCACTTCTTCGCTGGCATCCGATACGGCTAAGTAATCACCTAATGTGTCATAATGCTTGACGGTGTGAATGTTGGCAATGATCGCTGAAATTTCTGCCGCAAATCGCACTTTTTGAATCGGGGTGAGCAGATCCGTTTTGATCAGATTGATAAAATCAAGCGGCGCGGGCGTCAGTTCTCCATGCTTAGCGTAAACGACCTTGCGTTTATCAACTTGTTTGGAGCTGAATGATAAGCCTAATTCTTTCTCTAAATCCGTCAACGTATGCCGATCGATGCCATAGATAGCGTGGGCGCCGTAATTAAGCGTGAATCCGGATTTTTCATAAGTAAACGCTCTGCCGCCAAGCTGCGGACTGCGTTCAAACAAAAAGCCTTCGACAAGTTGATTTTCTGATAAATATGCGGCAGCCGTTAGTCCGGCTAGTCCGCCTCCGATGACAGCAACTTTCATTTTTGGTTCCTCCTTATTGTCCGGCTCTAGGTGCAAGGCTACTGATGCATGATCAGACCGCAAGCCGGACCACATCCATGATAAATGACGCCGAAGCATCAAGGTTAGATCGGTATGTTCTTCCGTGCACCAGGCGTTTACAGTCCCGGTATAGACTGTAATGAGCATTTCCACTTTATTCGGCTCCGGAAGCCAATGCAGCAGGGCATCTGTCAAGCGCCGGAGATGCTGGCGATCGGCCAATTTAACCGTTTCGCTATGGAGCGTCAGCGCGTAAAAACTGCGGATAAGCCTAGGGTGCCCAGCGATATTAGACGCTAAGTCCATAAATAAGCGATTAATGTGTCCTTCTAAAGACTGCACATGATTAGGGCTTTGCTGAAGCCAGGAATCAATAAGGGCATTTTGTCTTAAGCTGACTTCGCTTAGCATGTCTTCTTTACTTTTAAAATAATGATAGAAGGTTCCTTTGGAACTGTTCGTTGCGGCGATAATATCGTCAACGGACACGTTCTCGTAACCCCGTTCCATAAACATGTGAAGAGCGGTATTCAGAACGAATTCCCTCTTTTTACGAGTCGATGCTCTCATGAAGCGGTTCATGCACTGCACCCCTATGCGCTAATGATACTAACATTATATGCATTAGATGCAGCATAGTCTACTCAAAATTAGACTAATGGTCTATTATATATTTGTACTTATTATGCTTTATAGGATGACCCAAATGCACTAACGAATACAGGCCTCTGGATTTTTATTTGCCAACTGGTATACTGGAAATATAATGCTTGAAAGGATGATGTTTTATGGTACAAACACAGATTGCTGCAAGGACCGCTGGGGGGATCCTCTGCTAGTCATCAGCTAACGGTTTGGAGGATTCTCCCGGTGGTTCATCATGTCAATTAAGGCATATTGTAGCCATACGAACGGAGGAACCCCGATTGGAAAACATTTTTTTAGGTTGGAACGAACGATTGAACGAGGCTTTTAGAATTTATGGACAACAGGGCTTCACGCCAGGGCGTATAGCCTTAGAACATAAACAGATGTATAACGTAATCACGGAGCAGGGTGATTATCTTGCTGAAGTCTCAGGTAAGCTCAGACATGAGGCGCAAGGGCGAGATGCCTTTCCGGCAGTTGGCGATTGGGTTGCGCTGAGAGTCAGAGAAGATGAAGGACGTGCTACTATTCATGCAGTTTTGCCGAGATGGAGCAAGTTTTCCAGAATGGCTTCAGGCAGCGAAAAAGTGGAACAGATTGTTGCGGCTAATGTGGATACGGTGTTTCTTGTTAATGCATTGAACCAGGATTTTAACCTCCGCAGAATGGAACGTTATTTAACGTTAGCATGGGAAAGCGGCGCTGCGCCTGTCATAGTGCTGAGCAAAGCCGATTTATGCGGCGCTGTTGAGGAGAGAATGTTAGAGACGCAGCATGTTGCGCTGGGTGTGCCTATTCATGCCGTCAGTACTGAAAAGGAGACGGGCATAGAAGCATTGCAAAGCTATTTGTCACCTGGACAAACCGTTGCGCTGCTTGGATCATCCGGTGTTGGCAAATCTACATTGGTAAATCGGCTAGCAGGCAAACAGCTTTTGAAAACGGGAGATATTCGAGAAGACGACGGCAGAGGCAAGCACACAACAACACACAGAGAGCTTGTGCAGCTGGCTTCAGGCGCGTTTCTTATTGATACCCCGGGTATGCGTGAATTGCAGCTGTGGGATTCGTCTGAAGGTCTTACTTCGGCATTTGAAGATGTAGAGGATTTATCGCAGGCATGCTACTATCAAGATTGCTCCCATGATTCCGAGCCGGGCTGTGCCGTTAAACAAGCGATTACCGAAGGCGCACTTAGCTATGAACGGTTTCAAAGCTATTTGAAATTGAGCAAAGAACTAGCCTATCTGGCACGCAAGGATGATAAATCCTTACAAGCAGCAGAGAAGCAAAAATGGAAGAAAATACACCAAGCTATGAAACAACATAAAATTCGACATTAAGAAAAGGCGGATTGTGGATGAGTTGTATTTTTTGCAAAATCGTTGAAGGCTCGCTGCCTTCTAGAAAAGTATACGAAAGCGATCATGTGCTAGGTTTTCACGACATCGTGCCGGCGGCGCCGGTTCATGTGCTGATTATTCCTAAAAAACATATTCCTTCTATGAATGAAGCGGGAGCTGAAGATTGGGAAGTAATCGGGGAGATGCATAAAGCAGCTCAGCAAGTAGCGCGTGACCTTGGAATTGCTGACAGCGGTTACCGTCTTGCCAACAATTGCGGTGAAGACGGCGGCCAAGAAGTGCTGCACTTGCATTATCATTTGCTCGGCGGAACCAAACTGGCTCCGCTTAGCGCCGATCATGATTAAAAAATGAGTTTTTTTAATAAATGCAGGTGAACGGTAAAGACTTCAAGTTGACACCCCCTTTCTATATCACCTATAATGAAATTTGATGAACCGCTTTGTCTTGGACGGTCTGTTCGGAGGGAGGGAAAAACTGGTGTCAGAAACTCGAGTTCGTAAGAATGAAACTATAGATGCTGCACTTCGTCGCTTTAAGCGCTCCATTGCGAAGGACGGCGTGTTGGCGGAAGTGAAGAAACGCAAACATTACGAGAAGCCTAGTGTGAAACGCAAGAAGAAATCTGAGGCGGCTCGTAAAAGAAAGTTCTAGGAGGCAACACATTACATGAGCTTAAATGAACGATTGAACGAAGACATGAAGCAAGCCATGAGAAGCCAAGAAAAGTTTAAACTGTCCGTAATTCGTATGGTTCGAGCATCCATAAAGAACATCGAAATCGATCAGAGGAAAACTTTGGATGACAATGAAGTGCTTGATGTTCTGAGTCGTGAAATCAAACAGCGCAAAGATTCCCTCCAAGAATTTGAAAAGGCAGGCCGTGATGATTTAGCAGAGAACTTGAAAGCAGAGATTGCTATTTTGATTGAGTACCTGCCGCAGCAGTTATCCGAGGAAGAAGTAAAAGTTATTGTACAGCAGACTATCCAAGAAGTAGGCGCTTCCTCCAAAGCGGACATGGGGAAAGTCATGGGAGCGTTAATGCCGAAAGTGAAAGGACTCGCTGATGGCAAAATTGTCAATCAGTTAGTTCAGCAATTACTCTCATAAATGAACATCAGTTTGGCCGGAAAGCCGTTTGCGCTTTCCGGCCTTTTCACATTTGTGTATATGGATTGAAACGATTACATAAGCATCCCGTATATGTAATTACAAAGCGGTTGTAACCGAGTGATGGTTTACATTAGAAAGGAGGAAAAGAATAATGGAAAGTGCGGCTGCATTTTTAACAGGTCCTATTGCTGCAACATTATTGCTGATTATAGGAATCGTTGGCATTGCGCTTGAACTTATGTTCTTAAATTATGGATTGTTTGCGCTTGCGGGCATTGCCGGTTTTGGCTTGTATTTTGCAGCTCAATATGTAGCAGGATATGCGCATAACGGCGATTTATATTTATTCGGATTCGGCATAATTCTACTTATCTTAGAACTTCTAATCACCAGTTTCGGCATTCTAGGCGTGATTGGTGCCTTATGTCTATTTACAAGTGTTGTTATGGCTTCGCCTAATCCCGGGCAAGCTGTTGTGTCTTTAATTGTGGCACTAGTGGCAGCGATCATTATTATTGTGTTTGCATTCAAATATTTTGGCAATCGAGGCACATGGAATCGGTTCATTCTAAGGGATCGCTTAACTACGGAAGAAGGCTATGTGTCTAATCCGGAGCAATCGCATTTACTCGGGCTAAAGGGAACGGCCATCACGCCGCTTCGTCCTGCGGGAACCGCTTTAATTAATGGTAAACGAATCGATGTTGTGACGCAAGGCGAGTTTATTGCCTCAGGCCAAGCAATTGAAGTTACATTAATTGAAGGCGTACGGGTTGTTGTGAGGGAGCCATTGCCGAACAACTAGTAACTTGTGGTTATTCTAATTTATTACCAATGCTATTTAGCACGTTTAAATCAAAATTTGTTTAAAAGGATGGGATTTCATGGACTTACAGCCGGTTTTTTATTTATTAATCGCTGCAGTTGTGATTGTTGCGCTTGTCATGTTTTTTAGTTTTTTCCCTGTCATGCTGTGGATTTCGGCACTAGCTTCAGGGGTGCGGGTAGGGATTTTCACACTCGTAGCTATGCGATTGCGCCGTGTAACGCCTAGTCGAATTGTCAACCCTATGATTAAGGCAACAAAAGCAGGCTTAGGACTTACCATTAATCAGTTAGAAAGCCATTACTTAGCTGGCGGTAACGTTGACCGTGTAATAAACGCTTTAATCGCAGCGCATCGCGCCAACATTCACTTGGAGTTTGAACGGGCTGCAGCCATTGATTTGGCAGGCCGCGATGTTCTGCTTGCTGTTCAAATGAGCGTTAATCCGCGCGTTATTGAGACGCCGACTGTATCTGCGGTTGCGAAGAACGGTATTGAAGTTAAGGTTATTGCAAGGGTAACGGTTCGTGCCAACATCGACCGTCTCGTTGGCGGAGCCGGGGAAGAAACGATTATAGCACGTGTAGGCGAGGGGATCGTAACAACTGTTGGTTCAAGTGAATCGCATAAGGATGTGCTTGAAAATCCAGACATGATTTCGCGCACTGTTCTGAGTAAAGGCCTTGATGCAGGCACGGCGTTTGAGATTTTATCGATTGATATCGCGGACGTCGATGTAGGCAAAAACATTGGCGCGCATCTTCAAACCGAACAAGCGGAAGCAGATAAGCGAATCGCACAGGCGAAGGCAGAAGAACGTCGCGCAATGGCAGTTGCTCAAGAGCAGGAGATGAAAGCCAGGGTCGTGGAAATGCGCGCCAAAGTTGTGGAATCAGAGTCTCAAGTGCCGCTGGCAATGGCTGAAGCGCTGCGCACCGGTAACATAGGCGTCATGGATTACATGAATTTGCAGAATATTACTGCGGATACTCAGATGCGCAATTCGCTCGGAAAGCTTAATGATCCGGGCAAAAGCGATAAGGAATAGCTATGGGGTCTTTAATTTCTTTTATTTTCGGACACTGGTATTTGGTTGCCATTCTCTTCTTTATCCTTTCTTTATTTAGTAAGGGAAGCCGTAATCAAGCAAAGCCAATGCCGCCTTTTGGCGGTGAAGGAGCACGGCCATCTGCGGGAAAACGTTTTGCAGATGCCGAAGCAAGGCCCAAACAGCAGCAGGCATCGCCATTGAGATCGCAGACAGCGCCGCAGAAACAGCAGCCGCGTTTGTCAGCTCAGCCGCAAGAGCATAAAACATCCATGAAGACGATGGATACAGCGATGGAGCCGAATGAAGTCAATGCTATGGACAATTATTATGACTCCGAAGCTTATAAAAAAGCGCAAGAGAACATTTATGAACATTCACCTGTGACAGAAGAACGAGCAGCTCAACCACAACCAGGTGCGCGTCAACTGGAAGCCAATCAATTGGCTCAGGGCATTGCATGGGCTGAAATTCTCGGTCCTCCGCGTTCGAGAAAGCCTTACAAATTGCGCTAGCCTTGTAAGGGCTATGAATAGAAAAGATATGAACCAGATCGAATTAATCGATCTGGTTTTTTTTATCTCAATGCATTTAATTATGATCGGCTGCAGGAGGATGCAATGATTGTACATATGGCGTGTTACTTGCCTTCAGCATATTCTAACGCCATGACGCATACTTTTGTAAAAAGCCTATGCCTAATTCTTGAGCTATGCCATGCCCTGTAAGCACCTTATAACGGCTATGCTTCGTTAATGGTCTGCAAGTAGAGGAGGTCTGCCCAAACGATGCGCAGCTTAACCCGCAAATGGAATCAATTCACCGCCAAATTGCTCGACCTCCCTCAAGACGTAGTACAAGATTTGCCGCGCATTACCATGATCGGCAATGTGCAGCTGTACTTGGAAAATCATCGCGGCATTCAACAATTTAATGAAAGTCATTTAACGCTGAATCTGAGCAAAGGGAAGCTGGAGATCGTCGGCAAAAACTTGATCATTCGTCAAATATTCACGGAAGAAGTATTTATCGAAGGGATTATCGAAGATATCAAATATGTGCCTTAAAGGGGGCTTTTCGGACATGCGGTCGGCAATGATTTCATGGTTTCGCGGATATATTCAGATTGAAGTACGGAGTAAAGTGGGACAACCTGTCGAAACGCTGCTTAACAGTCTTCTTAAGAATGGAATCGTAGTGTGGGATATACATGTCAGCAGCGGAAACAGGCTCCAATGCTTTGTATACGTAAGTGATTTTTACAGGCTTCGTCCGCTTTTAAAAGAGACAGGCTGTCGGGTCCATGTGAGCTTAAGATCTGGCCTTCCATTTCTTCTGCTCAAATTATCGAAGCGCAAGCTGCTTGGAGGCGGAATTATTGCCTTTATCGTCAGCTTATATCTTCTCTCTTCCCTTGTCTGGCAAGTTACAGTCAGCGGTAACGAAAAAATCGCGACTTCGCAAATTATAGAAACTGCACATGATCTAGGCATTTATAAATTTCAATGGAAATATAAAGTGGATGATTTCGATGCTATTGCCGCTAAGCTGCAGATGGCCCTGCCAGGAACGACTTGGGTTGGAGTCGAGATGCGCGGTACACATCTGATTATTCATGTAGTGGAAGCCACAATCCCCGAAAAGAAACCTCTTATGAATCCCCGTAATATAGTGGCTTCTAAGAATGCTGTGATAACTGAGATTCTTGCCAGTAAAGGAAAGCCGCTCGTCAGGCCTAACACCTATGTGCGCAAAGGCGACGTTCTAATCTCAGGTGTTATCGGCGAAGGTGCCAATCAAAAAATTGTGGTCGCAAACGGTATCGTAAAGGGGATTGTCTGGTATCTTTCCAAAATTGAAGTTCCGCTCGTTCAAAATTATAAAGTTTATACGGGTGAAGAAGTAACCAGAAATTATTTGGTTACCGGAACCAGAGCTTTGAAGTTGACAGGGTATGGCAAGCTGCCCTTTAGTACGTATGAGACGATTCCGACTCGTTCTGCCCTGCATTTCCGGGGATATACCTTGCCAATTGGCTGGTTAAAGGAGAAGATTATGGAGATGCATGAAGTGCAGCGCCCAATCACGCAGGAAGAGGCTCATAATCAAGGTTTAGCAAAAGCCAGAATCGAATTATTGCAAGCAGCAGGCAAGGATTCTCGCATCGTAAACGAAAAACTTTTGCATGAAAAAACAGAGAATGGTAAAGTTTATATTGAAGTCCATTTTGAAGTAGAAGAATCTATCCTTCAAGAGCAGCCTATCGTCACACAAGGAGAATGAGGCCTGTTGGTTGAACATGCACAAATTGTAAAAATTCCTCTGTCAAACGGAGCAGAAGCCTTGTCGCTTTTCGGCCCGCAAGATAAGTTTCTACAGCTTATCGAAAGTGAAATAGGTGCGCAGATATTTACTAGAGAAGCGGAAATTACGATTCAAGGAAACAGAGAGCAGACTGAATCGCTGCAGCAATTATTTGAAGTGCTGCTTCAGCTTATTCGCAATAACTATATCTTGTCTGAACGCGATGTCAAATACGCCATTGAATTGGCTAAAGCCTTAAAAGCCGATCAATTGCTTGATTTGTACAAAGGCGAGATCACCATGACGCATAAAGGCAAGCCGATACGCGTCAAAACGATTGGGCAGAAGCATTACGTTACTACGATTAAAAACAAAGATATCGTTCTAGGCATAGGACCGGCTGGAACAGGCAAAACCTATCTGGCTGTCGTGCTTGCTGTTGTTGCTTTAAAAGAAGGCCGAGTCAAACGCATCGTCTTAACGCGGCCTGCCGTTGAAGCCGGGGAAAGCCTAGGTTTTCTTCCTGGTGATTTGCAAGAAAAAGTAGATCCTTATTTACGTCCCCTGTATGATGCGTTAAACGACGTTCTGGGACCTGATCAGGTGGCCAAATCACTTGAACGCGGATTGATCGAAATTGCACCTCTTGCTTATATGAGAGGACGCACCTTGGATGATTCTTTTATTATTTTAGATGAGGCGCAAAACACTACGCCGGAGCAAATGAAAATGTTCTTGACGCGTCTTGGTTTCGGTTCCAAGATGGTCATTACCGGCGATGTAACGCAAATTGATTTGCCAAGGGGCAAAACCTCGGGTTTAATCGAATCAGAGCGTATTTTACGCAATATTGAAGAAATAGGTATCATCTACTTTGCTGAAGAGGACGTTGTGAGACATTCACTTGTCCAAAAAATCATTGTCGCCTACAACGCAGATAAAGACAACCGCAGTTGACAACGGAGGACAGGCTATGTCGAATAACGAAGATCACGCCCAAGGTCAATTTTCGGATCGCATAGGTTGGAAAACGAGCAGATGGATTCGCGTATCGCTCTATTTATCCATGGCCATCTTGATCTACTTTTCTTTAATACACAGGCTCATTCCTCAACGGTTCGATATTCAAGTGGGGGCGGTGAGCACGAAAACGATCTATGCGCCTAGTCAAACCGTAAACGAGAAGGAAACGGAAAAGACCAAAGAAGATGCGGTCAAGAAAGTGGAACCGATTTATCAAATTGTGAATTTTCACAACGAAAATACGGTTGAATCTTTGTTCTATCGGGTTGATCAAATTAATGCGGATACGGAAGTTAAGGCCGAAGATAAGGTAAGCATTTTCCGAAGTGTGCTTCCGTCGATCATTCGTGATGCGAATGATGCCGTCATCCGCAGCAGCGGTTTTAATTCCAATCCGGCGTTAATTGATGAGATCAACAATAAATTAGCTGCACAGCAGTATAAAATTGCTGAAGAATCCTTTTTTAAATTTCCAAGGATCACCAAGGAAGATATTGCTGCGATGACACCAGTGGCAAAAGAAATTGTTGCCAAGCTTATGAACGACCAGATAACGGATGCCCAAACAGCGAGAACCAAAATTACTGAACTTGTAAATTCATCTCAACTAACGAAAAATACAATGCGAGAACTTGTGCAGGAAGCGGCGCGGGCTGTAATTACTCCTAATAAATTTTTCGATGCGGAAGCAACCGAAAAAGCCAAAACACTGGCTCGCGAGAGTGTAAAGCCAATCTACATAAACAAAGGCGATGTTCTTATTTCCAAGGGTGAGCGAGTTACGGAAGGCACCTACCAAACGCTGCTGGATCTGGGGCTCCTCAAGGGGAATATGAACTATTGGCCATATATTGGCTTAATTATATTAGTTGGGCTTTTAGTGTTATTGTTAGTCATTTACATACGTCAAAACCAGCTTCCAATCGCGCTTAATAACTCGCAGCTCTTGATGTTTGTTTTGATTGTAGCTATTAACGTTGCTGGCATGAAAATAATTGCGCTGGGACAAAATCTAGGTTATCCGTATATCGTCTATATTGCCCCAGTTGCCGTGGGCAGCATGCTGATCGCTATTTTACTGCAAGCCCCGATAGCGCTTCTCTCAGCAGTCATGTTCAGCATATTGGCATCCGTCATCTTTAATCTGGATCATACGCAGTTATTTGATTTTCGCTACGGTCTTTTATTTCTATTCGTAAGTATTGCCTCTGTTTTTGCCATCAATAGAGCAAGTCAAAGAGCATCTATTCTGAAGGCAGGCGCCTTGGTGTCATTAGTAAATCTAATTACCGTTTCAGCTTTTTTCATGATTGACGGCTTTGGCTCTACTAAACATACAGCGCTTTCGCTGCTGTTTGGCGGTGCAAGCGGATTATTGACGGCGATGGTGGTGATTGGGCTGCTGCCTTTTTTTGAAGTGGCGTTCCGCATTCTGTCACCGCTTAAGCTTGTTGAGCTGTCCAATCCTAATCATCCGCTATTGCGAAAACTGTTAACTGAAACACCAGGTACCTACCATCACAGCATTATGGTTGCGAATTTAGCGGAGACAGCAGCAGAGGCAGTAAGAGCTGACGGTCTTTTGTGCCGGGTCGGCGCGTATTATCATGATATTGGCAAAACAAAACGGCCTAGTTATTTTATAGAAAATCAGACGAATATGGAAAATCCGCATGATCGGATTGATCCCGCGCTTAGCAAATCCATTATTATCGCACACGCCCGCGACGGTGTGGAATTACTGAAGGAAGCTAGCATGCCTAAGCAGATATGCGATATTGCGCAGCAGCATCATGGGACTACTTTGCTTCAATACTTTTATCATAAAGCCGCAAGCTTATCGGAACAGGATGGAACAGCATTGAAAGAGGAAGATTATCGTTACGAGGGCCCAAAAGCACAGACCAAAGAAGCGGCAATTGTAGGCATTGCAGATTGTGTTGAAGCTGCTGTCCGCTCCATGCGTAATCCGACGATGGAACAAATAGATACGATGGTTCGCAAAATTATCAAGTCCAGACTCGATGACGGGCAGTTCAACGAATGTGATCTGACCTTGAAGGATTTGGACCATATTGCAAAAGCGTTGAATGAGACGTTGCTTGGCATTTTTCATTCAAGAATCGAATATCCCGGCGAAACGAAAGTGGAGGTATAACCATGTCCCAATTACGATTATTATGGAACAATGAACAAGAAGCGGTTCAAATTCCTGAAACATGGATTGCGAAATTAAAAGAACTGTTAGTATTGGTTGGCGAGACTGAAGGTGTCGATGGCGGCGAAATTGCCCTAACCTTCGTTGATGATGAACGGATTCATGAATTAAATAAAATGTACAGGGGCATCGACCGACCTACAGATGTCTTATCTTTCTCCATGCTGGAAATGGGCGAGGATGAGCAAGTCATCCTTTATGAAGACGAGTATGAGGTCGAAGAGAGCGATGACGAGTCGACTGATCCAGATGGGGATCAAGAGTCTGAAGAAACGGACATTGACGATGAGGCCGATGAGGATCTGATTGTCGAACCGCTAGGAGACATCATTATTTCTGTCCAAACCGCTGCAGCGCAAGCAGAGGAATATGGACACTCCATCGAACGCGAGATCGGGTTTCTATTTGTTCATGGCTTTTTGCACGTGATTGGATACGACCATGAGGATGAAGGTGCAGAAAAAGCCATGTTTGCTAAGCAAGAAGCTATTTTGCTGAAAGCAGGCTTGACGCGTTGAAGCGGGAGCGCAAATGGCTTCTTAGCTTTCGCTATGCCTATGAAGGCATACAGTACGCGCTGAGTACGCAGCGTAATATGAAATTTCACTTTTTTGCTGCGTTTATCACCTTGACGGCTGCGCTGCTGCTTGGTCTATCCAAAACGGACGTACTTTTTATTTTACTGGCTGTTACGCTGGTGATCGTGACGGAACTGATGAATACCGGTATGGAAAAAGCGGTCGATTTGGCGATGCCCGACATTCACCCCCTTGCTAAAATCGCCAAAGATGTCGCAGCGGCTTCCGTGCTCGTATCAGGTTTTTTTGCAGTTGCTGTAGGAATGGTGGTATTCTATGATCCTATAGATCAGCTGTTAAGGAAGGCTAGAATGCAATCCAGCGGGCTGACGCCTGGCTCGATTTGGCTGCTTATTGGTCTTGTCATGCTGACAGTGATTGTTGTAGAGATGCGGATATCTCGCCCGCAGAGATGGCCTAAGCCCAGTTTGTTAGCGGCCTGTGCGCTTGCAGTTGCAACGATCATTGCTTTTCTGGCTGAATCAAGTCTTATTGTCCTTTTGGCCTATTTGCTGGCTGGACTCGTTTTATTTATTTTATATGAAAAAAAGCGCCGGTCCTTGTTGTCTCTCTTGTTTGGAGGTTGGATCGGGAGTACGGTGACGTTACTCATATATTTATTTCAGCACAAATAGAGAGGAATACCCAGATGGAATCAAATGAACTGTTGCATCATGCTTCCAAAGCAAGAAAACAAGCTTATACCCCATATTCCCTTTTCCAGGTGGGAGCAGCATTGCTGAGTGAAGACGGTACGGTGCATTATGGATGTAATGTTGAAAATGCCGCATACAGCGCTACGAACTGTGCCGAACGAACGGCTTTGTTTCGGGCAGTGGCTGACGGCCATGCTCCTTATTCTTTCAAAGCGTTGGCTGTTATTGCGGATACACCGGGTCCAGTAGCCCCTTGCGGCGTGTGCCGCCAAGTCTTGCTAGAGCTCTGTGCACCGGATATGCCCGTTTATTTAAGCAATACTAAGGGTGTTGTTAAAGTGACTACAGTAGCTGAATTGCTTCCAGGAGCGTTCTCAGCAAGTGATATGGACGAAATTGGAGGAAACGCAAAATGAGTAAGAAAGCCTATAAATCAGGCTTCGTATCTATTATTGGCAGGCCTAATGTAGGCAAATCTACACTGATGAACCAAGTGATCGGACAGAAGATCGCCATTATGTCAGACAAACCGCAAACAACCCGTAATAAGATACACGGCGTGTATACGACGGAAGGGGCGCAAATCGTATTTTTGGATACGCCGGGTATCCACAAACCGACCTCCAAGCTCGGTGACTATATGATGAAAGTCGCTCATGGCACGCTAGGCGAAGTAGATGCGATATTGTTCCTCGTCGATGTGGCTGAAGGGATCGGAGGCGGCGACCGTTATATCATAGAACAGCTTAAAAATGTGAAAACGCCTGTTATTTTGGTGCTCAATAAAATTGATCAAGTACATCCGGAAGAGCTTCTGCCGATCATTGTCAAATATAAAGATTTATACCCATTTGCTGAGATCGTGCCAGTATCTGCGCTCAATGGCAATAATGTTTCAACGCTGCTGGAACAACTGGTTAAATATTTGGACGAAGGTCCTCAATATTATCCGGACGACCAAGTGACAGACCACCCGGAGCAATTCGTATGCGCCGAGCTGATCCGCGAGAAAATCCTGCAATTGACACGCGAGGAAATCCCGCACTCCGTAGCTGTTCATATAGAAGATATGAAGGCTGAGGCTAATGGTATCGTTCACATCTCTGCCGTTATCTTTGTAGAACGCGATTCACAAAAAGGCATCGTGATCGGAAAGCAGGGCGCTTTGCTCAAGCAGATCGGACAATCCGCGCGCCGCGATATCGAGCTTCTACTCGGTTCCAAGGCCTTCCTCGAGCTATGGGTGAAAGTCAAAAAAGACTGGCGCAACCATGAGCGCGTGCTGCGCGACCTTGGCTTTAAGAATGAGTAAGATTTTTTACTAATAGCTACGTCTTAGAAAATACCCAGTGGAGCAAAGCAAGTTCGAGCGCAGAGTTTACGTGTCGCCTTTGAAATCGAGATTCTCCTTTTTAATCAATTCATTCATGAAATGTGCGTCCAATATTTCCTTGGCATAACCCAATCTCTCTTGGCTCATCCTAACGTTAGCTTCGAATGCGGTCTTTCGGAAAAAACGGAGAGGATGATACGCATGAGAGATTTTTCTTGGAAGTACTTTTCGATGACAGGCGATGTAGATGCATACCTATTGTACAAAGAAGTGGAAAGCAATCCGTTAGCAGCGGTCGATCAAGTATCAGATTCAGATATAACAGAATCTGACATGCAGGAACAATCGGAACTATTATAGAATTATTACGTATACATTATCGGTGGCGTGAGTTAGAAAGGAAACGGACGAAATATGCTGCATCGTGTGCAAGGAATTGTTTTACGCAGCATGGATTACGGTGAAGGTAATAAAATTCTGACGATATTTTCTCGTGAATTAGGCAAAGTAAGTGTTATGGCGAGAGGGGCAAAGAAAGTAAAAAGCCGTCACACCGCTGTAACGCAGATTTTTACTTTTGCCGATTTTGTTTTTTTTAGAACGGGCTCTTCGATGGGATCACTCAACAGCGCTGAAATCATAGAACCATTTCATAAGCTGCGGGAACATTTGCATATGTCTGCTTATGCTGCTTATCTGTGCGAAATGACGGATCGTATGCTAGGTGAAGAAGACAGGGATCCCTTTTTGTTTGAACAGCTAAAAGCTTCGTTTGAATCTTTCGCCGAAGGGAAAGACTTGGAGATTGTTACCCATCTCTATGAGATGAAGATGTTGGCTTTGGCAGGCTATATGCCAATACTTGAACATTGTACGGTATGCAGTTCAGATAATGAACCGAGCAGGTTCAGCCCGCATCTAGGCGGCAAATTATGTTCAACCTGCAACTATAAAGATCTGCAGGCTATTGAAATAACCAGCCGTACGCTTAAGCTGCTTCGTCTTTTTAAAGACACCGATATTCGCAGACTCGGACAAATTGATGTGAAAGCGGAAACGAAGCAACAACTTAAATCTTGCATGAGAGGCTATATGGACGCGCATATCGATATTCGTTTTAAATCACGCGCATTCTTGGACCAGATGGAAAAATACAACCTTTAGTTATATAGGAAGGATTTATTCCTACATCTATCGTATATAATAGTACGGAAGTAGTATCTTAGTCATCTTATTTCGTTTGTATAAGGAGATCAAAGTGCCGCCATTTCGCATTATCGTAGATGCTGACGCTTGTCCGGTCAAAGAAGAGATCGTACAGACAGCATTCAAATTTCATACAGGCGTCATGATGGTCGCTTCATTCGATCACCGGCTTGAGCTTCGCGAAGGCGTAGAAATTGTGCAGGTTGATCGTTCTGATCAATCGGTAGACTTATACATAGCTAACCATATACGCAGCGGAGACGTGCTTGTGACGCAAGATTTCGGGCTTGCTGCTATAGGTCTTGCCAAAGGGGCAGTGACATTATCGAACCGCGGTCAACAATTTACCAATGACAACATTGATTATTTATTAGCCCGCAGGCATGAACAAGCGCGACTTAGAAGGGGCGGTAAACATACTAAAGGACCTAGACCTTTTAGCCCAGAAGACCGTGAAATTTTTCTACAAAGTTTGACAAAAGTTTTAAGCGAGTTGCAGGAGAACGTTCAATCATAGCGAATTATACTTAAGTGCATTTTGGAATGAAGGTGGATCGATGGCAAATGGACGAATTCCCGATGAAATAATTGAGGCCGTCCTGGAGCGCCAAGATATAGTCGATGTGGTTGGAAAGCATGTGCATCTGACGAAGCAAGGGCATTACATGAAGGGGCTGTGTCCCTTTCACTCCGAGAAATCTCCTTCCTTCACAGTTACCCCGGAGAAGCAGATTTACCATTGCTTTGGTTGCGGCGCAGGAGGGAATGCCATACAATTCGTAATGGAAATTGGTGGATATTCGTTCGGCGAAGCCGTTAGAATGATGGCCGAGGAAGCGGGGATTCCAGTCGACTGGGATCCGGCGTCTGACGAACAGACCCAGCAGCAAGCAGAGAAAGCCGCGTTACTCAAAGCTCATGAGCTTGCGAGTAAACTTTATCAATATATATTAAGGAATACCGATCAAGGAAAGACCGCTCTTGCCTATACCAGGTCGAGAGGATTATCAGATAAACTGATGGATACGTTTCAGATCGGTTACGCGCCCACCCTGTGGGACACCTTGGTGCAGCTGCTCCACAAACGAGGCTTTGATTTATCTCTGATGGAAAAAGGGGGACTTATCTCTTCAAAATCCGAAGGCAACGGATATACAGATCGCTTTCGGGACCGTGTTCTTTTCCCTATCTGTGATGCACAAGGAAATGTGATTGCATTTGGCGGCCGGGCAATGGGAGACATGCAGCCTAAGTATTTAAACAGTCCGGAGACGCCGCTTTTTAATAAAAGTCGCAGTCTTTTTCATTTGCATCAAGCTAGACCCAATATTCGAAAAACACAGCAGATTGTCCTGTTCGAAGGGTATCTGGATGTGATTAAAGCATGGGAAGCCGGCGTGCATAATGGTGTAGCAACGATGGGCACGGCATTAACCGGTGAACACGCGGAAATAATCCGCCGAAACGCCGAACATGTGGTTATCTGCTATGATGGCGATGCGGCTGGGCAAGCCGCAGCATTCAAAAGCATACCTTTGCTCGAGAAAGCAGGCTGCCGCATTACAATTGGTATGCTGCCTGATGGCAAAGACCCTGACGAATACATCACAGCTTATGGGCATGATCGATTTATAAAAGAAATTATGGACGCGGCTGTACCGGCGATTAAGTTCAAACTGCTCTACGTTCGACGCAATTTTAAACTTCAAGAGGAAGGCGAAAGGTTAAGATATTTGCATACTGCCGCAAATTTAATAGCTGAGTTGCATTCACCGATTGAAAGAGAGCATTATTTGAAACAGCTTTCTATTGAGTTCGATTCTTCTTATGAAGCAATGAAACAAGATATGGCGGAAACACGGTTAAGGTTAGAAAAAAAGGGGCAGAGCGGGGATAATAATCCGAATCCGTGGAATAATGTTATGAATAATGGGAAAAGGGCGGATCGTGCGCCAAAGCTGCTCCCCGCTTATCATAACGCGGAGCGTCAGATAATCGCAGCCATGATGCATGACCGAGAGGTGTGCAAATACGTTGAACAGCACTTGGGAGACGCCTTTAATGTCGATACGCATGCCGTTCTTGCTGCTTATTTATATGCTTTTTACGCAGCGCATGATGAACCGAACGTAAGTGCGTTTTTGGCTATGCTGAGGGAACATCAATTGGAAGGGCTGGCCAGCTCGATTGTCATGATCGGCACCAGTCACATCATGAACGAACAAGTGATTGACGATTATATACGTGAGATTCGGAAAGTGCCTTTGCAGCGTGAAGTTGCCGAGAAAAGAGAAGATATGATCGGTGCGGAACAAGCAGGGGATGTACGGCGTGCAGCGCAAATTCTTATTGAAATTATTACCCTAGAGAAGCAGCTTGGGCTGCGTAAGTAAGTCAGCCGGTGCGTGACGGATGATTCTAGGGAGGAGGGAGTTTTTTATGGCAAGCGATCAAAGAACTGAATTAGAGACAGAATTAACATTGGAACAAGTAAAAGAGCAGTTGATTGAATTAGGAAAAAAACGCTCTTCTTTGACTTACAAAGATATAATGGAACGGCTCGCTCCTTATGAGCAGGATCAAGATCAAATTGATGAATTCTATGAGCATCTGTCTGAACTCGGCATTGATGTTGGAAACGAGTCGGGAGATGAGGATGAACCGAGACTTAATCGTGAGGATGGGGAACACGATGAGTTTAATTTTGACGATGATTTAAGCCTACCTCCGGGCATTAAAATAAATGATCCCGTACGTATGTATTTGAAGGAAATTGGTCGAGTGCCTTTGTTGTCCGCTGAAGATGAGGTGGATTTGGCCAAACGCATCGAACAAGGCGATGAAGAAGCAAAGCGCCGTCTTGCTGAAGCTAACCTTAGGCTTGTAGTAAGTATCGCCAAGCGGTATGTCGGCCGGGGTATGCTGTTCCTTGATTTGATTCAGGAGGGTAATATGGGCCTGATCAAAGCTGTGGAGAAATTTGACCATACAAAAGGCTATAAATTCAGTACCTATGCTACATGGTGGATCAGGCAGGCGATTACGCGGGCCATTGCGGACCAAGCAAGAACGATCCGGATTCCCGTACATATGGTAGAAACCATAAATAAATTAATTCGTGTCTCCCGTCAATTGCTGCAGGAGTTAGGTCGTGAACCGACACCTGAAGAGATTGCCAAGGAGATGGATCTAAGCACTGAAAAAGTGCGGGAAATCATGAAAATTGCCCAAGAACCTGTATCGCTGGAAACACCTATCGGTGAAGAAGACGACTCACACCTTGGTGATTTCATCGAAGATCAGGAAGCGTTGGCGCCAGCTGATGCAGCTGCTTATGAACTGCTCAAAGAGCAGCTCGAGGATGTGCTGGATACGCTGACTGAACGCGAAGAAAATGTGCTTCGCTTAAGATTCGGACTGGATGACGGACGTACGCGCACACTGGAAGAGGTAGGTAAAGTCTTCGGTGTTACCCGTGAGCGGATTCGTCAGATTGAAGCCAAAGCGCTTCGTAAGTTGCGTCATCCTAGTCGAAGCAAGCGCTTGAAAGACTTTTTAGAATAACACAAATGTTTTGACTCAGCAGGTCTTGTTCCTAGTGGACAAGGCCTTTTTTTCTATAAAGAAAGCCTAATCATGAAAAGCCTTCCGACCGATATAGGTAGTGGGAAGGTGAGATGGATGGATGCGGATAAGCGCAAAATACTCGTAGGCGAAATCGAACAGTGGCGGCGAAGTAAGCTGTTACCGGAACAATACTGTGATTTTCTTATGAATTTATATGGGGATGAGCAGTCCCGTAAATCGGCGTCGAAAGTATTCGGTGTTTCCATTGGGGCGATTCAAAATGGGCGTCCGTGGATGTGGATTCTGTTTCTGGTAGGACTTCTTATGGGACTGTTTGTGGTTGTTAATTTCAGTTCATTTGGTATTGTCCTGCAAATTGCACTCTCTGTCTCGTTTGTTGTATGCTTATATGTGATAGGACTGCTTATGAATCGGAAATCGAAAATGGCAGGTATGCTATTTCTAAGTATAGGTTGCTTGTTTGCATTACTAATTGGACTTTATTTGATGCGGCAGCATGGCGTTGAAGAGAAGGGTTATTATGCCCTTTATATAGGACTTATAGGTTTGTTGTGGCTGGTCATCGGGTGGCTCGGATCCTCAGCGATTGTTCAGTACTGCGGTTGGATTGCACTTGCATGCGTATATAGTTACTTTTTAAGTCAACGTATTGATGGTTCAGCTTGGTACATCCTACAGTTATGCTGGCTGCCAATTGCTATTATTTTTGTCTGGGTTGGCTGGCTTCTCCATGGAAACAATAAAAGCACGTCAAAAGTATTGTTGTTCACAGGCTTGACGCTTGCTTTTATGCCCGAAATTTCCGGTTTAGTGACGTCTGCTGACATTGGATCGGCCATGATGCAGGGCTTGTTATTTGCCAAGCTGTCAATCACGGTTATACTCTTATTTGCTCTAAGGAATAAATGGACAGAATGGATTGTATAAATGATGATAAAATTGTCTAAAAGATTACAAATGATCGCAGAGCGCGTTCCTCAAGGAGCAAGACTTGCTGATATTGGTTCTGATCATGCTTTGCTGCCGACTTATTTGGCAGAACGAAGCATGATTTCTTTTGCTGTGGCAGGAGAAGTGAATAGAGGGCCCTTTGAGGCAGCGCAGCGGCAGGTTCGAGCGGCACGCCTTAGCAGCGTAATTGAAGTCCGCCTTGGCGACGGATTAGCAGTCGTACATCCAGGAGAGATCGACACTGTAACGATTGCGGGAATGGGTGGAGCTCTTATTGCTTCAATTCTTGAAGAAGGCAAAACAAAATTGATGGGCGTTAAAACCTTGGTGCTTCAGCCTAATGTAGGGGAAGACCATGTGCGCCGTTGGTTCGATGCGAATGGATGGCTGCTCACGGAAGAAGCGATTCTGGAGGAAGATGGTAAAACTTACGAAATTGTAACGGCTGTCCCACTTGAAGGTGAAGATGCGGCAGATAAGCTCTACCATGCCCGAAATCTCTCAGAGGACGTCATGCTCGATAAGGCATTATTGCTAAGGTTGGGGCCATATTTGGTGCAGGAAGCGGATCCGATCTGGATCAGCAAATGGCAGTCTGAGGTTGCAAAACTTGAGATGATCGCCAAGCAGATGCGGCTGTCAGACCAAGAGGCGGCACGTGAACGCGAGCGTGAACTGCAGGAAGACATGAATCGGATTAAGGAGGTGCTGCAATGCTTGCAAAAGGCCAGACCGTGATTCAAATGTTTGAACAGCTGGCACCTAAGCATTACGCGATGCCGGATGATAAAATCGGTCTGCAGCTAGGTACGCTGCAGAAGGACATTCGCAAGTTGATGGTCGCGCTGGATGTGACGGAAGCGGTTGTCGATGAAGCGATTTCTATAGGTGTTGATCTGATTATCGCTCACCACGCCATTATTTTCAGGCCATTGACCCATCTTCAGACTGATACGCCAGCTGGCCGACTGTATGAAAAGCTGATCAAACACGATATCGCGGTGTACATCGCGCATACGAATCTTGATATTGCCGGCGGCGGCATCAATGATATGATGGCTGAAGCGCTAGGTTTGAGTGATTTAACACATTTGGAAGAAGTGCATACAGAGAAGTTGAATAAGCTTGTTGTGTTCGTTCCCAAATCGCATCATGAGCAGGTACTGCAAGCTCTGTTTGCAGCGGAGGCCGGATGGATCGGCGATTACAGCCACTGCTCCTTTAATATAGAGGGAAAAGGCACATTTCTGGCACGTGAAGGAACACAGCCTTTCATTGGACAGCAGGGCAAGCTGGAACGTGTAGATGAAATAAGAGTGGAGACGATCGTCCCTCAAAGTATCCAGCGCAAAGTGATACAGGCGCTGCTTAAAGCTCATCCTTATGAAGCAGTCGCTTATGATCTATATCCGATGGATCTTAAAGGACGCTCCTTCGGTTTGGGCAGAGCAGGTAAGCTTCCTCAGCCGATAACACTCGGAGAGCTTGCTGAACGAGCTAAAACAGCTTTTGAGGTAAATAACGTTCGAGTAGTAGGATCGCTTGATCAAATGATTCGTAAAGCAGCTGTGCTGGGAGGCTCAGGCGGGCGCTACGTTAAGCATGCAAAGTATGCTGGCGCCGATGTGCTGGTTACAGGAGATATAGATTATCATACTGCCCACGATGCGCTGGCAGCAGGTATATGCTTAATCGATGTGGGCCACAATGCGGAAAAGATTATGAAACGCAGTGTGGCGGATTATATGAAAGCAAAGCTGACTGAAAAGAGTTATTTTACAGAAGCCATATATTCACAGCTGAATACAGAGCCCTTTCAGTTCTTATAGGCGCTATAAAATCGATTATGGCAAAGATGGCAACGGTTAACGGTTGAATACCGTATCTATTCCTTGTATACTAGCTAAAGAAACGGAAAGTATGACAGACAATCGCTGGTGACGCTTGCCGTCACGAGAGGAAAGTCCGGGCTTCATAGGGCAGGGTGCTGGATAACGTCCAGTCAACGCGAGTTGAAGGATAGTGCCACAGAAATGGACCGCCGATGGCGCGCCGCTTGCGGAGCGCACAGGTAAGGATGGAACCGTGGTGTAAGAGACCACGAGGCGTGCAGGTGACTGCAGGCCTGGTAAACCCCACCTGGAGCAAGACCTAAGAGGAACGCAGTCTGCTTCGAGCAGACAGCCTTAGCCCGAGGCGCGTTCGGGTTGGTCGCTTGAGCTGTGCAGCAATGTATGGCCTAGACAGATGATTGTCACTTCAATGGTGGGAGGGTTGATCCCCGTTTCACCACCGGAAGAACAGAACCCGGCTTACGGCATGCTTTCCTGTAGATCGTTACCCGCAAGGCTCACGCCTTGCGGGTTTTTAAATTCTGATGACTAAAAAGTATCGCCGCAAGAGAAGGGGATCCTTTTGCGGCGATTTATTAAATGTACCTATGGTTTTAATTACTGCCAGACTTTACGTTTGCAGCGCTCGCTGTGGAGGCAGCCTTGACGGCTTCGACTACATCTATTAAGCCATAACCGAAATCATCGTCTCTTCCTTGTGTGCCTAAATCATGCGCTGTTGTACGCATGATGTCCATGACTTCCGTGTTACGAAGCTGCGGGTTTACGGACCGAATAAGCGCCGCTAAAGCCGCTACGTGAGGACTTGCCATGGATGTGCCGGAGAGCGCCGCATATTGATGATGCGGATACGTACTGGCTATCGTTTCACCGGGTGCAGCAACAGCAATATGGCTGCCATAATTGGAAAATGACGCTTTCGCGTTATTAGCATCGGTTGCCGCAACAGCGAAAACTTCCGGATAGGCGGCAGGGTATGAAGGCGTATCTGTGTTATCGTTGCCGCTTGCGGCAATTAATACGACATCATGGTTGAAAGCGTACTGGATCGCATCATGCAAAAAGCTGGATTCGGCATAATTGCCAAGACTCATGTTAATGACCTTGGCGCCGTGATCGACCGCCCAGATAATACCCTGCGCAACAGAATAAGTACTGCCTGTACCACTTGCGTCCAGCGCTTTGACAGGCATCACTTTATTAAACCAAGTCATGCCGGCTACACCTTCTCCGTTATTGGTGACAGCGGCAATGACGCCTGAAACGTGTGTACCGTGACCGACATCATCATCTGGTGCTTTTTGCGGATCGATGACGTTATAGCCTTGAACAAGACTCCCTTGCAAGTCAGGATGAGTGAGATCGACACCGGTATCAACAACGGCCACTATGACTTCTTTTGCGCCCCGGCTGAAGGACCAGCCAAGCTCTGTTTCAATTTTGGGCAAATTCCATTGATATTTGGCATAGAGCGCATCGTTAGGGGTAACGGTAGGCACTGTTGCTGAAGTCGTTTCATTGGTCAAGTAAAGAAAATGAGGCTCGGCAAAAGCGACATTCCACTTATTAAAATATTGGATCAACTGCTTGGCGCTCATTTCCTTAGAAATAAACACGTACGTATTGCCAACCTTATGCATATAAACCGCGCCGATTTCTGAACGAATTTGAGCAAGCTGATCATTTGTCGGTTCAGTACGAAATTTCACGACAATTTCTTTTTGCTTATAGTGGCTCGTGTTCTGATTATCTTCAGGTTGAGTTACATTTTTGTCCTGAAGGGTATGGCTGTCGACCGATTTCATCCCGAATCGCTGCGGTTTGGGATAGGGCTCCAAACGTAAATTTTTTCGTTGGTGGTCAGCAACTGCTTTAAGGATGCTTTGGTTCACGACGGCAATTAAGGAAGGTAAGCTGGTACCGCTGCTTGGCATGCTGTTAACAAAATAAACATGATCTCCGTACGTAAAGCCGGCAGATTGATAAGATTTGCCTGCTTGAATGGACGCTTGCGCTTGCTTCAAATAAGGTTCAGCAAGCTTTTTGAGCTCTACACTGAGGTTTCCAACCGAATGCGTTTCATCAAGTGGTTGAGACGGCGTTGAAAGCCAATACAATTTACTCATGTGACCATGTTCCAATTTCAATTGAGTTAATTTAGTTTTCCATTCCGTTGATTTTGTGTTTTGGAGCTGAATGGCAATGTTTTTCAGGTCAATCGTACAATGTTTACGACACAGTTCATCTGTCACTTTCACATCCTGCGACAAAATCCGTTGTTTCATTGTCGTTTCGCTCTGCGCATTGAGCCGCGGGGCAGCAGGCGCTTTGCTTTGTTCTTGTGATTTAAGGGGGTCTCCATGTTGATTTGCAGCATATAGCAGGACTCCTAGCACTAAAACACTCGATAACGAATACCAGATAACGCGCATATGAACCTCCGTAAGTGCTTAATTGGGTTGCTTTTAGGTTAAGGAGTAAAGGCATTAATTATTCAGATGTTGTCTTACTTTTGATGAGATTTTATGGTACTATGAGGTTGGATTAGGCTTGTGGTTACTATTGAGGAGGTCTTTTGCCGTGTCAGCATCCAATGTGAAAAATATTAGCGAATCAACCCGTACGAAATTAAAAGAAGCAATTGCCAAAATGGAACTTTTCTTAAACAACCATTCCTTATTATCGCTAAACGAAGAAAATGATGAAGCAATGAGTGAGTTTTACCGTTGTTATCTGCAGGATACGCGTCATCTGCTAGTATTTTGTGAAGTGGCTTACGAAAAAATAGGCGTAAGCTTGCGCCGTCCCAATTTCAATGTGGATTTTGCTGAAAAAATTTTATATGAAGTTTATCACACTTGTGTGACTAATTTTTATTATCCTAAGAACGAATGCTATTCCGAAGACGGCCGCTATGCGTATACCGGGCAAGATGCCATACGATTCCGTAAGAAACCGATTCGCGATGTGCGTGATTTAACGATCGAACTGTCGAAAATATTTGAAGAGCTGCGCGAAGATTTGACTTATTATGAGACAGATTACGTTACCCAGCGCAGAATGCAAGGTGAAAAAATTTAATGGGGCCATTGGCTGCAAATTCCATCTCCATTATTAAAATGAACCAACATCCACGCGGCAGCTATGTCGCGTGTCCTCTTTTTTTACCCTATGGTTACGGTTGGCTAAGAGATGGCACTTTTATTGCATATGCGATGAACCGAGTTGGCGAACATGAATCGGCTGATGCCTTTTACCGTTGGGTGAACAACGTTCTTGCTGGTAAAGGAGACAAGGTTCGGGATCTCATCGGTAAAAAGAAACGCGGCGAGTTTATTGATCGGAATGAGTTTTTAGGCACCCGTTTTCATCTGGACGGCCGGGAGGATCGTTCCGAGTGGGGGCATTTTCAGCTGGACGGCTATGGAGCGTGGCTCTGGGGCCTCACCGAGCATTGCCGGATGAGCGGAAGTAAAGAACTGCTTGCCGATTGCCGCGGCAGCATTGAACTGACAGTCGAATATTTGCTCGCCTTTTGGCAGCATGCTAATTATGATTGTTGGGAAGAGTACCCGGAGCATTTGGCTGCTTCAACACTTGCTTGCATTTATGGCGGGTTACAAGCAATGGGTGCAATGTTAGACCGCTCTGAATGGATAAGGGAAGCTGAAAACATTCAAGCTTTTATACTTCATCATTGCGTACGCAACGGCAGATTCATCAAATCGATCCGCTACAATTCGGACATGAGTACATTTGAGACGGCAGATGAAGGTGTGGATGCCAGCTTATTATGGCTGTCTGTCCCATTTGGAGTCGTTGATGCCAGGCACGGCATTATGCTCGCAACGGTTCGTGAGATCAGCCAGGTGCTTCAGAATGCTGATGGCGGACTACGCCGTTATGCCCACGATTCTTATTATGGCGGCGGCGCATGGATTTTACTGACAGCTTGGTATGGATGGATAAGCTGCGAGCAAGGAGACCGTAATGAAGCAGAGCGGTGTCTGAGCTGGATTGAAGCGCAAGCAGATCAGATAGGCCGATTGCCTGAGCAGGTCCAGGACTTATCAGGCCCAAGTGATGTCTATCAAGAGTGGGTGCACAGATGGGGAGATCCTGCGCTTCCGCTGCTTTGGTCACAAGCTATGTACTTAGTACTATATGACAGTTTACAACAGGGATAAGGCTCTGTTAGGCGGGGGAACCTCTTAATGGGGTGATGAAAATATGACTAAACCATTAGTCAAGTGCGCTGTTTCCAACTGCTCCTATTGGGCGCAGGGCAATAACTGCCAAGCGGAAACGATAATGATTGAAATTGATCAGCATGCCAAAGCAGATTTTCATGCAGAATTTGGCGATGAGTTCGGTTATGACACCGAGCATAAAGATAACGCCAAAAATGTAGCAAATACCTGCTGTCACACCTTTAAGGCCAAACAAGCATGAAATAAGGCAAGCCTTTCGGCTTGCCTTATTTTCTGCGACAAAAGTACCTTTTTTTCGCAAATAGGTTCTCTCTATGCGGAAGATTAGTGTATAATAGGTGCATTATATACAGCATAGGGATGGGGAGCCTCTTGAATATTGATCCTAAAGTCATGAAAGAATTGCTCAAGCTTCAATTTCTCAGCCAATCACCGCTTTTGGCCGCTTCTAGTGCTGCGTCGGAAGAAACGGGAACAGACTTTAGCTCGCTGCTGCAATTATTGACCTCGCAAACAGATGGTCAATCCAATATTGAGGGTATCGGGGCTGGCTCATCATTAACACTAGGAAATCCATCGCCTTTGTCCAAGCTGACAGCTTCGTACTCACCGGTCCATCAAACAGCTGTGACTTCGAATTACGATCGTCTAATTGAAAATGCGGCGGGTACATATGGATTGGATGCAAGCTTAATTAAAGCGGTAATTCACCAAGAATCCGGCTTTGATACGAATAGCGTATCAGGTGCTGGTGCCAAAGGTTTAATGCAGTTAATGGATGACACGGGAAAAGGACTTGGTGTAACGAATCCTTATGACCCTCAGCAAAATATTGATGGCGGTTCACGATTTTTGTCTGAACTGCTCCACAAATACAGCGGTAATGTCGGTACGGCTTTAGCTGCTTATAACGCAGGTCCTGGAAGGGTTGACCGATTAGGAATCCGAAACGATCAGGATTTGGCGGACAAGCTGACGCAGCTGCCGAATGAAACGCAGCTATATGTTAAGAAAGTACTTCAATTGAAAAATAGTTATAATCAATAATAAATGTATAAGAGTATTGAGGCTGGCTCATGTCTATAGAGTCGGCTATTTTTTTGGTAAACAGTTAAAAGCTAAGACTTTAGGAGGAAGATAAGCGTGACTTATTTGGATTATGCGGCTACTACACCGCCTTATGATGAAGTCATTCATACGATAAGCAGCGCCTTATCCCGATATTACGGTAACCCCTCTTCAATACACCATGTTGGCATTGAGGCAGAAAAAGTGCTGCAGAAATCCAGAGAAATTATTGCAGAAGTGCTTGGCGCTCAGGTAGAGCCCAAAGAAATTATTTTCACTTCCGGAGGCACAGAAGGCAATAATCTCGCGATAAAAGGGGCTGCCTACCGCTATCAACACCGCGGTAAGCATCTGATTACGACTGCCGTAGAACATGCTTCAGTGTCTGAACCGTTCGCGCAATTGGAGCAACAAGGCTTCAGAGTTACAGTTCTAGGCGTGGACAATTCTGGAGCCGTCTCTGTCAAAGCGCTGCAAGAGGCGATTACAGAGGATACAATCTTAGTTAGTGTCATGCATACTAATAATGAGACGGGCCGTGTTCAACCCATTGCGGAGATCGGAAAATTACTTAAAGCATACCCTAAGGTGCTCTTTCATGTAGATGCCATACAAGCTGTCGGCAAAACAACGCTTCATCCGCATAGCTTAGGTATTGATTTGTTGACAGCATCCGCTCATAAGTTTCGCGGCCCTAAAGGAACCGGATTTCTTTACCGCAGATTAGGCATTGAGCTGGAGCCACTGCTTGCTGGAGGAGGTCAGGAATTCGGCATTCGCTCAGGCACAGAGAATGTGCCGTTGATCGCAGGAATGGCTAAAGCGCTGCGTATAGCGAGTGAACGGATGAATGAGAGTGAATCCGTGAGAATTCAACTTCGCGAGAGGCTCATTGAAGCATTATTAACGGTATCCGATGTTGCCATAACAGGTTTATCTGAAGATCCGCAACTACCTGAGCAATTGGATATGGCGTCTCATATCGTGCACTTCTGTATGCCGGGGTATCGACCGGAAGTGATCGTTCATGCGCTGGAAGAGCATCTTATATATATATCTACGAAGTCAGCATGCTCATCTAATGAAACGAAGCCGAGCTCGGTGCTTCTAGCAATGGGTATGGATAGGGCCAGCGCTGCAAGCGGGTTAAGGGTCAGCTTCTCAGAAGACCATACAGTAGAAGAACTGCTGGGGTTTGTAGAAGTGCTTAAGCTGGTTAGAAACCAACTGGCAGCAACGAAAACTTCTGGAAAAGATAAAGAAAGGCGGAGGACCTAATGACTACATTAGTCGCTCCAGATCTGGTGTTAATTCGCCTTGGCGAACTGACCTTGAAAGGCAATAACCGTTCGCGGTTTGAGAAAACCGTATTTAAACAAATACAATTAAAGCTTCAGGAATTCGACGGAATTGTTTTTAGCTCAGAATTCGGCAGAATCTACATACAATTAAACGGACTATCGTATGATAAAATAGTGGCCAAGCTTGGGCGCGTGTTCGGTATCGGTTCTTTCAGTCCGGCCTATACAGCGCCCCTCGATTTAGAGCGGATTCAAGAATTGGCTCTGCTTCTAATGAAGACAGCCTTAGACAGTCGTCCAAGGATATCCCATACGTTCAAAATATCAGCAAAGCGAGCGAATAAAAGCTTTCCTCATGATACACAGCGGCTCAATTACTTGGTAGGCGGTTATGTATTGCAAGCCTGCCCTGAACTTACCGTAGACGTTCATCACCCTCAGATAGAACTTCGTGTAGAGGTAAGAGAACATCGCACACTTCTGTTCCTCAGCACAGAAGAAGGGGCTGGCGGATACCCGCAAAGGACAAACGGCAAAGCACTGCTGCTGCTGTCAGGGGGGATTGACAGCCCAGTTGCAGGCTATTATGCGCTTCGTAAAGGTGTTGAGGTGGAAGCGATCCATTTTCACAGCTACCCTTATACAAGCGAGCGCGCTAAGCAAAAGGTCATAGATCTAGCTCGCAAACTTGCTGATTATACAGGTGAAATCACTTTGCATCTCGTATCGTTTACGGAGGTGCAGACAGAAATTCATCGCGCCTATCAAGATAATTTGCTTGTCACCTTGCTGCGTCGGGCTATGTACCGCATTGCAGAGAGCATCGCAGAGCGGCAGAAGGCAATGGCTTTAATAACAGGCGAAAGCCTGGGCCAAGTGGCCAGTCAAACGCTGCCCAGCATGAACGCCATCGGCCGTGTTGTTCATTTGCCTATTTTGCAGCCGCTAATTGCGATGGAAAAGAAAGAGATTGTGCGGATCGCTGAACGTATCGGTACATATCCAATCTCCATTCTTCCTTATGAAGATTGTTGTACGTTGTTTTTACCTCCGTCGCCAAGCACCAATCCTAATCTTCGAGTTCTTGAGAAAATTGAAGCGAGTATAACCGGGTTGGATGATTTTATACAGAATGCTATAGCCGGTACTGAAACCATTATCGTTCGCACGGACGAGGCAAATAACATGGATGATTTATTTTAAGAACATGAAACCAATTCAAAATTCTTACGTAATCATAGCGGGGGGTAATGGACATTATGGTACAGAATGTAATCTTATTTTTGCAAATTATGTTAATTAATATCGTGTTAAGCGGCGATAACGCTGTTGTTATTGCACTGGCAAGCCGTAACTTGCCTCTGGATAAACGAAAGCAAGCCATATGGTGGGGAACATTTGGCGCCATTGCGCTGCGGCTGGTACTAACCATAGTTGCTGTTGCCGTATTAGATATCCCTTTTATTCAGTCGATTGGTTCCGTACTGCTCTTATGGATTGCCATCAAATTGCTGGTTGAGGAAGAAGGCCATGCCAATATTCGTGAAGCATCCACGCTCGGCAAAGCGATTTGGACGATTATTTTCGCGGATTTTGTGATGAGCCTTGATAACGTGCTTGCCATTGCAGCTAAAGCTCAGAACAATATTGCAGTTATTATATTAGGGATTGGTCTTAGTATTCCAATTATTATCTGGGGAAGCTCCCTGGTGGTAAAACTGCTAAACAAGTATCCTATTTTTGTTTTCATCGGCGCCGGTATACTTGGCTATACAGCTGGCGAGATGTTTATAAAAGATAAGAAGGTTGATGAGCTGCTGCTGCAAAATTTACCGGATCAACTGCATATCGCGATTCCGATACTTACAACAGTTGTAGTCATCGGTTCAGGTATAATCAAAAAAATTATAGCCCGCAAAGGCGAAATGAAGCCCACTTGATTAGCTTAAGTTCGTGCGTTCTTATTTCGGTTGATTCGAGATAACAAATACACGATGAAGTATAGTCCAATACTGATCGATGAATAACGATACATATCTGCGTAGCTGTTAGTAAGCTTGGCAACGGCGCCGAGCAGCATGGCACCGGTTCCTATGCCAAGATCGTTGAAGGCAAGGAAGGTGCCGTTGGCAGCCCCTCGGCGGTCTGCGTCGACACGCGAGATGGTCCATGCCTGTAAGGCCGGCTGCAGTGAGCCGAATCCAACGCCATAGCAGAGCGCAGCGGCCATAAGAGTGCGCTGCGTGTCAGCGTAGGAGAGCAGCCATAGACCAGCTGCAGCGAAGAAGGCCCCGGGAATTAACACAGATCCGGGACCTTTTTTGTCGTAGAGCAGACCGCTGATCGGCCTTGTCAATAAGACCATGACAGCATTGCAGAGGAAGAAAAGACTCACATTCTGCAGACCTTTTTGTTGCCCAAACAGAGTAATAAATGTAACAATACCGCCGTAGCAAAACGCAGTAAAGAATAAAAGAACAGCTGGTAAAAGGGCTTTACGTTCTATCCATTTGCCCGGGTTGCCCGTTCTTAAAGGACCCGTTCCTCTTTGAAATACTCCTTTATCAGAAGGAAAATGTTTGGATTGCCCGATTGAAGTTGAAGTTGATGGCGTTTTGTTTTTACCCGCCCGTAATTGCCATGCGGCTAGTAAAAAGGCAAACATTACAAACAGGGTTGAGAGCATAATCATTTTAGAAAATCCATAATGACTCATTGCGGCTATGCCGATAAGAGGACCAAGTGCCATGGCGAACGTATTGGATGTGCCATAATAGCCCATGCCTTCACCACGCCGCCTAGCGGGAACCAGGTCTGCTGCAATCGTACCAAGCGAAGTGGTGGCGATTCCCCAACCCATACCATGGAGCAGGCGAAGCAGCAGGATAACTGCAATTTGGGGGACTGCTGCATATCCGGCGGTCATTACTGCGCATAGAATCAATCCGCACAGAAGCACTTTTTTCTTATCAAACCGATCTAAAGCTCTGCCTGCAAATGGCCTTACGAATAAGGATGACAACGTGAATACGGTCATAATGAGTCCTATTTGCAGCTGCTCGCCTCCAAGTGCTGCCACATGTGCCGGAATCGTTGGAATAAGCATTTGAAAACTAAAGAATAATAACAGATTAGAGCCCGTAGTGATGATAAAATTTCGCGTCCACAGAAGCGGTATTGCAATATGCTTTTTCATGCATGTTACTCCTAAATAAGTATCGTAACGAAGCTGTGAACAATCGTTAAATTGAACGCTTTGTAGTATTCCCAAAGACAGCGTTTTTTTGTTAAAATTACTAGTTATTTTTCCCTTTTTGAGATACACTTAAGATAACGAAGTGTCGAAATTCGCTGTCAGATTATTGGGACAAGGCGAATCATGGAGGAGGTATAGGGATGGCTAGAAATCGGGTTCCCGTTGGACTTTTGTTAATCGGTATCGCCATAGTGCTGCTGCTTGGCAAGTTAGGCGTGTTTGGGTTTTTAAGTTCACTGCTATGGCCCCTTCTATTGTTGATTCCAGCTGCTGTTCTTTATTATTTATACTTAAAACGAACACTGCCTTCTGTGGTTTTGGTTCCTGCCGGCGTGCTGTTGACTTATGGATGCATGTTCCTGTTTTGCAGCTTGTTCGGATGGGGTACAATGGCTTATATATGGCCTGGGTTTTTATTTGGCTTTGCTGTGGGACTGTATAGCTTGTACACGCTCGATCGTCATGCTAATCGATCCGTGCTTACATTTGCCATTGTGATTGGCGTCATTTCATTGGCTCTTTTTGCTATGAAAATGCTCTTTACGCTCGGAATTTATCTGATTGCGGGGATTTTCATATTGCTGGGTATATTTTTCCTGGTCGGAAGATCCAGATCATAGGAAAGCACTAATTTCAAATCATTTTGGAGAGGGATCTTCTGGAATGGGCTTTATGTCCTTGATTTTTATTGTCATCTCGCTTATAATTATAATAATGTCAAGCGTCGGCTATGTCCGACGCTTCTTTTGTGAGACAAAATAGACGAACACCCAATCGGAGAGGATTGAAAACATGCACGCGAGAGATAAAATCAAAAATATCGCCATTATTGCCCACGTCGACCATGGTAAAACGACACTTGTCGATAAGCTTCTTCAACAGTCCGGCACATTCCGCGAGAACGAAGCGGTGCAAGAACGCGCAATGGATTCCAATGATTTGGAGCGGGAGCGCGGCATCACCATTTTGGCCAAAAATACAGCAGTTTACTATAAAGATTATTTGATCAATATCGTTGACACACCTGGCCATGCCGATTTCGGCGGCGAAGTGGAACGGATTATGAAAATGGTTGACGGCGTTCTTCTTGTCGTAGACGCTTTTGAAGGCACGATGCCGCAGACTAAATTCGTACTGCGCAAAGCTTTGGAGCAGAACCTGACACCGATCGTTGTTGTGAATAAAATTGACCGTCCGAACGCTCGTCCTACCGAAGTGGTGGATGAAGTATTGGATCTGTTCATAGAGCTGGGAGCAAGCGATGAGCAGCTGGATTTCCCAGTAGTATACGCATCTGCTTTGCAAGGCACTTCGAGTAATGTTCCTGAGAAACAAGACGAAAATATGATGGCATTGTACGATATGATCGTCAGCCACATTCCGTCACCGACTGAAGATGTGGAACAACCCTTGCAATTCCTTGTAACCTTGATGGATTACAATGAGTACATGGGCCGTATCGGCATTGGCCGCGTAAACCGCGGTAAAATCCGTCAAGGTCAACCTGTAGCCGTTATGACGCGTGAAGGCGGCATGAAACAAGCTCGCATTGAGAAGCTGTTCGGTTTCCAAGGCTTGAAGCGCGTAGAGATTGAAGAAGCTGGCGCTGGCGACATTATCGCCATTGCAGGCATCAAAGATATCAATATCGGTGAAACGATTGCAGATCCGGCAAATCCAGAGGCTTTGCCCGTTCTGAAAATCGACGAGCCAACGCTGCAAATGACGTTTTTAGTTAATAATTCGCCTTTTGCAGGCCGTGAAGGCAAATGGGTTACTTCCCGAAAGCTTCGCGAGCGCTTGTTTAAAGAGTTGGAAACTGACGTATCCTTGCGTGTAGAAGAAACCGAATCGCCGGATGCGTTCATCGTATCGGGACGCGGAGAGCTTCATCTAGGTATTTTAATTGAAAATATGCGGCGTGAAGGATTTGAATTACAGGTATCCAAGCCGGAAGTTATTATTCGTAATATCGACGGTCAAAAAATGGAGCCGCTTGAGCGTCTTATCATCGACGTACCGGAAGAAAGCATGGGCGCAGTAATGGAGAGTCTCGGAACTCGCAAAGCGGAAATGGTCAATATGATGAACAACAGCGGTAACGTTCGTCTTGAATTCCTAATTCCTGCTCGCGGATTAATCGGTTACCGTACGAATTTCCTTACGTTGACTCGCGGCTATGGCGTAATGAACCATGCGTTTGACAGCTATGGTCCTTATTACGGAGCCGGAGTAGGCGGACGTCATCAAGGCGTACTTGTTTCCAGTGATACGGGCGTATCCACGCTATACGGCATTTTGTCCATTGAGGATCGCGGTCTATTATTCCTGCAGCCGGGAACAGAAATTTACGAAGGCATGATCGTTGGCGAGCATACACGCGATAACGATATCATCGTGAATATTTGTAAAGAAAAGCAAGTTACAAACATCCGTTCAGCAGGTAAAGATGACACCGTTCGTATGAAAACACCTCGTATGTATGGGCTTGAAGAAGCGCTTGAATATTTGAATGATGATGAATATTGCGAAGTGACACCAAAGTCGATCCGCATGCGTAAAAAGATATTAAACAAAAACGAACGCGAACGCGCTGACAAGCAACGTAAAGTAGCTGAAGCAAACGTTTAATCGCGAGAGGCGGGCATAAAGCCCGTCTTTTCCGTATAATTTCATAACTGTAAGAAGGGGATGCCTCAATGAATCATTGGTTTGCGGATCATTTGCTTATCACTTATTTACTGATTTTTGTTTTCATGACATACGTTTTTAATAAGGTGTTTCGCAGCGGGAAGCTGACGATTCTCAAAGCGATCCTTGTTTATGGACTACTGGCTGTCGGGAGCTATATGCTTTTGTTTTTTCAAGCGGCGGCAGGCCTGCCTATCGTACTAAGCTTGGGTGTAGCTGTATTTCTAATGCTGCTTGTGCGCGTTCGTTACTTTTTTGAAGCCAGGGAGCGAAAAAAGTCACAGCAGCCAAAGGAGAATTAGTCGATGTCTCGCTTTTGGTTGACACCGGTTACAGCTTGGAGCCCGCTGAGGTTTGGAGCGCAGCGTATTTTATGCGAGGATTATGAAGCTTTTCATGAATGGCGACAAAGCCTTTATGCGGTTAATCCAAGGCTGCTGCCTCTTTTCAAAGCGGGGCTGCTGCTAAGTGACGGCGAGGAAGAAGAGCATGAAGCCCTATCTTGCGGAATCGATGATGACATCATCGACTGGACTTCTGGGGAAGCGGTCGTATTTGACGGTCAACCGCTTCGCTTGTCGCATTGCGGTGAAGCTTTTTTGGATCGCTTGCTTCAACCGAAAGATGCGTTATCACTTCTAGTAAACGCTAATATAGTACAAGATCAAATATGGTCGCCATTGCTTACGGAGTGGTTGTTGCAAGGCTGGAGCGTTATTGTGCTGAAGGAAGAGGCTTAATTTGGTAAGGGGGATGCGTGACAATGAACCTGCAGGACGCTTTATTTAATTGGCTCCAGATTCATATTGTCGCGGAAACGCGTCAAGGCGATCGGGCCGCTCGCGAAACGCTGGAATTTTTTGAGCAAATCTTGCGGGAAGATCATGGATTAACCTCATTTGGCATTACGGGCAAAGATGAAACGATGATACATGTTGCTTATGAGCGGGAAGGCACGACTAAAAAGCAGATTGTTAACCGTGAGCTTGCAGAACAGCTGCTGACTGACATTAACGCTGATCCTAAATACAATTAAGAGAGAAATATTTGGGGTGGTAACTGCCAGTAGATGCTTAAGTGGCAGGTATGATATACTAAGAAAAAGCAACATCTTACCATTTTTAGAGTAGGAGGCGCACAACCTGATGGCTGAAATTGTCACCGTACTATCGGACCCCTTATTCGCTGCACTGCAGAAGGAAAAAGTCGTCTTCCTGCACACAATCGATCATGAATCGGGCGCGCCGACCACCAATGCTGCTTCCTGGGTGTACGCAGCCAGCCGGAACGTTATACGTTTTGCTGTCGATCAACGCTCGCGGTTAATTGTGAACTTGAAGAACAATGCGTTAACGACGATTACTTTCATCGGTGAGGGCTCTGTACATGCCATTTATGGAAAAGCTGAAATTGTCACCGAGACGCTAGAGGGAGTTCCTTTCAAGCTGACTTGCTTTGATGTAGCCATCGAAGCGATACGCGATGCCATGTTCTATGGCGCTCGTATCTCCGCAGAACCTGAGTATGAGAAAACCTATGATAAACGTGCGGCTGAAAAGCTGGACGGACAAGTGTTTGATGCGATGAAAAAAGCCTAGACGGTGCCAACCGTACGGGCTTTTTATTGTTTAGGAATCGTAAACGGTTCTGGCATCGCCACATTCTCATTCTACGGCTTCTGCGTCAAGGATAGCAGAACCTACACCAAACATGGGAGGTACTCGTATGGAAAAAATTTATGTACTGGACACCAACGTTTTATTGCAAGATCCCAATGCTTTATTTTCTTTTAAGGATAATCTGGTCGTTATTCCGGCAATCGTGCTTGAAGAGATCGATTCCAAAAAACGGCTTGCCGATGAAATTGGGCGAAATGCAAGACACGTCTCCAGAATGCTCGACGGTTTAAGAGGCAAAGGCCATCTGTATGACGGCATTGAGCTTGAAAGCGGGGGCAGCATAAAGGTGGAGCTGAACCACCGAAGCTTTAATAAAATGCAAGAGGTTTTCGCGGAAATTACGAACGATAATCGAATTTTGGCAGTAGCCTTGAATTATCATCATGAAGAACAAACGAAATCAAAGCCAAAGCCGGTCATTATCGTCAGTAAAGATACATTGGTCAGAATAAAAGCCGATGTGCTGGGCATTACAGCGCAGGATTATTTAACCGATCGTTTGGTGAATACGGCAACAGAGTTATACATGGGTTACACGACGCTTCAAGTGCATCCTGCTCTCATAGATGAATTTTACACATACCGCTATTTATCCATAAGCGCATTAAATTTAGCCTATCAGCTTCACCCGCACGAGTTTGTTATTTTAAAAGATGAACTGGGAACATCCAAATCAGCTCTCCTGAAGGTTAACGCGGAGGGGAAAAAGCTGGAACCGCTGTTTCTAAGCAACGAACCAATCTGGGGGATCGCGGCCCGCAATGCACAGCAGCGTATGGCTTTAGAGTTGCTGCTAAATGATGATATCCCACTGGTAACTTTGACTGGCAAGGCTGGAACCGGTAAAACTTTGCTGACGCTGGCAGCTGGCTTGATGAAGGTAGAGGATGACCGCAAGTACAAGAAGCTGCTGATTGCTCGCCCGGTTGTCCCTATGGGCAAAGATATTGGTTATTTGCCTGGAGAGAAGGAAGAGAAGCTGCGGCCTTGGATGCAGCCCATTTATGACAATCTGGAATTCTTGTTTGATACCAAAAAACCGGGTGATATCGAAAAAATCTTAGCAGGTCTGGGCAGCATTCAGGTGGAGGCGCTCACTTACATTCGCGGCCGCTCTATACCAGGACAATTCATCATCATTGACGAAGCGCAGAACTTATCTAAGCATGAAGTGAAAACAATCGTTTCACGTGTCGGTGAAGGCAGTAAGATCGTTCTGCTGGGCGATCCGGAGCAGATTGACCATCCATATCTGGATGCATCCTCAAACGGCCTCACCTACGTTGTAGAGCGCTTCAAAGAAGAGAATATAAGCGGACATATTACGTTAGAGCGTGGCGAGCGTTCCCATCTTGCACAACTTGCAGCGGACTTACTGTAAGCAGAAGAACAAAAGCAGCCTTCCATCAGATTGTTCTGAAGGAAGGCTGCTTTTAGTCATACACCTCATTATTCTTTCATTTCATCTAAATAGCTTTTGGACGTCAAGCCTAGTCTTCTTAAATGAATGGTTACATGGGCATGCAGGTCTGCCTTTTTAAATTGTTCGTTCCAATGCGTTCTGACGTTCTTGAAAGCGGATGTGTTTTGACGATACATGTCTTGTCCGAAACCAAAAATATCTACACCATATTGGGATTGCACACTTTTCATTGTTTTCTCGATGGATGCCTCTAATTGTTTCTGGGCCATTTCTTGAAGGTTACGAAACTCTTGGGGTTTGGAAAGATCGGCTTTACAGGTGATTCCGTCTAAAAAACCATCAATGCGTATGTTAACTGCAATATCAGGATGTCCCTTTACATAGCTGGTTTTTATCGATGTGGAAGAATCGTAGGTTTGAATGTTGAAATGCTCCTTCTCTCCGCAGGGTACAGTCAATTCGGTTTTGTGAACTAAGTTTTGTGTCCATACGTAATTTCGGGATTCGTTCAGGTCTAAGGAGCCGAGCATTTTTTTACCTCGAAATATGGCCATCCCTGACAGTTCCACATTGCCGGGAGGCTTATCTTTTTTTAAGCCATCCATACTTTCCATAGCTCTCACATTGCCTCGGACCGAGACTGTTTGCAATACGGGTTCACGCCCCTCTGTTATGAGCGCTGCAACCAAATCTTTCATTTTGACCTGAATAGTGCCTCCCCATTCATCGCTCAGCGTTTCACTTTGCCATAAGATTTTAATCGAAGGTATGTATCCTGCAGGCGATAAAGCGGAAATGACATCCTTGGCACTGTTATTGATTGCAATCAGCATATCGAAATCGTCACGCAGCTCCCAGTCTCTTTCCAAAAAATCGAGATATTCAAAATTGCCTTCTCGGGCGATGTCTTGCGAAATAACAAAAATACGGACATGGGAATACATGAGCTTACGGGAGAGACCGATATTCATTTTACGACGCAACTCTTCTATGGAATTTCCTTCTTGACTAGATACAATGACAGGTGTTGATCCCGTGCTTTTCTTTCCTAGTTCTTGGGCGTTGATTGCCTCAACCGTGAGCTTCCATGCCATGTTCTCGCCCTTATCCAGTGCCATGCCGACTACGATGAGCATCATATTCAGATCTTTCATGTTTTGGCATCCGGGCAATAAAATCAGTATGCAGAGTACAAGAGCATGCATCTTATTCTTTGCAATCATAACGGTTTCCTTCCTTTTTCATCAGCATCTTCTTTCGCTTTGTAGAGTGGTATTTTGGGCTTCAAGAATGAAGTTCGCTCAAAAAGCATTGGCGAAGGCAGACGAATAAGTGTGCCAATAATATCCTTGGGGGATAGTGGGGCATATGGTGTGAAATAGGGAATACCAAGCGATTTCAAGCTTACCAAATGGATAAAAATAAGGATGAGCCCGAACCCAACACCATATAAACCGAGCAGTGCGGCAAGCAAGATCAAGAAAAACCGCAGCAGCCGAATCGAAAGGGCCATCGTATATATCGGTGTGACAAAGCTTGCGATGCCTGTAATGGAAATGACTATGATCATGATACTGGTAACGATGCCTGCTTCAACGGCAGCTTGTCCGATCACTAATGTTCCAACGATGGAAACGGCATTGCCTAGCGCTCTCGGCATTCGAATGCCCGCTTCTCTAATAATTTCGAATGTCAGTTCCATCAAGAGCACTTCGATTACAGCGGGGAATGGAACCATTAGACGCTGGGAAGCGACGGATAACAGCAGCGCCGTTGGAATCAATTCTTGGTGAAACGTGATGATCGACAAATAAAACGCAGGAAAAATCAGGGAAATAAAAAAAGAAATAAAGCGTATAAGCCGATTGAACATAGCTACGAGATACGGTTGATAAAAATCCTCCTGACTTTGAAAAAAATCATTGAACACAGCAGGAGCAATAATGGAAAAAGGACTGCCGTCCGCTAATATAGCCATTCTTCCCTCTATGACAGAAGCCGCAATGTGGTCGGGCCTTTCTGTATTTATGAATGCTGGAAAGGGAGAATACATATTGTCGCTAAGTGATTCCTCCAGTACGGAAGAATCGATAACGCCACCGATTTCTATTTGCTTCAGACGTCTGCGAATTTCATTGAGTGTGGCTTCATTCGTAATATTGTTCATATAAACGAGGGCGATGGAAGTTCGTGTATCTCTGCCTATTTCGAAGGATTCGAAACGAAGAGAGGGATGTTTTATGCGCCTGCGAATTAAGGAAATGTTGGTTTGAAGCTGCTCCGTTAGCGATTCCTTCGGTCCGCGGATGACAGTCTGCGTCGTAGGCTCACTGATGCTGCGAGAAGAAAGTTGGAGCACAGATAGGGCAAGGGCATGATCAAAAGAATCAATGATCAGCACGGCGAAGCCATTCATCAAAGCATGTGCCGTTTCTTCCATGCTGCGCACAATGTGATAAGAAAATCCTTGAAAATGATTCATTCTGAAATGCTCTAAATCATTCATTTTCAACGATTTGTCTTCAATATTTTGAAGTGAGTGTCTAACAGCTTCGATTTCTTTGGAGTTGGTCATACTGTCAAGAAAACATAATAAACTATCATTTCCACCTATTTGCAGACGATCAAAGTGAAAATCCATAGTTTGGCCGAAAATTTGTTCGAGCACTGTCCGATTCTGCTTTAATTCGCTTGAAATGGCTATGTTATTCATATTTTCAGGAAGAAGTGAAGCTTTAGCAATTTTGTTAAAAGAACTTATATTCTGCATATCTTTGCCCAACCTTATTTATCAATTTGTGTCGGTCTTGACGTGATGCTTCGTTTTCCATAGAACGATCATGCACAAAAGGCAAGGGATGCCAATTTGAAAAGGTAAATGAAAATAATAGGGTACCAGCGTGATGCCTTCATATACATGTTCGGGTAAATTGTATGCCACAGTAACGGAGAATACGGAAAGCAGCAGCCCAACCGGTATTATAAAAGCTCGGTAACTAATTTTGGTTAAGTATTCCAATCCTTGCAGTCCACCATAAAAAAAGACAGAAACTTTGATCACGATGCCGAGCATCATGATGAAGACTGCAACAGCATCTATACGTTCGAGAAAATGACCAATAGTTAAAATTCTAGTTGCACTGAGGAATGGAAAGTTAAATCGTGATCTGGCATCGACTCCGATGGAACCAATCTGAATGACGAATGAGCATAACAAGGAAATTGTTGCAGTTAGAAGAGCTAATAGACAGGTTTTACGCGCCTTAACAAAGGGGACGACAGAAGGGAGTATTAGGGTAAATGCAATCATCTCCCCAAATGGAAATGTAATCAACGAAGGAAATACAGCTTTTAAAATTGGGCCATATCCTTCGCCCATCACAGGCAGCAGATTCTTAAAATAAATTTTTCCTGACATGAAAAGCAGTATGCCAATTAGTAATAGAAAACCGACCAGAACTGGGGCAAACAATTCAGCAATACGAGCCATCGTTTCTATCCCCAAATACATGATATAGCAGCAAAGCAGGAAAATTGTGAATAGTAAAATTTCCATCGGTGTATCAAGAAGGATGACGGATTTCAACATTTCGACCAAATCGCGTGCAACGCGGATACAAATATAGAAAAAATACAAAATGTAGAGAAAAGTAAAGATTAAAGATATTTTTCTGCCCAAAACAAACTCCATAATCGAAAACAAATGAAGGCTGGGCAGCCTTTTCATAAACATAAAATAAATAAGCATTAATCCCATTCCAATGAAGGACGCTAGCAGAATGGCGATCCAAGCATCTTGTTTAGCCTCGCTGCCGAGACCGAATATAATCGAACTTCCTGTCTCGAATGCAACTGTTAGGGTGAATAACTGCCAGAGTGAAATGGTGGGCTGGTTAGTTTTCATTGTGGTTTCCCAATCTTTTTATGTTTTAAGGAACGGAAATCCATTGCAATAATCGTTACAAATGCTGCCATGAGCTGAATAAGCAGATACGAATTGCCATGGCTGCCACGCATCAAGACGATCGACCAAAAAGATTTCATTAGGGGTTCTTGATAAATAATTGAATCAAAAAGCGAAAGAATGAGGGCTAAACCTGCAAATACAAGTGAACAAGTAAGAGTAATCAAGTCTTTTATTCCTTCCGACAACAAAATTTCTTTATACTACTATTTTGTCCATTTGAAGCCAATAGATGCAGACTCACATTATAATCTTCTGCCGCAAAGAGAAAGACCCAGTCCTACAGCCAATCGGCCGCAGTACTGGGTCATTTTGAAGTCGGGACTAGGTATTTTGCTATTAAAGAAGTATTACTTGAGAGCGGTAAGCCTTGGCGATACCCTCCATCAGTTCGGTCAGCGATGAGGGAGCAGCAAAATAAATCTTTTCTTCGCTCGTCCATGATGCCAGCAGATGTTCCTCCATTTGCTCTAACATCCGGGAATGCTCCGTATCGATTGGCTTCGTATCTGTAAAAGTAAAAATGCAGGCTTGCTCCGAATATAAAAAATGATTCTCGCTTCGGCTGGAAAAACCGTAATCGCAGAATATGTCCCTAAGGACTGTATCTTCTGGGAGCAGCCATAATGCAGCGATTTCTATCCCGACCTTATAATGAGCCATAATGTCTTCTACAGCGGTTTTGTCCGCTTCCGTAGATACAACCAGCAAATCTTTATCCCGGTCGAAAAGGTGAGCTTTTCCGGCTAAAGCCTTTACGATTTGCGCATAAAATCCTGGCAGCTTGCCTTCCGGCAGCGTAAGCTCTATACCAATTTTTTTCGTTACGCCTGAAATGATAGCAATCACCTCTTTTTAGAATGAAAGGCTAAGGTTCACGATTAATTTAGTTTCTTCGATTCGAATTTCAGTTACTTTGAACAAACCCGATATTTTCTTCGGATCAAAGCCGAGATCATATTTGCGCTCCATCTCTCCTGCTGTTGTGGAAGGGAGAGTGAATCCATTAAACTGCAATTCAAGAATATGAAAATGAATTAGGCCGTCCTTGTCATCCAGTTCATACTTGCCTTTCAATTGAATCCCGATCTCGTCCTGTTTTCCGACCACAACCATCTCTCCGCCCGTAAAACTAAGCGTTAAGCTATTGAATAATTTGTTTTTTTGTCGTAAAAAATCATTCAACTGCTTATCTGATAAGGTGAAGGTAGCTTTATTTAATCCGGAGAAGGAGAAGCTCCCGTTCTCACTGGCAGCGCTGACGAGCTCCGGGAAGCTCTGCATCGCTATAACCAGTTGCTGCAAATATTGTTCGAATAGCGGCACACCTTTATGCTGCCAATCGTCGTTCAATGTCTCGATTGCTTTGCGAATCGCATCGGCTTGGCCAGTGCCGGCCAGCTCCGTGTCGAGCTCCTGCTGCAGCCTGACGATCAGTTCACGCTGCCGTTCATAATTGGTTCTGGAAGCTTGAAGGGATGCACGCTGCTGCTCGCGCTGAGCGTTAAGGGTATCTAAGTCCTTTACCGATTGCTGCAAAATATGAATCGCTAAGTGGTCATTGTTAATAATCATTTGCAAATACTCATACGTTTTTAGCAGATCCGCTAAAGAGTCCATAGAGATCAGAAGCATCCATAATGAACTTCGATCCCCAGTATAATAAGCACGCAGCACTTTGGCTGCACTTTTCTTTGAGATATGTACCTGATCTTGTCCTTTTGCGATATCTTGTTCGGTTACTTTTATTGCAGCTGCGAGCTGATCATCTTGAAGATGCAGCCTAGTCAGCTCATTATCGATTTCGTGGATGTTGAGCCCTTTTTGCAGAAGGGCTTGCGCTTCAATTTTTTGCTCCGGCGTCAGCGCGTTGTTGGTTTCGGCAGCAGCATAAGTGCCCATTAGGCAGGTCGTACAAATATAGAACAATAGAACAGTTATAGTTACGCTAAGTTTTATACGCTGCTTCCTCATATCCGCCCTCCCATTTTCAGACTAACATATTTTTATGCCAGGTGGGCATAAAAAAATGCTCGTCTCCGTTGCAGGAGAAACGAGCATGGATGTAAGTACGCTTATTTCTTAAGAAATTTCAAAATATCATCGAAAGGTTTAACATTTTTAGGAACTTGAGCGTCAATCTTCACGTTACCGTTAATTTCATTATATAACTGGTGAAGTGTAATTTGATTGTTGGTTGGGTTGCCGTCTTTACCTTGGGTTTGAAGATTGATATCGAACAATTCGTCACGGATAAAGCCGGTTTCATCAATGGCGATTTGCAGTTTACCTGGAGCCTTGATCGTAATTCCTGCGATGCCTGCAGCTTTTTGTTTATCCGCTTGCTCTTGTGTGATCAGCCCGCCGGATACAAGGATATCGATGATCTGAGGCCATTTATCTTGAAATAGTTTAGTGATCTCTTTTTCATTTTTGTCCGTAATCTGAAGGGTTATTATCGACGCGTTAGAACCATTTGGCAGTTTAAGCGGTACTTTTTCTTTTTTATACCATTTTGCATCGATATTTCCGAACAAGAGTGAGGTTATAGCAGTTGATACTTGTGTTGTATTTTTAAGATTATCAGACGAGAGCGGATTTTTGCTGGTCTTGCTTAATTGCGCCAAATCGACAGCATAATATTCGTCTGCTTTACTGATCGCTGGAATATGGAAATACAATTTGCTATCTTTAAGTAGAATCGGAATTTCGATGCCGGCAGCAGCGCCTTTAGGCGTAAGCTTCATATTCGCTTGATATTGAGCAGGATCGGTCGTTACAGCTCCGTTCCATTCCAGTGTACTTTCCTTAAGTAAGCTTAAAATGTTCATTGTCAGCGGGTTGGCGGATGCTGTCAAACCGTCACCTAATTTTAGATTAGCGCTGCCTTCAAAATTATAAGCTTTCATTTCGGACTGTTTGTTAATTGCTTGTTGAGCTTCCTCTTTAATTTTCTTCGTATCTGTGCACGCCGATAGGGCGGTTGCTGTGAGCAGAAGTGTTAGAGAAATAGAAATTAATCCGGTTTTTTTAAGCATGTTGTGTGATATCTCCTCCCATAAGTACATGCATTATTATAGCGGTTCCGCAGGATTTTGTCATGTAAAATGCATGTGTGTTGTTTTTCCAAATTATATGGGTACGCAAAGATCTGCAGGTGCCTAAAACAGGGGGAAATGGATTGAAGATACATGAAACCATGGATAGTAAAGATAGGGAATTAATATTAAAAAATTGGTTAAAGCGTTCAACTGTTGACTACGTTTCTTTCCATGATTATATGGAATTTTGCTTATATGATGATCAATTTGGCTACTATAGAAGCACTGTGCCCAAAATAGGAAAAAAGGGAGACTTCTACACCAGCTCTTCTATCGGGACAGTGATGGGCGAGATGGTGGCTGCATGGCTGGCCTCAGCTTGTACTAAAAGCGTGGATCATGGTCGAAACATACATATCGTGGAATGGGGCGGCGGTAATGGATTGTTAGCCCTGCATACGCTAAATGAACTTGAACAAGCATACCCGAATATTTATGCTTCGTTATCGTGGACGATGATCGAATCGAGCGCATACCATCGCACATTGCAGCAGCAAACGCTGAAGAAGCATGCTGGACGGGGGATCATCCATTATCAGCATGAAGCTGAGTGGCGGACAGAGGGTCAGCCGAATGGGACATTTGCAGTCGTTCTTGCGAATGAGCTGTTAGATGCTTTCCCAGTGCATAGGGTTAAATATGAACAAGAGCAGCTGTGGACTGAACATGTTATATGGGATGATCAGCAGAATAAGCCAAGTGGAATGTGGGCTGCCCTTGATCAAACTGCTGAGGGTTCTGAACTGCTTGCTTATATGAAACGCAATGACATTAGGCTGTTGAAAGACCAGATTTGTGAGCTTCAGTTGGATTGCGAGCGGTGGATAGAGGGATTAGCTCAATGGATGGAGGAAGGCTGCGCCCTTATTATTGATTACGGGGATCTTAACGAGGAATTATATGCGGCGCATCGAATGCGGGGCACCTTGCTTGCTTACCATAAGCATCAGGCGCTGGATGACCCATATAACCATCCCGGCGAGCAGGATCTTACGTCACACGTTAATTTCTCGGCTTGTATGCAAAGCGCGTACAAGGAAGGGTTTACTAAGGTAAAACTTATAACTCAGAAGGAGTTTTTGGTGGAACAGGGGATATTATTTCGGCTGCAGGATGCATTTGGCGCGGATCCCTTCAGTGAAGCTGCAAGAAGAAATAGATCCATCCGCCAACTTCTCATAAGCGACGGCATGAGTGAATTGTTCAAGGTTTTGCTGCTCCAAAAGCATATAGATACATAAAACAAAGGGACCCGCGCTGGAAGCGCGGGTCCCTTTGTGAATTGAAGCGTGTTTGGCAGCTTATACGTCCATTCTGAAGAAAGACCAGTACGTAAATCCGCAAAATGCAATAATCATATATCCCCAAAACAACAATATGTAAGTGCGTTCCGAGAGCTTCAAATATCCCAGGATAACAAATACGGCAGTTTGGAAAAAGAAAATCAACGACATGGGAATCATATCTCCCGCTAAACTCATCAGCGCTATCGCCAGCGCCCAAAATCCTAAAACACGGAACATGCGATCCATTCAGCAGCATCCCCCTCTCTAAACACGGTGCAATTTTCTAAGCAACATTATACCCTTTGCAGCATAGTGTGTAAACGGATAAAAGTGTGACGAAATTGAAACATTTTGCGAAAAAGTGCTAAAGTCACTGGGTTTTAGATCATTACTACCCTAGTATTCCGAATTTATTGCCCGTCTATGTATGAGCCGTCAAAAAAATGGCAATACCGATAGTATCAAATAGATTCTATGAAATCTAGTATGGGCATAAAGTTGTAATAATGGAAGTTCATGGACTGACACAAAAAAAGGCGTTTCGCTCGTACATCGAGAGAAAACTGTACATTTAGTTGGGAGGTTTGGCAAGATGTCGGCAATCAGACAAGACGCTTGGAGCGATGATGATGATCTCATTTTAGCGGAGGTGACTTTGCGTCACATTCGTGAGGGGAGCACCCAATTGTCCGCATTTGAAGAAGTAGGTGAGAGAATAGGCAGGACCGCAGCGGCCTGCGGCTTCAGATGGAACAGCTATGTGCGCAAAAAATACGAGGCGGCGATTCAAATAGCGAAAGCTCAGCGCCAGAAACGGACGCAAATCCGTAAAGGAGCTACAGCTTCGGTATCCGCTTTATCAGCAGTTTCATCATCATCTTTATTGGAAGCAGGAGAAGCCTCGTTAGGTTCACGTTCGGATGCTTATTCGGACGATTCGATTTCCATTGATGCAGTTATTCGTTTCTTACGGCAATGGAAGAACACCTATCAAGATATGACGAGGCACATTAGGCAGTTGGAAAGAGAGCTTCAAGACAGGATCGATGAAGCCAGCGGCTATCGTAAAGAGAACGAGCGGCTTAACAAACAGGTCTCCGAGGTTCAGACTGATTACAGAGTTGTGAACGATGATTACAAAGCGCTTATTCAAATTATGGATCGTGCCCGCAAGATGGCTTTTCTGACAGAAGAAGAGGAAGAAGATAAACCGCGTTTTAAAATGGATGCAAATGGAAATTTGGAACGTATCGATTAACAGTTCAATTGTTGATTCGACAAAAAATCCCGTTTGGATGGATATAAATGCCATCTAAAGGGGATTTTTTGGTATGATATAGGAAAATGACGATAGGTGATTACGAATCATGAAGATAGGGATTATAGGTGCAGGCTCGCTTGGGCTTTTGTTTGCAGCCAAGCTCACTGCAGCAGGGACACAAGTACAGTTGGTTACGCGAACGCTTGAGCAAGCGGAGCATATCTGTTTACATGGCGTTAAATTGCGGACTGAGCAAGAAACGAAGGTTGATATTTGCCCGGTTACAACGTTTGAAGAGCTTTATAATGAGACAAGCCATACATATCTGGAAGTAGATGTTATGTTCGTTATGTTGAAGCAGACGGCCTTGTTGGCGGATGTAATGATTAGTTTGGCAGCAAGTATCAAGCCGGGGGTGCCGCTTGTCTGCTACCAGAACGGCATCGGTCATTTGGAACATTTTCGATACTATTTCCCGCAGCATCCGATATATGCAGCTGTCACAACCGAAGGGGCTCGCAGGTTGTCGCAAAACGAAGTCGTACATACCGGACATGGAAAAACTTACATAGGTGCTTGGCAGTCGTCAACGCCTGATGACGTTTCCGATGATTTTTCTGCACAGCTGCTTATAGCCATGCATCATGCAGGCTTTCAAACGGAAATGACAGTAGAGATCGAGCATCAGCTTTGGAGGAAATTAATTATCAACGCAGTCATAAACCCGATTACGGCAATACTGCGCATACCCAATGGGGACTTATTGAAATCGGAATATACCATACAGTTAATGCGAAGTGTCTATGAAGAAGCTGTGAAGGCTGCTCATGCTGAAGGTATGATGTTCAACGAAAACCTTTGGCAGGATGTCCTAAGCGTTTGTGAGCGGACAGCATCGAATCACTCCTCGATGCTTCAGGATATATCGGCTGGCAGACCTACGGAGATCGATTGGATTACAGGCAGTATCCTTCAGTGTGCTCAAAAGCACAGTTTATCATTACCTAACCAGACTATCTTATACAGAATGGTGAAATCATTAGAAAGGGGAGATTGAAATTATGCTAGAGTTTTTTCATAAAATTTACGGGGCATTATCGGTTGTTCCCTTTCTGCCCATGCTGGTCATTTGGATCTGCGTTTTTGCGGTAACCAAGGTGAAGAAAAAAGCTACTCAGATTTCGATGGACATAACGATGCTGCTGCTTATCGGTTCGGTGTCGCAGATGTGGAATTCCGTATTCAAATCTTCCTTTGGTTTCGGTTTTATCGTTCTAATACTAGCAATCCCATTTGGGTTGATAGGCGGTTATTACAATAGGACCGGGCAAGATAATAATTTAATAAAAGCTTTTCGAATTGTATGGAGAGTAGGCTTTTTGGTACTTACCTGTTTATATATAATATTTTTTGTCATTATAATCGCAAATAACATTGCTTAATATTGGGGAAAATATCACATAAATTGTAGCTAGATTTATTTGACCATTGGTTGTATAATTACTTCTTGTTATACAGTGTCGAATTTATGACGATTTTGTCGAATCATGTTAACTACATGTAAATTGTCATAATCCTTGCTCTGAACAGTCATTTTCTTAATTAATTGACCAAAGGTTATTTTTATCGGGTACTCGGCCAGAGGTTGCTTTATTAACTTCATGAGTCTTGACCATAAAAAATCTCGAACACATTAGAGGAGGAGTCTTTAAGATGAAGGCGAAGAAATGGCTTTCAGCAGCAGTTGCGCTTACCTTAGTAGGTACGATCGCAGCGGGTTGCGGCAACAATGGCAGTGCAGGGGGAACTACTACACCAGGAGCGGCTGCTAGTCCGGGTGCATCCACTAAACCGCAAGAGATCAAGATTAACTTTTCAGCGGAACCACCGGTAATGGACACTTCCAAAGCAACGGCACAAGCAGCATTCACTTTTATTAACGCTTTCAACGAAGGACTTTATCGTGTAGACAAAGATGGCAAACCTCAACCAGCATTAGCAAAAGACATGCCAAAAATTTCTGCTGACGGATTAACTTATACCATCGATCTTCGCGATGCTAACTGGTCTGACGGCCAGCCGGTTAAAGCGCAAGATTTCGTATACTCTTTTAAACGCACATTGGACCCGGCTACTCAAGCGCAATACAGCTTCATCGTTGCTTGGATTAAAGGCGGAGAGGCAGTAACATCTGCTAAAACTCCTGCTGATGTATTAAAAGCGCAAGATGCGCTTGGCGTTAAAGCAATTAATGACAAACAGCTTGAAATTAAGCTTGAAAGACCGGTAGCTTTCTTCACTCAATTGCTTGGATTCTCTTCTTTCTTCCCGCAACGTGAAGATTTCGTGAAAGCTGCTGGCGACAAATACGGCGCAGAAGCTGATAAAGTTATTGGCGCTGGACCTTTTAAATTGGTTTCTTGGAACCATGACCAATCCTTACAACTTGTTAAAAACGACAAGTATTGGGATGCTGCTAACGTTAACTTGACTAAAATTGACGTTAACATTGTAAAAGATATCAACACCGGCTTTAACCTCTATGAAACAAATGCTGCTGATATAACTCAAATCAAAGGCGAGCAACAAGCATTGTATCAAGGTAAACCAGATGTTCAAGTCAAAAAAGAGCTGACAAATGCTTACTTGCAAATGTCTGAGAAAAAACCTTTCCTTAAAAATGTTAAAATTCGCCAAGCACTTTCCATGGCAATCGATAGAGACGCATTTGCAGCTACAGTATTAAACAACGGTTCCGTTGCTTCTACTGGGTTGGTGCCTTTCGGTACAGCTGACGGCAATGGCGGCGACTTCCGTAAAACAGCAGGCGATATTCAACCAAAATTCGATGCTGCTAAAGCAAAAACATTGCTTGCTGAAGGCTTGGCAGAATTGAAATTGACAGCATTGCCTGAATTCAAATTAATGGCTGACGATACGGCAACTGCGAAAAAATCCGTTGAGTTTATCGTTTCTCAATGGCAAACTAACCTAGGCATTAAAGTAGTCGGCGATCCAGTACCGCACAAATTGCGTCTTGAGAACTCCAAAAACCGTAACTATGATGTTGTAGTTAGCTTATGGGGCGCGGATTATAACGACCCTATGACTTTCCTTGACATGTGGATAACTGGTGGGGAGTTCAATGAAGTTGATTGGAGCAACCCGCAATATGATGCTTTAGTTAAATCAGCTCAAGCAGAAATAGATCCTGCAAAACGCGCTAAATCACTGGTTGATGCAGAGAAAATTCTGATTAACGACATGCCGATTGCGCCAATTTACTTCCGCAGCTTGCCATATTTGGTTAAACCAAATATTCAAAACGTGATTCTTCCTTCCAACGGTTATGAGTGGGAGTTGAAATGGGCTAGCGTTAAATAATTGTAATTTAATAAGCTATATGATCTAGAACTAGGAAGGGGCCGTTCGTCCTCGTGAGAACGGCCCCTTTACCTTCTTTTCAATAATTATTCTCAACAATACTTTTAGGAGGAGCATTATCCATGCTGAAATATTTGCTGCGTCGTCTCGTGTTTACGGTGATAACGCTATGGCTCATCATTACGGTGACCTTTGTTCTGATGAAGAACCTGCCTGGAGATCCGCTTGGTGAAGGCTCAGAGAAAGTGCCGCAGGCCACAAAGGATATGCTTCTGCACCAATATGGCTTGGATAAGCCGATGTGGCAGCAATATGTCACTTATATGGGCAATATTCTTCATGGCGATTTGGGCGCATCATTCCAATTTCCGGCACAAAAGGTTACGGACATTATTAAGCAAGCATTTCCTGCTTCTTTGGAGCTTGGTTTGATTTCAATCGTGTTTGCTACATTCGTTGGATTGCTGTTAGGTATTTTTGCAGCACTCAAACACAATAAAGCAGGCGATTATGTATCCATGTTTATTGCTGTGATTGGCATTTCGATTCCTTCATTTGTACTGGGGACGTTGTTGTCTTATTATGTTGGCGTGAAATTGCATCTGCTGCCTCCAGGTTTGTGGACAACACCGGCACATCGCATTTTGCCGGCATTCGCATTATCATTAAGTACAATTGCAATCTTAGCGCGTCTAATGCGCGCATCGATGCTGGATGTTCTCAATCAGGATTATATTAAAACGGCTAGAGCTAAAGGGCTTTCTTCATTGATTATTGTCATACGTCACACAATTCGGAATGCGATTTTACCGGTTATTACCGTGCTCGGACCCATCTTTGTAAACGTAGTAACAGGAACATTCGTAGTTGAACAAATCTTTTCAGTACCAGGATTAGGTAAACATTTAGTAACATCTGTAACTTCAAATGATTACACGATGATTGCCGGGTTAACGATTTTTTATTCGGCGATTTTAATTCTTGTTATTTTTATTACAGACATGATTTATGGCCTTGTTGATCCAAGAATACGTTTAGGGAAAGGCGGGAAGTAAAGATGCCAACAAATCGAATTGCTGCTGTCGATAAAAGCAAGTTTGCACCCGTTAAGCGGGAATTGCTGCAAAGTGAAGCGATTGTCCGTCCTTCTCAAAGCTATTGGCAGGATGCATGGCGACGACTTAAGAAAAATAGACTGGCTATGGCCGGCTTGTTCATATTAATTTTGATAACTTTGCTTTCAATTTTTGCACCTATGTTTTCAAAGTTCGATTATGCTACCCAAAATTTAGTTAAAGTTAATGAACCGCCTAATAGCACACATTGGTTTGGAACCGATGATTTTGGCCGTGATCTATGGACGCGCGTTTGGTGGGGCACACGCATTTCGTTGTTAATCGGAATGCTGGCAGCATTGTTTGATCTAGTGTTTGGCGTACTGTATGGCGGGATTTCCGGCTATTACGGCGGCAAGCTTGATGAGATCATGCAGCGTGTGATTGAGGTTGTTTATTCAATTCCATCCATTCTGGTTGCGATTTTGCTGCTGCTCGTATTGAATCCGGGTGTACTGTCCATTGTTATTGCTTATGCCATTGTTGGCTGGGTACCGATGGCCAGACTGGTTCGTGCAGAAGTGCTTAGAATCAAAGAGCAGGAGTTCGTGTTAGCTTCCAGAACTTTGGGAGCGGGGGTATGGCGCATTATTTTACGTCACCTTATTCCGAATGCGCTCGGCATTATTATTGTACAGATTACCTTTGTTGTGCCGGCTGCGATCTTTACCGAAGCATTCTTAAGCTATATCGGTCTTGGTGTGCGTGTTCCTAAGGCATCACTCGGTTATTTATTAAATGACGGTTCGCAGAATGTGCGATATTATCCGCATCGTCTGCTATACCCGACGGTTGTATTCAGTTTAATTTTACTAAGTTTTAACCTGCTGGGCGATGGTCTGCGTGACGCGCTTGATCCGAAAATGCGTAAATAAAGGAGGGATTCTCATGACCCAAAACACGAAATTACTTGAGGTTAAAGACCTTAAAGTTTCGTTCCGTACTTATGCAGGCGAAGTGCAGGCGGTACGAGGGGTGTCATTCGACTTGGAAAAAGGCGAAGTGCTGGCAATTGTCGGAGAGTCTGGTTGCGGCAAGTCCGTAACTGCGCAAACGATAATGCGCCTCATCCCTACGCCGCCAAGCATCATAAAGGGCGGATCGATATTATTCAACGGTCAAACAGAAATTACGAAACTTTCAAATAGACAAATGGAAAAAATTAGAGGATCTGAAATGGGCATGATCTTTCAAGATCCGATGACATCTTTGAATCCGACGATGACGGTTGGTAATCAAATCAGTGAAACGCTGATCAAGCATCAAGGGAAAAGCAAACGAGAAGCCAAGCAGATTGCGATTGATATGCTGAAGCTGGTTGGCATGTCCAATCCGGAAGGACGCGTCAATCAATATCCGCATGAATTGTCAGGCGGTATGCGTCAACGGGTTATGATCGCGATTGCGCTTGCTTGTTCACCGAAGCTGCTTATTGCAGACGAACCGACAACTGCGCTGGACGTAACGATTCAAGCCCAGATTATTGATCTGATGAAGAAGCTGTCCCTTAAAACAGATGCTTCCATTATTATAATTACACATGATCTGGGAGTTGTAGCCGAAATGGCGCAGCGAGTAATTGTTATGTACGCAGGTAAAGTTGTCGAGCAGGGTACAGTTGACGAAATTTTCAAAGACCCGCAGCATCCTTATACGTGGGGTCTGCTTCGCTCCATACCGCGTCTTGACCAAGACTCGAACGAAGAGCTTGTTCCGATTCCGGGAACGCCGCCGGATTTATTCGCGCCGCCTAAAGGATGCGCGTTCGCAGCCAGATGTCCATATGCCATGGATGTCTGTATGGAGATAGATCCTGAGCATACGCATCTTTCGGATACACACAGTTCAGCTTGCTGGCTGCTGCATCCGGATGCCCCGAAAGTGGAACGTCCAGTAGCGTCAGGAGGTGTGTCACATGGCTGATAAAATTTTAAAAGTTCGTGATATGAAGAAGCATTTTCATCTTGGCGGCGACAAAATATTAAAAGCCGTTGACCGCTTCTCGATTGAAATCGAGCGCGGCGAAACCTTTGGTCTTGTTGGCGAATCCGGCTGCGGGAAATCAACAGCCGGACGCACAATTATTAATTTGTACAACACTACGGATGGTGAAGTGCTGTTTAACGGAGAAAATGTTCATAAGCTTGAAGGACGCAAGTTGAAGGAATTTAACCGCAACATGCAAATGGTGTTTCAAGATCCTTACGCATCGCTAAATCCAAGGATGACAGTAGGCAAGATTATCGCCGAGGGTATCGATATTCATAAGCTGTACAGCGGCAAAAAGCGGATGGAACGCGTTCATGAGCTTCTGCATGCCGTTGGACTAAATTCAGAGCACGCGAACCGTTTTCCGCACGAATTCTCGGGCGGTCAGCGTCAGCGGATCGGAATTGCACGCGCTTTAGCTATTGAACCGCAATTCATTATTGCCGACGAGCCTATTTCTGCACTGGACGTATCCGTTCAAGCACAAGTAGTAAATTTGTTCAAGCAGCTTCAAAAGGATCATGGCTTGACTTATTTGTTCATTGCGCATGACCTTGCTATGGTTAAGCATATCTCTGACCGAATCGGCGTTATGTATCTAGGTAACCTGGTAGAAGTAACTACTTCCAGCGCACTATATGCTAAACCGCTTCATCCTTACACGCAATCTCTGCTTTCAGCGATTCCGATCCCGGATCCGGAAATTGAACGCACACGTGAGCGCATTATTTTGCAGGGTGAAGTGCCGAGTCCGCTCAATCCGCCAAGCGGCTGTCCTTTCCGGACCCGCTGTCCGCATGCTATGGCAGAATGCGCAGCAACGATGCCGCCTATGAAAGAAGTCGACCCAGGTCATTTTGTTTCTTGCCACTTGTATTAAATGAAATGAGCTTAGACTTGAGACACATTACTCGTAATGTGTCTCTTTTTTATTCTGCGGGTTTACGCTGCAATGATTGAAAGGAATCTTTTGACGCTGATTTCAAGGAGTTGTACAATAATCAATAGGTTTTAAATTTTAAGAGCATCATGGAGGGGCTGGATTATGCGCATCGAAACCGTTCAATGGAGGCAAAGCCAGCCTTTGGCGAAGGACTATATACATCAATTCGATAAAGTAAGCGAGCAGTTTGATTATCATCCATGGAAGGCTGACAAATGGGCTAAGCGGGCAGCATGGCTGGACGCAGCATTGGACGCGCCGCGCGCGGATATCAGCATGGTGGCCGACGCGCTGCTGGCTTACAACGAGCGCATTGGCAACAAGCCTGCCGCGCTCGCTGCGATTGGCGAGCTGCGACGCGGGGCGCTCGCCGTGGTTGGCGGTCAGCAGGCGGGCCTGTTTGGCGGCCCGCTGCTGTCCGTGTACAAGGCCGTGACGCTGATTCAGGCGTCACGTGAGGCTGCGCGGCAATTGGATCGGCACGTTGTGCCGGTATTCTGGATTGCCGGGGAGGATCATGACTTCGAAGAGGTGAACCACCTCTTCTATGCCAACGGGGGAGCTTCTGTTGACAAGCTTCAAATTAACATGAAGAACGCTGCAGGTGCGCGTACTTCAGTCAGCCGCTTGAAGCTGGACGAAACGGCATGGACGGAGGCTGTTCATATCCTGGAGAAGAGCCTTCCGGATTCACCCAATAAAGCTGAACTGCTTGGGCGGATAACAGAAATCGTATCGAAGTCTACAACGCTGGTGGATGTATTCGCACGGCTTATGGCTGAATTATTCGGTGAATCAGGCCTTGTGCTGCTGAACGCAGATGACCCAATGCTGCGCAAGGCGGAAGCGCCCATGTTCGAGAAGCTTATTTCTTGCAATAAAGAGTTGAACAATACCTTTATTAAAGGTGCGGAGTCATTATCTGGGATGGGATACCGACCTCAGGTTGAACTTTCACCAGAATCGGCCAACTTGTTCATCTTTGAGAAACTTACCGAGGCGCGGCTGCTGCTGCAGCGGGATGGCAATGATTTTATTGATAAAAAAGGAGCCCTTCGTCTATCTGAAGGTGAGCTGCTTGCAATGGCTTCTGAGCAACCCGATCACTTAAGTAACAATGTGTTGACGCGGCCTTTGATGCAGGAGTATTTATTTCCGGTACTCGGTACGGTGCTGGGTCCGGGGGAAATTGCTTATTGGGCATTGACCAGAGGAGCATTTCACTTGCTAGGGATGACAATGCCAATCGTTTTACCGCGCCTTGAATATACGCTTGTGGATGATAAGGCGAATAAATACTTGCATAAATATGATCTGTCTATAGAAGACGTTGGATTGCGACTTCAGGAACGTAAAGCGGCCTGGCTTTCGCTGCAGGATACCGATAGATTCGGTGAACGCTTCAACGCTGCTTTTCAACAAATTCGGGGCGCTTATGAGCCGCTTATTGCTTCTGTGTCCGATGTGCTCCCAGGGCTAAAGGAGCTCGGGTCAAAGAATGTGGAGCGCATTCTTGAAGAGATTGCCTATATGAAAGAGAAGACAGAATCGTATTATCGAAACCGATATTTAACCGGCGCCAAGCATTGGGAGTGGCTCGAGGACTCGTTGCTGCCGTTGGCAAAGCCGCAGGAAAGAGTGTATAATGTGGTTGCTTATTTAAATAAGTTCGGTGACGGTTGGCTGCATACGCTAATGGATACACCAACCCCGATCGATGGGAAACATCGCATTTTATACATATAAGAATTGCTCCAGAAGCGTGTAAATTTTAGGAGGATGACATGATGACTGCAACTGTGAAAAGCATCGTAACCGATATAGCTTTAGCGCCGGAAGGACATTTGAAAATTGATTGGGTTCAGGCTCATATGCCGGTCCTGAACCGCATTCGCGAACAATTTGAACAAGAGCAGCCATTTAAGGGCTTAAAAGTTACGATTTCCTTGCATTTGGAAGCGAAAACCGCCTATTTAGCTAAAGTCGTTCAAGCAGGCGGCGCTGAAGTAACTATTACGGGCAGCAACCCGCTTTCCACGCAGGATGATGTATGCGCGGCGCTTGTAGAAGACGGCATTACCGTGTTTGCTAAATACAATCCAAGTCCGGAAGAATATAAAGAGCTGTTGATTAAATCGCTCGAAACCAAACCGGATCTGGTTATTGACGATGGCGGCGACTTGTTGACGATTTTACATTCAGAGCGTAAAGACTTGTTAGTTAATGTGCGCGGCGGAGCAGAAGAAACGACTACAGGCATTTTGCGCTTGAAGGCGATGGAAAAAGAAGGCAAGCTACAATTCCCTATGGTTGCCGTGAACGACGCTTCCTGTAAATATTTGTTCGATAATCGTTATGGAACAGGCCAATCCGTCTTCGACGGCATTAATCGGACCACCAATCTTGTAGTGGCAGGCAAAACCGTTGTTGTTGCTGGATATGGATGGTGCGGCAAAGGTGTAGCGATGAGAGCCAAAGGACTTGGCGCGAACGTTGTAGTCACGGAAGTGGATGCCATTAAAGGTGTAGAAGCGTACATGGATGGATTCGCAGTGATGTCGATGGCGGAAGCTGCTGCAGTGGGTGATTATTTCATTACTGTAACCGGCAATCGCGACATTATTCGCAGCGAGCATTACAAAGTGATGAAGGATGGCGCGATACTTTCCAATGCTGGCCATTTCGATGTAGAAGTGAACAAGCCTGAGCTGGATGCGCTGTCTGTATCGAAACGCACGGTGCGCCGCAACATTGAAGAATACCAATTGAAAGACGGCCGTAAAATTTATTTGCTTGCGGAAGGCAGATTGGTAAACTTGGCAGCAGGCGATGGACATCCGGCAGAAATTATGGACATGACGTTTGCTCTGCAAGCCATGTCGCTTAAATATGTGAATGATCAATACAAATCCATCGGCGCCAAAGTCGTCAATGTGCCTTATGAGCTTGACGAGCAGGTAGCACGCCTTAAGCTGGAATCTTTAGGTATATCCATTGACAAATTAAGCTCTGAGCAAAAAGCTTACCTGGACAGCTGGACTGAACATTAAACTCATGTATTTTCATAGTTTCCGATCCTGCGTACAAGCTGCGCAGGATTTTTTATGTTCAGCAACTTTTTAAACCCAGGCTCCGTTTGAGGTGTAACAGACCAAAAAATGGATAATGGGGGCATTTGCAATGGAAAAGAGAGAGTTATTACGAAAATGGCTGGTTTTAGCACTATGCACGTTGGTATTGTCTGCTTTGCTGACAGGATGCGGTTCAGCAAAAAAAGAGTCGAGTTCAGGACATGTGACAGCGGGTACGCAGCCGGTGAGTCAAAATAACGGCTCAGTGCAATTTGACAAGCAATCAGAATCCCAAAGTGGAAGCAATGCCGTTTCTTTGACCGCCGCTGACACTGCGGGCAAAGGCAGTACGACCGCAGCGGAACCTGCAGCTAAAGCATCCGACAAGGGTGTTTCCAGTTATAATACGCCTGCTGCGCTTACTCCGCCGATCGGCGCGGATGCATCGGATGGGTTTAACCGCAAACTCATTTATAAAGGAAGCTTGGCTATGGAAGTGAAGGATTATGCCAAAGCGCAAACAGAGCTCCGCAATTTGATAACGGTAAGCGGAGCTTATATTCTGCAGTTTTCGGAAGACTCTAATTCAGGGGAGCGCGGCGGCAATTTCTTGATCAAAGTTGCGGCCGGAGGATTCGTTTCCTTACTGGACGGCTTAGAGCGGATCGCTCCTTCCAAAAACCGAAACATACAAGGCTTGGATGTAACAGAAGAATATGTGGATCTAACCTCTCGGCTAAAAGCCAAACAAGCAGTGGAATCGCGGTTGTTATCTTTTATGGAAAAAGCGCAAAAGACCGATGAACTGCTGGCTTTTTCAAACGAATTGGCTAAGGTGCAGGAGGAAATCGAGAAAATTAAAGGACGGATGCGCTACTTGGATCAGAACGTGTCCTACTCTACGATTGAGCTTCGCATGTATGAAGTAAAAGGCAATACATTGCGGGCACCGGATTCAGAGCTTACACTGGCTTCTAAAATAAACGACGCTGTGCAAGGCAGTTTAAAGGTGTTGAAAACGATCTTTGAAGGGCTTTTAATCTTTTTAGCAGGGGCTGCGCCTGTTCTTCTGCTCATCGCGCTTATTGCGATTCCATTGTTCATTTACCGAAATAAACGAGCTGCCAGGCTGCTTAAACTGCGAAAAGAATTAAAGCAGGCACCTGCGCATACTAACGAATCAAACGAAGATTCTACCAACAATTTGAGCTAATCGCGAACGATTTTGAAAAAATATGAAAAAAAAGTTGGAAATCTTGCGAAAGCAGCAGGATTTCTTTTTTTTGTGCAGAATTATCTTAAAAGTGGTGAAAAGTGGAGCGAAGTGGGGAGAAGGGGGAGAGCATAAGATGTTTATGGGTGAATATCAACATAACATTGACGAAAAAGGCAGAATTATTATTCCTGCTAAATTTCGTGAAGCTCTTGGAGATACCTTTATCGTCACACGCGGTTTGGATCAATCGTTATCTGTTTATCCGAGGTCTGAATGGGCCATCTATGAACAAAAGCTGAAGTCACTCTCTATGATGAAATCAGAGGCCCGCGCTTTTACCCGCTTTGTGTTCTCCGGAGCTACGGAATGCGAGCTGGACAAGCAGGGGCGCATCACGATTCCGCGCACACTCATCGAGCATGCCAGACTGGACAAAGATTGCGTGATTACCGGTAATTCCAATCTAGTAGAGATTTGGAGCAAACCGGTTTGGGAAGACTATACCCAAGCTTCAGCACAATCGTTCAGTGACATCGCGGAGAAATTGGTTGATTTCAACTTTGGTTTATAGCGGGAGGCTAGTAACTTGTTTCATCACATCACGGTACTCAAAGAAGAAGCAGTTGAAGGCTTACATATAAAACCGGACGGCGTATATGTAGATTGTACGCTGGGAGGCGCAGGGCACAGCGAATTAATTGCCTCTAAGCTAAGCTCAAACGGACTGTTGCTAGGTTTCGATCAAGACGACATCGCATTAGCGAATGCCAAAGAGCGACTAGCCCCTTATAATGACCGGGTCAAGCTTGTGAAAACGAACTTCCGTCAGATCGAAGCGGTTCTTGCCGAAGAACCGCGTGCCCTAAAAAATGGGATTCCGCAAGTAGACGGGATTTTGTTCGATCTCGGCGTTTCATCGCCGCAGCTGGATGAAGGCGATCGAGGCTTCAGCTACAATCACGATGCGGAGCTGGATATGCGAATGGATCGCTCGGAGTTACTGACTGCAAAGACGATTGTGAATGAATGGCCGGCAGCGGACATAGCGCGAATCTTGTATGAGTACGGCGAAGAGAAATTTTCCCGCCGCATAGCGGCTGTGATAGAAAGTGCAAGAGCGCGCAAGCCGATTGAAACGACCGGTGAACTGGTTGAACTCATCAAGGAAGGCATTCCTGCAGCAGCGCGAAGAACAGGCGGTCATCCGGCTAAGCGCAGTTTTCAAGCGCTTCGTATCGCGGTGAACGATGAATTGGGTGCATTTGAAGATGCATTGGAACAATCACTGCGATGCTTATCAGGGGGCGGACGTATATCTGTCATTACCTTTCACTCCTTGGAGGATCGCATTTGTAAACTCACATTTGCGAAAAATGTTGAAAAATGCACATGTCCGTCGGATTTTCCGATATGCGTGTGCCGCAAGGAAGGCGTTCTGAAGCTCATTACCCGCAAGCCAATTTTACCAAGCAACGATGAACTGGAAGCCAATTCGCGCGCTCGTTCGGCAAAGTTAAGAATAGCTGAAAAATTATAATAGACAGGTTTATGTGGAGGTGATTGATTTATGCCATCTTACATCCAAGGCAATTTGGCACTGAAGGAAACGAAAAGAAAAGTTGTTGCGAAAGCTCCTGAAGTAGTGCAACAAATGCAAGTGAAACGTTCAACCATATCTGCCGGTGAAAAATTGTTCTACTTAATGTCGGTTGTATTTGTTGTCGTTCTGCTTGGTGTTATCATGATGCGCTATACAATGATATATCAATTGAATACGGGTATTAAGCAAATTCAGAATGAGATAAAAACGGTACAGGAAGACGGCAGCGCACTTAACCAAGAGGTTGAGGTGCTAGGCAGCCCGGAACGTCTGAAAGAAGTAGCTCGCACACAGGGATTTATTGAGGCTACGGACGATCAGCACATCAAGATCGGCTTGTCTAATCCAGCAACTAAAGAAACAAAAACCGCAGTAAAGCCAGTTGAGAATACCACAACAAAGAAAACAGACACGAAAATCAGTACAACCAAGAAAGCCACGGCTTCCGATACGCAATCGAAATTGAATTCTGTTGCTTTAAAACCATAAATGCGGGGCAGGGAATGCAGATGACACGTAAAGTGCGAATACGAACATTGCTTATCGGGGGGTTATTTACCCTTTTTTTTGTTTGTATCATAGGGCGCATGTACTTTGTGCAAGTCATAGAAGCCAAAGCTTTAAGCGTGCAAGCCCAAGAAGGCTGGCAAACGGACAAAGTGCTGCCGCAGGAACACGGATCTATACTCGATACGAACGGGAAAGCGCTGGCTGAGGATGTGGCTGCTTATACAGTTGCCCTTGACCCGAGAACCATAGTGAAGCAAGGGTATGAAAGCGACATCGTTCAAGGATTGTCTGAAGTTCTTCTTGCGGACGGAGGCAATAAAAGCGAATTGGAAAATAAGATTCGCGGCCTAATTGACAAGAAAAACGATAAGAACCAGCCCTATGCTTATGTTGAAGTGCGCAAAGAAGGCTTGAAAATTGATAAAAAGAAAGCGGACGAAGTGTCCGATAAATTGAAGCCCATTCAAATCAAAATGTATGAAAAAGATGGCAAAAAATTTACCGAGAAATCAATACTTCCATATATTGGCGTTGATTTAGTGAAAGATAAAAAGCGGTATTACCCGGGCGGAACATTGGCAGCCCAGCTGCTTGGCTACCGCAATCTTGAAGGCGATGCCAGTATCGGGCTTGAGCTTAAGCTTGACGATGTGCTCAAAGGCGCACCGGGAAGCCTAAACTATCAAACTGACTTAAAAGGGGTAGAGCTGCCCGACTCTAAAGTCTCTTTTAAACCGCCGATAGATGGTAATGACGTTCATCTTACAATTGATAGAAACATTCAATATTATATAGAAAACGCATTAGCTAAAATGTATGATAAGTGGCATCCAAAAGGTGCAACGGTCATTGCTGCCGATCCGAAAACGATGGAAATTCTCGGTATGGCAACAGTTCCCAATTTTAATCCGAATGAATACTGGTTAACCAAAGATCAAGCTGCATTCCGCAACATGGCGGTTGCTGTTCCTTATGAACCGGGCTCTACCTTTAAAGTTGTCACTCTGGCCGGAGCCGTTGAGGATGGAAAGTTTAATCCGAACGATACATATATGTCGGGCTCCATACAGATTACGGATCAAACGCTTCATGACCACGATCGGAATGGATGGGGACGGATTACTTTTTTAGAAGGTTTAAAAAGATCTAGTAATGTAGCTTTTGTAAAGCTTGGCTATGAGATGTTGGGACAAGATAGACTGCTAGGATATATTAAAAAATTCGGTTTCGGCTCTAAAACAAATATCGATGTACCTATGGAGGCTGAAGGCAGCATCCCGATGAAATATCCGGCTGAGTTTGCGACTGCCACTTACGGGCAAGGCTTAACCGTAACGGCGATTCAACAGCTGGCCTCCTACGGTGTCGTAGCTAATGGAGGTAAATTAATGTGGCCGCATGTCGTCAAAGATATCGCTAACCACAAAACAGGAGAAATCGTTAAAAAATTTGAGCCGAAAGTAGTGTCTCAAGTTATTACTGAACAAACGGCTAAACAGGTAACCGAATATTTGGAGCAGGTCGTTTCCGACCAAAAGATCGGAACGGGAAGAAATGCCTATATTGACGGTTATCGCGTCGCCGGTAAAACGGGAACTGCACAGAAGGTAGTATCCGGCGGTAAATATTCAACGGATACTTGGGTTATTTCCTTTGCCGGATATGCGCCGGTGGAGGATCCTAAAATATTGGTGGTTATCATTGCTGATGAGCCTGATTTAGGGGGAGATTATAAACTTGGGGGTCAAGTAGCAGCGCCTGCTTTTAAGGACATCGTGTCGCAATCTTTGCAGTATATGGGCATTGGCTTTAGTAAAGGGAGGCTTGAAGTCAAGCAGCAGCAAACAGCAAGTGCCATTAAAGCGCCTGACTTAAGCGGTATGACACCTACGGAAGCCAAAAACGTCGTAGACGGATCAAACGGCCAAATTGAGGTGTTAGGAAAAGGAAGTAAAATCATTGACCAGTTCCCTAAAGCAGGAGCGGATATGTCAGAAGGCCAGCAGATTTATGCCCTGCTGCAGCCGCAGGAAGAGCTTTCGATGCCTGATTTAAGAGGGAAATCATTGCGCGCTGCAATGGAAATGTGCGCTTTCATAGGTGTCCCCTGCACAACCAGCGGCGAAGGCTATGTGGCTGAGCAAAGTGTGGCAGGTCAAGGTACTGACAGGGTTGTCAGCTTAACGCTTAAGCCTATGGGTAAGGTGGCTGAATCTTCCAACACGCCAATTCCGTCTGCTTCTCCAGGATCGGATAAAGCTGCAGTGAAACCTAATAATGGTTAATAACAGCTAGTCTATCTGCTGTGTTCTATCCCTAGGTTGTCCCGAATAGTCATGTTATAGGTAAGGCTTGACTATGGCTATGGATAGAGGGGGACGTCTGTCATGCGGGCATCGAATGTCACAGTACGCCGGAGACTATATACGGTATTAGTGATCGGGACGGTCATTTTTGTCGCATTGTTATTTCGGCTTGGTTATGTTCAGCTGTGGAAAGGAACAGAACTCGCTAAGAAAGCTGAGGATCTGTGGCGCAGGAATATTACTTATGAAGCGAAGCGCGGCGAGATTCTGGATCGTAACGGCATACAGCTGGCCTATAATATCTCTTCGCCTTCCATTATGGCCATCCCTGCGCAATTGAAAGATGCCAAAGCGGAGGCCGCACAGCTGGCCAAAGTACTTCAATCTTCAGAAGAAATGATTTACAACCAAATGACCAAAAAGCAATATATTAATAAAGTTACACCTGCCGGCCGTAAAATCACTATGGAAAAAGCGCAGGAGATTCGTGCCCTAGGACTTCCGGGCATTGTGGTGGCTGAAGATAACAAGCGTTATTATCCTTATGGACCGTTAGCTTCTTCTATTCTTGGCGTTACCGGTATTGATAATCAAGGTCTTACCGGTGTAGAAGGGAAGTACAACACCCCGCTTACAGGTATGAAAGGCTCGATACAACAATTGGTAGACGCAGCCGGACATCAAATACCAGGCTCCACAGATGAATATGTAAAGCCCAAAGATGGACTTAATCTGCAGCTTTCCGTTGACAGCCATCTTCAAGAGGTTCTTGAGCGCGAGCTCGACCAAACGTTGCTTCAATACGGCGCTAAGAGCGTAATGGCCATTATGATGGACCCGAATAACGGGGAGATTCTTGCAATGGGCAGCAGGCCAACCTTTGAGCCGAGCCACTTCCGCGATTATCCAACCGAGGTGTTTAACCGCAATCTGCCGATCTGGATGACCTATGAACCAGGCTCTACCTTCAAAATCATTACGTTAGCGGCAGCGCTTGAAGAAAAGAAAGTAGATTTAAAAAATGAAACCTTCTATGATCCAGGGTTTATTCAGGTTGCTGGAGCCAGGCTGCGCTGCTGGAAACGCGGCGGACATGGCAGCGAAAGCTTTTTGCAGGTGGTGGAAAATTCCTGCAACCCAGGATTTGTTGTAATGGGGCAGCGCCTCGGCAAAGAGAAGCTGTTCGATTATATTACCCGTTTTGGATTTGGCAAAAAGACGGGCATCGATATCGGAGGCGAGGAGAACGGTATCCTGTTTAAGCTTAATCAGGTAGGACCTGTGGAACTTGCGACAACTTCTTTCGGACAGGGTGTTTCGGTTACGCCGATACAGCAAATAAGCGCAGTATCCGCTGCTATTAATGGCGGCAAGCTGTTTAAGCCGCATGTCGGCAAGGCTTGGATTAATCCGGAAACAGGCGAGATTGTGAATACCATCGAGCCGGAATTCATCCGTCAAGTGATCTCCGAGAATACGTCTAAGCAAGTACGCGAAACACTAGAAAGCGTAGTCGCCAAGGGAACAGGCCGCAATGCGTTTATTGACGGCTACCGCGTCGGGGGCAAAACAGGAACGGCGCAAAAAGTCATAGGCGGCAAATACTCTGCAGATGAGCATATTGTCTCGTTTATTGGGTTCGCGCCTGCAGACAATCCAAAAGTTGTCGTCTATGCGGCAGTAGATAATCCCCAAGGACTGCAGTTCGGAGGTTTGATCGCTGCTCCTTTGGTTAAGAATATTTTACAGGATGCATTGCCTTATCTCGGTGTGCAGCCGAGCAAAGATCAACTGAATAAAGATTACAAGCCCGGCGAAACGCCAGTCGTGGAAGTGCCGAACTTGGTTGGGGCAACTGTACAGGATATTTATGAAGATCTAAATTCAAATTTCAATATAGCCAGATCGGGCAGCGGCACAACAGTTATTTCCCAAGCGCCGAAGCCTGGAACGAGAGTAGACCGTGGTTCGACCATTCGTGTATACTTAGCTAATGCGCCTGCAGCATTTGGCGACAATTCCGAATGAATACTCATGTTTCCGATCTAGCGTTGCTGCGCGAATCACACATAAGCTTCACTACATAATATTTAAGGAGGTTTGCCTATGCGTCTGCAGGAATTGTCATCCTTGTTGACGGTCAATCTATTGTTAGGCGATAGCACCGTCTCTATCAGCGGCATTCAAACCGATTCGCGGAAAGTAACCAGCGGAGATTTATTTATCTGTATATCCGGCTTTGTATCCGACGGCCATGATTTTGCTCAGATGGCAGCCGATTCAGGAGCGGCCGCTCTTATTGTAGAGCGTGAACTGCATGTATCGCTGCCGCAGGTCATTGTTAAAGACTCTCGTTATGCCATGGCTGTAATAGCTTCGCATTATTATAGTTATCCAAGCAACAGTATGAAAGTAATTGGCATTACTGGTACGAATGGAAAAACAACTACCAGCTGCATTTTGGAGAAAATTTTGCGCGATTGCGGATATCGCACCGGCTTAATGGGCACTATTCGCATGAAAATAGGCGATACCTACACCGATATGGAGAGAACGACGCTGGAGGCGATTGATTTACAGCGTAATTTTCGATCTATGGCGGATGAAGGAACCGATTATTGCGTTATGGAAGTATCCAGCCATGCGCTTCATTTAGGACGCGTGAAGGGCATCCATTTTCGAAGCGGAATTTTCACCAATTTGACGCAGGATCATCTGGATTATCACAAAACGATGGCTAAGTATCGAGAAGCCAAAGGGCTGCTCTATGCTCGCATGGATAATGGTTTTCAATCCGATATGTCGAAAAAGCAGTTCGCAATACTCAATGCGGATGATGAGGCATCAGCCTATTTCAGCGGCTTAACCTCGGCTGAAATCATCACATATGGTATTGAACATGAATGTGATGTACGGGCTTCTGAGATTCGGATCAGCGCTGAGGGAACGACATTTCATTTAACTTCTTTTGCCGGTCATGCCGACATGAAGATGAAGCTGGTCGGTAAGTTCAACGTGTATAACGCGCTTGGGGCAATAGCCTCAACTTTAGCTGAAGGAGTTCCGCTCGAGAAAATTCGGCATAGTTTAGAAGAGATGAGCGTTGTGGATGGCCGAATGGAAGTTGTGGACGAAGGACAGAACTTTCTCGTGCTGGTTGATTACGCGCACACGCCGGACGGGTTGGAAAATGCACTGCAAACGATCCGTGAATTCGCTGAAGGCCGCGTGCTGACCGTATTCGGTTGCGGTGGTGATCGGGATCGGTCGAAACGTCCGCTCATGGGCAAAGTCACTGCTAAATACAGTGACTATTTGTACGTGACCTCTGATAATCCGCGTACAGAAGATCCGGAACAAATTTTACAAGACATCGTTCCCGGTTTGACAGAATCCGGTTTCCCGAAGGAAAAGTACGAAATGATCGTTGACCGCAAGGCGGCAATTGAGTCTGCTATAGCAGCTGCCGGACCTAAGGATGTGGTGTTGATTGCCGGTAAAGGGCATGAGACCTATCAAGATATATTAGGTATAAAGCATGCTTTTGACGACCGCTTGGTCGCAAGAAAAGCATTAAGGAGCCGTGGACAATGATAACCCGGACAATTGAAGAACTGGCCGCAATGCTGCATGTGACGGATACGGATACAGAAGGCGATCATAAAGTCCAAAAGAATAATCAAGTACAAGTAAAAGGTGTATCTACAGACACTCGAACTACTGAGCCCGGTAATTTATTCGTGCCGCTTATTGGCGAGAAATTCGATGGGCATCAGTATGCCTCTGAAGCTATTGCCAAAGGTGCGTCAGCCTTCTTATGGCAGGAAGATCGGGGAATACCGCCGCAAGGCGTGCCCGTCCTAGTCGTGCCAGATACGCTGAGTGCGCTTCAACAGTTGGCTAAAGCATATCGGGAGCAGCTTTCTATAAGGATTGTAGGCATTACCGGCAGCAATGGCAAAACGACAACCAAGGATATGGTCGCCTCCGTTCTGTCAACGAAATACCGCGTGCATAAAACAAAGGGAAATTTCAATAATCATATCGGATTGCCGCTAACCTTGCTGCAACTTGATGAGCAGGTTCAAGTTGCTGTGCTTGAAATGGGCATGAGCGGCCGCGGTGAGATTGAGCTGCTGTCTATGATTGCACAGCCGGATGCGGTAATTATTACAATGATTGGTGAAGCACACATGCTGCAGCTTGGATCACGCGAGGAAATTTCTCGCGCCAAAGTTGAAATTTTAAGCGGATTAAGAGAGGATGGCTTGTTCGTATACAATGGTGATGAGCCGTTGATCGAGCGTGTGCTTCCTGAAATGAAACAGCCTTCCAGAATGTCTGTTAAGAAATTTGGAGCCGGCATAACGAATGATTATTATCCATCTTCAATCCGACAGGATGGAGATGGAACTATATTCACAATCAACCATCCGGACGCGCCTGAATACTATTTACCGCTGCTTGGCAGTCATAATGTGATTAACGCGCTTGCTGTACTTGCCCTAGCTCATGAAATGGGGATCTCTTACCTTGATGCGGCTGAAGGCTTTCGATCTCTTCAAATGACCAGCATGCGCATTGAGAAGCTGACTGCGCCTTCCGGGCTGACAGTATTGAACGATGCCTATAATGCAAGTCCTGCTTCCATGAAAGCGGCGCTAAAATTAACGGAAGAACTGCAAGGCTATGCTTGCAAACGAGTTGTCATTGGAGATATGCTTGAGTTAGGCCAAAACGAGGAGAAATACCATCGTGAGATTGGCAGTTTACTAAACTCGAAACTCATTGATTATGTATATACATACGGCCCTCTATCCCGATATATCGCGGACGAAGCGCAAGCTGGATATTCCGAAGGACGGGTGCAGTGGTACGAAGATAAAGACCGATTAGCCGAGGATTTGGCGATCCAGGCATCCTCTCGCGATGTTGTTCTAGTTAAAGCTTCAAGAGGGATGCGGCTTGAAACGGTTGTGCAAAGACTTATAGGGGGATAATAACGTGGAATTAAAAGTCATCTTATTTACGATGGGTGTGGCGTTTCTGCTTGCTTCGGTCATGGGACCGCTGCTTATACCGCTGCTGCGCAGATTGAAGTTCGGTCAGCAGATACGCACCGATGGTCCACAAGGGCATCTCAAAAAACAAGGAACGCCGACAATGGGAGGCACCATTATTTTGCTGGCGCTGTCCATTGCCGCACTGAATTTTGCCGATAAAACGATAGAACTCCTTATTTTGATGATTGCTACTTTAGGATACGGGCTTGTCGGATTTTTGGATGATTATATTAAAATCGTATTTAAGCGTTCGCTTGGTTTAACGCCAAGGCAGAAGCTGATCGGCCAATTGATTGTCTCTGTCATCGTATGCGTGCTGCTTGTGAATATGAATCACCCAACCTATTTATCGGTGCCTTATTTCAAAGTGCAAATTCCGCTCGGCTGGATGTACTTTCCGTTGATGACAATATTGATGCTGGGCACTTCCAATGCTGTCAATTTTACTGACGGGCTCGACGGGCTCCTGGCCGGCACCAGCGCTATCGCTTTCGGCGCATTTGCTCTTATCGCGATGAACGGTTCTCAACCAGTTGTAGCGATTTTCTCGGCGGCAATGATAGGCGCAGTGCTAGGATTTCTGGTCTTTAACGCGCATCCTGCAAAAGTGTTTATGGGCGATACCGGCTCGCTTGGCATTGGCGGCGGTCTAGTGGCTGTCGCGATTTTAACCAAATCGGAATTGCTGCTGGCTATTATCGGCGGTGTATTTTTAATCGAGATTTTATCTGTTGTGATACAAGTAGTTTCTTTTAAAACTAGAGGAAAGCGTGTATTCAAAATGAGTCCGATTCATCATCATTTTGAACTGGTTGGCTGGTCGGAGTGGCGAGTGGTCATCACATTCTGGTCGGCGGGAATTGCGTTAGCTGTCTTTGGACTTTTACTGAACGGGGTGCTGTAAAGACATGAGAAATCCACAAGACTATCGTGATTGCAAAGTAGTAATCTTAGGCTTGGCCAAAAGCGGTGTCGCTGCGGCTGAGCTTTTTCATCGCTTAGGCGCTGATGTCATAGTCAATGACCGTAAGCCGCGGGAGGAATGCCCCGAAGCTGCAAAACTGGAAGCGTTACAGATTACCGTAATATGCGGAGAGCATCCAGCTGATCTCATAGACGAAAGAACGGCTTTAATTGTTAAAAATCCAGGTATCCCCTACCATGCAGCGCCATTACGTACTGCTGAGGAATTAGGGATCGAAGTTGTGACGGAGGTGGAAGTCGCTTCGATGTTCTGCGCGGCTCCCATGATTGGCATAACAGGGTCCAACGGGAAGACAACTACGACCACGCTTGTTGGACGTATTCTTGAAGAAGCCGGATTATCCCCTATTGTTGCAGGCAACATCGGGAAACCGCTCTGCACAGCTGCTTTAGAGGCGAAAGCGACCGACTGGATGGTGGTTGAACTTAGCTCCTTTCAGCTTAAAGGAACGCAGAAGTTTCGTCCGCGAATTGGAAGTTTGCTTAACGTATATGAGACCCACCTTGATTATCACGGCAGCATGGAAGATTATGTAGCTTCCAAAGCAAAACTGTTTGCCAATCAAGGTAAGGGGGATACGGCTGTCCTTAATGCGGATGATCCGGTCTGCCAAACCATACTGCCGAAGATAAGCGCTGATGTGCTGTTGTTCTCATTGAGGCAAAAGCTGGAATACGGCGTACACTTGGATGCAGAAGCTGAGACACTTGTATATGCTGACAAAGATGGCGTTATTCACACCATTCTGCCATCATCCCAATTAGGGATTCGCGGCAGCCACAATATCGAAAACGCGCTTGCTGCAGCAGCAATATGTATTGCTGCCGGCGCAGCATTAGATCATATTTCGTCTGTGCTCCGCTCTTTTAAAGGTGTGGAGCATCGGCTGGAATGGGTACGGGAGTTCGAAGGAATTACATTCTATAACGATTCCAAAGCAACTAACCCGGTTGCTACGATGAAGTCGATCGAAGCTTTCGAAGGCGGCATTGTACTGATCGCAGGCGGGCTCGACCGCGGCTCCGATTATTTAGAAATGCTGCCCATGTTTGAGGAGAACGTGAAGGGGCTTGTAACGATTGGGCAAACGCGCGGCACAATCGAAGGCGTCGCTAAACGGGCAGGGCTAAGCTGCGTGAAAACCGTCGATACTGTGGATAATGCGGCGGATGCAGTCGAACAAGCGGTTCGTGCTGCGCTGGCAATGGCGAAACATGGCGATATTGTCCTTCTTTCACCGGCCTGTGCATCATGGGATATGTTCCCTTCTTATGAAGTGAGAGGAAGCATGTTTAAGAACTCCGTGCATAACCTTTAATTAGGGCATTTGGATAAGCCATAAGCATTGTGCCTAAAGAGGTGTTGGCGATGGGTAAAGCACGATCAAATCCGGATCTATGGATTCTGATTACTACCTTGTTGATTTTGACAATTGGCGTTATTATGGTTTACAGTGCAAGTGCAGTTATGGCTTTCCGTGAATTCGGCGATTCTTTTTATTATTTGAAGCGGCAGCTGCTGTTTGCATTGTTAGGTGTAGCAGCCATGTTCGTAACGATGAACACCGATTATTGGATTTGGAAAAAGTATGCCAAGCTCGGGCTCTTTTTGTGCTTATTCCTGCTTATTATCGTGCTGATCCCCGGCGTTGGCGTTATTCGGGGCGGAGCTAGAAGCTGGATTGGCATCGGTGCATTTGGTATTCAGCCGTCAGAGTTTATGAAGATCGGCTTGATTCTTTTTCTATCCAAGTACTTATCTGAAGAGCAGGCCAAGATTACTCAGTTTACTCGAGGACTTTTACCGCCGCTTGGCTTAATTGGACTCTCGTTTGGGCTAATCATGCTGCAGCCTGACCTTGGCACAGGCATGGTGCTTGTGGGAGCAACTATACTTATGATCTATATTTGCGGCGCGAGACTACTACATCTATCTTACCTTGTCATGTTAGGCATTGCGGGGTTTGTAGGGTTAATTATCGCAGCGCCTTACCGTCTTTTGAGGATCACATCATTTCTTGATCCTTGGCAAGATCCTCTCGGCTCCGGCTATCAAATCATTCAATCGCTTTATGCTATAGGACCGGGCGGTCTTGTTGGTCTTGGCTTGGGGATGAGCCGGCAAAAGTATAGTTATCTGCCGGAACCGCAGACCGATTTTATTTTCTCTATCATTTCCGAAGAGTTGGGTTTCATAGGCGGTGCGCTCGTTTTACTGCTGTTTTTGCTTCTGATTTGGCGAGGTATGCGTACAGCCATTACAGCTCCGGATACATTCGCCAGTCTTGTCGCTACCGGTATCGTAGGGATGATTGCCGTTCAGGTCATCATAAATATCGGTGTAGTCATTGGAATGTTCCCGGTAACGGGCATTACCTTGCCGCTAATCTCAGCAGGCGGTTCGTCGCTAACCTTGATGCTAACCTCTCTCGGCATTTTACTTAACATATCCAGATATTCGAGGTGATTCCTTTGCGCATTGTGCTAAGCGGGGGAGGCACCGGCGGGCATGTGTATCCGGCGCTAGCCATCGCACAGCAATGCCTGCAGGAAGATCCCCAATCGACATTTTTATACATAGGCACGAATTCAGGATTAGAGAAAGATATTGTTGCCAAATGCACACCGCCTATTCCGTTCGAAGCCGTTGCAATTTCCGGATTTCGAAGAAAGCTAATGTCGCTTGAAAATGTCAAAACCATACTGCGATTTTTACGTGGAACTCGCAGAGCCAAAAAACTGCTGCGCCAGTTTAAACCCGATGTCGTAGTCGGTACTGGCGGTTATGTGTGCGGCCCTGTTTTGTATGCGGCTGCTAAACTTGGCATTCCTACATTAATTCACGAGCAGAATGTCATTCCCGGACTAACCAACAAATTCTTAAGTCGTTATGTTTCCGTTGTAGCTGTTAGCTTTAAGGGTGGAGAATCGCATTTTCCACAAGCGGCGCGTACGGTATACACCGGAAATCCGCGCGCAACTTCCGTTGTCCATGCCGATGCGGCAAAAGGTTTTGCTTCTATTGGCCTGAAGCCAGGGGCCAAACTTATCGTGATCGTTGGCGGCAGCGGGGGAGCTAAAGCAATCAATGATGCGATGGCTGACATGGTGCCAATGCTCGAGCAAGGCAGAGACGGCTTCCATTACCTTTATATTACAGGCCAGCGCTATTATGAAACCGCATGTGACGGACTGGCAAGCAGGTTCGGCACTTTGCCTGCTAATGTGACAATAGCCCCTTATATTCATAATATGCCGGAAGTGCTTGCAGCAGCTAAACTGATTGTGAACCGCGCAGGAGCTTCTTTTTTGGCGGAAATCATGGCATTGGGCTTGCCTTCCATCTTAGTTCCATCGCCAAATGTAACGAACAATCATCAAGAACATAATGCCAGATGGTTGGTTGGAGAAAGCGCGGCCGAAATTATTTTAGAGAGAGAATTATCAGGAGCCTTGCTATATCAGGCTATTCATAAAATTATGGACAATGAAATACGTTGGGAGCACATGTCAAAGCAAGCCCGCAAGCTGGGTCAGGGAAATTCTGCTGCGCTTGTTACTGCTGAATTAAAGCGCCTTTGTCACACTCCATCCGATTTAACATAAACTACACTATAACCGTGACAGACACCTAAGGAGACGAGAATTATAGCAGTTGAAAGAGCTGGTCAATTCTCGCTTTTGCCTTACGTTCTGTGAAGGAGGTTTTCTCATGCGCCAGTTGATTTCTGACTTGCAGGCAGCAAATGTCGGAGACATTCGGCTTCATGAATCAATAGCACCCCATACCACTTGGAAAATCGGAGGACTTGCCGATATTCTGATTATCCCGCATAACAAAGAGCAGCTCGTTCGTATTGTAAATCTGCTGAGCGAGCGGCAAATCTCTTGGACGACGATTGGCAGAGGCTCAAATCTGCTTGTTTCCGATCGTGGCATCCGCGGCGTGGTCATTAAACTGGGGGAAGCATTCGAGTCGCTTCGCTTTGACGGTACGGTAATACACGTCGGAGCAGCATACTCGTTCATTAAGCTATCGGTCATGGCCGGCAAGGAAGGGCTAACAGGCCTAGAGTTTGCGGGAGGAATTCCCGGCTCGGTGGGAGGCGCCATTTATATGAACGCGGGGGCCCATGGGTCAGATGTGTCACGAATACTCAAGGGAGCTGAAGTGCTCTGGGAGACAGGGGAATTGGCATTCATGACAGCGGAAGACCTGCAGTACGCTTACCGGCATTCCCTCTTGCATGAACGTCCGGGTATTGTAACGGAAGCTGTGTTTAAACTGGAATACGGCGACCGCAAAGAGATCGCGGGAACGTTAGCCTCTTACAAGGATCGCCGTTTACGCACTCAACCGCTGCAGATGGCTTGCGCGGGGAGCGTATTCCGCAATCCAGAGGGCACTCATGCTGCTAAGTTGATTGAAGAGGCCGGATTGAAAGGAACGCGAATCGGAGGCGCAGAAGTTTCCACTTTGCATGCCAATTTTATTGTCAACACCGGGAACGCGACAGCGGAAGACGTGCTCACCCTAATGGAATATGTCAGGCAGACCGTTTTTGAGAAAAGCGGGATACGGCTTCTTCCAGAAGTTTTGTTAGTGGGTGAGCGGTAAATCGGAGGTGAGACATTGGAGAAGTTGGTCATCGAAGGCGGAAGACCTCTCTCGGGAACCATACACATCCACGGCGCTAAAAACGCCGCGTTACCGATCCTTGCCGCCAGCATCATGGCGGAAGGAACGCATAAGATAAGCAATGTGCCGGATTTGCTTGATATCAGCGTAATGCTCGATATATTACGGGCATTAGGCTGCAAAGCCGAGCAAAAGGGCAGCGTTGTCACTGTTGATACGTCCACCGCTCATTCCTCTCATATTCCCGAAGAATTAATGAAACAGATGAGATCTTCTATTTTTCTCATGGGGCCTTTACTCGCTAGATACGGCTCTGTGCAAGTGTATCAGCCAGGTGGTTGCGCCATTGGAGAACGCAAAATCGACCTGCATTTGAGGGGGTTAGAAGCACTTGGCGTCGACATTCGAGAATACGGCAATACGATTGTTTGCCGCGCGGATCGTCTGAAGGGCACTGATATTGTACTCGATTTCCCGAGTGTTGGGGCAACAGAGAACATTATGATGGCTGCCGTTCTGGCAGAAGGCGTAACTACACTGATTGGAGCGGCGAGGGAGCCTGAAATTCAAGATTTGCAGCATTTTTTAAATAGTATGGGTGCGGATATCATTGGTGCCGGAACCGATACGATTACCATAAAAGGTGTGCGCAAGCTAAGTCCCAGTACGTATCGTATCATACCGGATCGCATTGTGACAGGCACTCTAATGGTTGCAGCTGCGGCAACGAGAGGCAGTGTTCTTCTGGAAGGCGCGTGTCCGGGACATTTAACGTCCGTTATTCATGTTCTGCGGCGCGCAGGTGTTCACATTACTGCATACGATGATATAATACAAGTAACGGCACCTGCTAGACCTAAAATGGTAGAGCGAATTGTAACGGCACCATTCCCGGCTTTTCCAACAGATTTGCAATCACAGGTTATGGTATTATTATCCCTAGCCGATGGGCTTAGCATTATGAAGGAAACGATCTTTGAAGGCAGATTTAAGCATGTAGACGAATTGTCCCGTATGGGTGCCGATATTCGCGTTGACATGACAAGCGCCTTTATACGCGGCGTGCCGCGTTTGTACGGTGCTACAGTAGAAGCTACCGACTTGCGTGCAGGAGCTGCGTTAGTCATAGCAGGATTGGCTGCACACGGCACCACCATCGTTGAGCAGGTTCATCATATTGACCGCGGGTATGATCGAATTGAGAATATGTTTGCAAGGCTAGGGGCTCAAATTTATCGGCAAAGCCCAGTGACAAGCGAACAAACAGGCACGGAATAACTTGTGTTTACATTGATCAGAAAGTCCCTTCCTGCACGGCGGGAGGGGATCTTTATATGAGGTGCAAAAAATATGCCGCAACGAACACCGATCAGTTCTGATTCCGCGCAGGATATGCCTGTGCTTCCTAAATCGCCAAAGATCAAAAGAAGAAGCAAAAAGCTGTTGTTCTTTTTGGTGTTTTTTTTCGTAATTATATTAATTCTATTATTCTTCCAATCTTCGCTTAATAGAGTCACTTCCATTGATGTGACGGGCAATGATCTGCTGCCCAAAGCAGAGGTTGAGACGGCTAGCGGCATCGCAGCAGGAGATCACTTTGTTGAGATTAGCAGTAAGACGATAGAAAAGCGAATAAGTGCCTTGCATATGGTTAAAACGGTTAAGGTTAAAAAGCATTTTCCAGGTGTCATCTCGATTTCACTAGTGGAGTTTCCCCGTGTTGCATTTGAAATTAACGCCGATGGCAAACTCGGTGCAGTATTGGCAGACGGCACCTTCGTTGAGCAGAAACAATCGGTAATCCCGGACAAGCCGATCCTGACCGGTTGGAAACCTGAGGATCCGAATAAAAGACAGCTGTGTGAAACGCTTGCCAGCATCCCGGCAGCCTTGATGTCTGATATCTCGGAGATCAAACCTGCTCCATCCGATGCCTATCCCGATAAAATCAAACTGTATACCCGAAACGATTTTGAAGTTTTTACAACGATAGCCTATTTACCCGATAAAATGAAATCTTTACAGGCTTATATAAACAATCTGAAGCAAAACAAGGTTACATCGGGAACTTTAACCTTACTTGAGGTAGACAGCCATAATGCCTACGATTTAAATAATGCGACAGATGGAACGGCGTCTCAATCATCCAAGAACGCTACGGATACAACGTCGCCAACACCGACACCGAAGCCGACACCGACACCCAAGCCTACGCCAAAACCGACGCCGAAACCGACACCGAAACCGACACCGAAACCGACGCCTTAAGTGTCCCAACTCTTGCGCCCAAGCAGGATGCGAAAAGTGTTTCAGTAAATTCATAAACTTCTATAAAAATGGGACTAAATAGACTACTCAACCCTATGAAATAATGATAGAATTAGGTTTATGGTATTCGGGAATTCCGCACCCTTACGTTTCTGCAAAAATTTTGTAGAAAAAAGAGGGATAATAGCGGAAATGTTGAATATGTAGAGAAGTATGTGCATTTACACAACATAAAAAATAATTATGAAATCAAACTACAGGAGGTGTCAAGGGCTTGAGCAGCAATGACATCGTTGTTAGTTTGGACATTGGTACATCCAAGGTTCGTGCTATTATAGGAGAGTTAGTCAACGGGTCCATCAGTATTGTTGGCGTCGGTTCTGCTGAATCCGAAGGGATTCGCAAAGGAGCGATTGTCGACATTGATGAAACAGTTCAATCTATTCGCAATGCGATCGACCATGCGGAACGCATGGTAGGTATTCAAATATCTGAGGTTTTTGTAGGGATTACCGGGAATCATATTATGCTTCAGTCCAGTCACGGGGTCGTTGCGGTATCGAACGAAGATCGTGAAATAGGACAAGAAGACATGGATCGCGTAATTCAAGCAGCCAAAGTGATCGCACTGCCTCCAGAGCGCGAAATCATTGGTGTCGTGCCCAAACAGTATTTGGTAGACGGACAGGAAGGCATACATGACCCTAGAGGCATGATTGGCGTTCGTCTAGAAGTGGAAGCCACCATTATTACAGGTGCCAAAACAAGTATACATAACCTTCTCCGTGTTGTGGAAAAGGCAAACTTGAAGGTATCCGGACTTATCCTTATGTCGCTAGCCTCGGGGCATTTGGCACTTTCCAAAGATGAAAAATCACTAGGAACCGTACTTGTAGATATTGGCGCGGGAGCTACAACCATTGCTGTTTTTGAAAGCGGCAATCTTGTAGCTACTTCAACATTGCCTATTGGCGGTGAGAACATTTCAAGCGATATTTCCATAGGACTTCGTACACAAATGGATATTGCTGAAAAAATCAAGCTTAAATTCGGCTGCGCAACTATTGCTGATTCAGCAGCGGATCAAGTATTTAAAGTGACCAGGATCGGCAGTAATGTGGATAAAGAGTTTTCCCAAGTGGATCTTGCTAATATTGTTGAACCGCGTGTACAAGAAATTTTCCAATTAGTGAGCGCTGAAGTTCGGAGGCTTGGGTATCAACAGCTTGCCGGCGGTTATGTATTAACCGGCGGTACGGTTTCTCTTCCAGGTGTTGTAGCCATAGCCCAAGAAGAATTAAATACTTCTGTTCGCGTAGCGATACCTGATTATATTGGTGTTCGCGATCCAGCGTATACCAGCGGTGTTGGTATTATAAGTTTCGTTACGAAATATCTTCGAAATCGCCCTTCAGCTTTAAACGCTAAAACCGGTGTTAAATCGTCGACAAAGGCATCGTCGAAATCATCGCCTGCTAATGACAGCGGATGGTTTAACAAGATGAAAGAATATTTTAAGGAATTCATTAATTAACATTGCCGACGATCTGCGATAGTAAAGTTAGGGGGATATGGCCTGAATGTTTGAATTTGATATGGATATGGATCAACTTGCCCAAATAAAAGTCATTGGTGTTGGCGGCGGCGGCAGTAATGCAGTGAACCGAATGATCGAAGCAGGTATAAAAGGTGTTGAATTTATAACGGTCAATACGGATGCACAAGCTTTGCATATGGCGAAGTCTGAGCATAAGCTGCAAATCGGCGATAAGCTGACTCGCGGTCTTGGCGCAGGTGCTAATCCGGAAGTTGGTAAAAAAGCGGCTGAGGAATCAAAAGAATCCATTATGAATACGCTTCGCGGCGCAGACATGGTATTCGTTACTGCCGGTATGGGCGGAGGCACAGGAACAGGTGCAGCCCCGGTTATTGCCGAAATCGCTAAGGAATGCGGCGCGTTGACAGTTGGTGTTGTAACTCGTCCGTTCACATTTGAAGGACGTAAACGTGCACTTCAGGCAGAAGCAGGGATTGCGGCGTTAAAGGAAAAAGTCGACACGTTAATTATTATTCCTAACGATCGACTGCTTGAAATTGTTGACAAGAAGACACCAATGCTTGAAGCATTCCGTGAAGCGGATAACGTTTTGAGACAAGGTGTTCAAGGGATTTCCGACTTAATTGCTATTCCTGGTCTGATTAACCTTGACTTTGCGGATGTCAGAACGATTATGACCGAACGCGGTTCTGCATTAATGGGTATTGGCGTTGCTACAGGTGAGAATCGTGCGGCTGAAGCTGCTAAGAAAGCGATTCATAGTCCGCTATTGGAAACGTCGATTGAAGGCGCAAGGGGCGTCTTGATGAACATTACAGGCGGACTGAATTTGAGCTTGTACGAAGTGAATGAAGCGGCCGATATCGTTGCCTCGGCTTGTGATGTGGAAGTTAATATGATCTTTGGTGCCGTCATTAACGAGAACTTGAAGGATGAAATAGTCGTAACGGTCATTGCTACAGGGTTCGAGCACAAGGAACAACGCATTGCGCCGCCACAGTTGCGTCGCCCAGGCGGTCAGTCTGAGCCGCAGCCCGACCAACGGCTAGGAAATCTCAAACCTTTCGGCAGTACAGCATCTAGTTCACAGAACACAGGATCCACGAATACAGGCTCTGTTCCTTCGGCACAGCCGACTAGTGATCAACTTGATATTCCAACGTTCCTTCGCAACCGCGGTGGACGTTCCTTAGATTAATTTCTACGAGCATAGTAAAAGTAAAATATGTGATAAACCCGATGGCCTCTTGGCTTCATCGGGTTTTTTGCGTCTTTTGTTGAAAGCCTGAGAACGCTTACGCAACATCTTTTGACAAAAAAAATGCCTGTTCTTTTCCATGTTTAGACAGACTTTGAAATCTGCCTTGGCTATACTTGGTTCATCCGTTCGGAGGTGAGTGAAGTCAGGTGATCGTCTATGTGGATCTCATCTTCCTGCTGAACTTTTGCATTGATGGGGCGCTGCTGTTCACAACTGCAAGAATACGCCACATTACCTATAAGCCATGGCGTTTACTGCTATCCGCCTCGATAGGTGCGTCCTATGTAATCATGCTGGCTCTGCCGGATTTGGCGTTTCTGTTTACTTTCATTATGAAATGTATATTCTCGGTTTTCATGATTTTGACTGCTTTTGGCTTCCGTGGACTGCAAAACTTTTTACGTGCTATAGGTACGTTTTATGCAGTTAGTTTTGGGGCTGCTGGCGGCATTTTCGGCATTCATTATATGCTGCAATCCCGCAGCGATGTATGGAATGGGCTGCTCATTTCACATTTAGGCGGCGAGACAGCGAACAGTCCTTATGCTTGGTGGTTCGTTGTTATACTTATAGCTGCTGTTCTGGCTCTGCTTAGAATTACGTACCGGGGTGCACAAAGGAAAGATCAGCTTGTTTCTGTTCTGGCACAGGTGCGTATTTATGTAGATGAGCATTGTGTGACGTGTACAGGCTTAATCGATACCGGTAACCAGTTGTATGAGCCGTTAACCCGCGTTCCGGTCATGGTGACGGAATTCGTCTGTTGGGGAGATCGACTGCCAAATGAGTGGCTTGAACGAATTCAATCAGGATCAGTTGAACGTCTCTTGTCAGATTTGGATGTGATCAAGGAAGATAACCTAACTAACTGCATGACTGATTGGGCAGCAAGACTCCGTCTTATTCCATTTCGGGGTGTACAGCACGGGACGCAATGGATGCCTGCAATAAAGCCCGATAAAGTGGTTGTAGAAAAAGAGGGAAAAGAATGGGCGACAACAAGAGTATTGGTAGGATTAAGTGCAGGAGCGCTTAGCGGCGATGGCTCTTATCAAGCGATTGTTCATCCGATGCTGATGAATGCAGGATCACAATGAAGTAACGATTCGTAAAAATAGGTTTATGTGCTCGGGAAGAGTTTTTCGGAATATCTACGAAGTAATGCTTCACAAAACTAGGTGCATGCTTTCGAAGCGATTTTTGCTGCGGAGATCATCTTAAGAAGTAACGCTTCACAAAACTTTTAGGAGGAACTTGCATGCTTGTGAAGTTGAAACTGCGTATGCAGATTGTAGTTTACCGGATCGCTTTTGCGTTAGGTCTAAAGAAAGACGAAATCCACTACATAGGCGGCAGTGAAGCTTTGCCGCCCCCGCTCTCCAGGGAAGAAGAAGAATATCTGCTCGATAAATTGTCTACTGGCGATGCAGCTATTCGAGCTATGCTCATTGAGCGCAATTTGCGTTTAGTCGTCTATATTGCCAGAAAATTTGAAAATACAGGCATAAATATTGAGGATTTGGTTTCGATCGGAGCAATAGGGCTGATTAAAGCGGTGAATACATTTGATCCCGAGAAAAAGATTAAGCTTGCAACTTATGCCTCCAGATGTATTGAAAATGAGATTTTGATGTACCTTAGACGAAACAATAAAATTCGCACCGAGGTATCGTTTGATGAACCTCTCAACATTGATTGGGATGGCAATGAGCTCTTGCTATCCGATGTATTAGGTACAGAGAATGATACCATCTACCGCAATATTGAAGAACAAGTTGACCGCAAACTGCTGCATAAAGCGCTGGATAAGCTTAGCGACCGTGAACGGGTTATTATGGAGTTAAGATTCGGCTTAACTGACGGCGAAGAAAAGACGCAAAAAGATGTTGCAGACTTGTTGGGAATTTCGCAATCTTATATCTCTCGCTTGGAGAAACGCATCATCAAGCGGCTTCGTAAAGAATTTAACAAGATGGTTTGAATATGTTAACAAGAGGTATCCGAATAAAAAATTTTAACCATTTTTTGGAGTATTATGTAAGCGAATCCTTTGTTGTCCCCCAAGCATTTGCGTGTATTTTTGAGGGCGCTCCCAAAGCGGGAGCGCCCTTTTTGAACGAATAAAGACGGGGTCCCTCGGAGATAATGATCAGTAATGTTTCTCCTTGGGAGGTAATCCATAATGACCCGCAACAAAGTCGAGATATGTGGTGTTGATACCGCCAAACTGCCTGTTCTGACCAACGCCGAGATGCGTGAGCTGTTTGCTGCACTGCAAACTAAGAACGAGCGAGGAGCCAGAGAGAAATTAGTGAACGGCAATCTGAGGCTCGTACTAAGTGTCATACAGCGATTTAACAACCGAGGTGAATTTGTCGACGATTTGTTCCAGGTCGGCTGCATAGGTCTAATGAAGGCGATTGATAATTTTGATCTAGGTCAAAATGTGAAGTTTTCCACATATGCTGTACCGATGATTATCGGTGAAATTCGCCGGTATTTACGCGACAACAATCCGATTCGTGTATCTCGGTCTCTAAGGGACATCGCTTACAAAGCACTGCAAGTAAGAGACAGCCTGACGAATAAGAACTCGCGGGAACCGACTATTTACGAAATATCTGAAGCGTTGAATGTTCCAAAAGAAGACGTAGTATTTGCGCTGGATGCGATTCAGGATCCAGTATCGCTCTTTGAACCGATCTATCACGATGGCGGTGATCCTATCTATGTCATGGACCAGATTAGTGATGAACGCAACAAAGATATGTCATGGATTGAAGGGATCGCGCTAAGAGAAGCGATGACCAAGCTTGGAGATCGCGAGAAAATGATTTTATCCATGCGATTCTTTGACGGCAAAACACAGATGGAAGTAGCCGATGAAATCGGCATTTCACAAGCACAGGTTTCACGGCTGGAGAAATCTGCGATTTCGCAAATGCAGAAGCATGTAAAAAGTTGAGAATGGAAGTTTGGCTGAAGAAGTTCAATTATGAAATCGTCAATTCCGCGAATGAGTGGAATTGGCGGTTTTTTTGCGAAAGGGGACATTTTGAATGATAGGCACATATACTATATCAAAGCCTATTAAGAGCACGAGAAAAAATGCGGAAATCAGGTGGTTTTTTTATGAAAATATCGGATTTCCAAACGAAGGATGTCATTAACATCATCGATGGAAAAAAGCTGGGACAGGTGAGCGATCTGGAGCTTGATTTGAGGCAGGGTCGCATTGATGCGATCGTCGTGCCAAACTCCACCCGATTTTTCGGATTATTTGGCGGCGGCACAGATGTTATTATTCCCTGGCGCAATATCGTTAAAATTGGTCTGGACGTTGTTCTCGTCAAACTTGATGATTCAAGGAGCTATCGGCCGGTAGAAGAAGCGGAAGAAATCTATGAGGTACATCGCCAGTATCGCGATTAAATGTAATCATTTGATGCATGTGGTATAGATTCCGAAGAAGTAACCTTAAAAGGTAGGCAATTCATTGTCTTTTTTGCTACAATAAGGGAAAAAGACCGCAAGCGATGCAAGATATAAGTTTGTCGGAATCAGTTCGATAAACCCGCTATAAAAGATCGCTTCGTTCCGCAGACGGGGAGGACAAGCATGGAGCCATTTGTCCTTACAAATACAGAGGGCGCGCTGCCTGTGTACGTTATACAAAAATGGCAGGACAGCTATCCTTACATAAGCGCAGGCTTCACAACGAGAAGCGGAGGGGTCAGCAGTGCCCCATATGACACCTTCAATGTGGGTTTGCATGTCGGTGACACTATAGAAGATACGCTTACCAACAGAACTAAGTTAGCTCATTCGCTCGGCTTGACTGCTGATCACTGCATTTATACCGAGCAAGTGCATGGTATTTCCGTTAAGGCCGTTAGCGCAGATGACGCAGGAAAAGGCGTACGAAAACGTGAAGACGCCTTGCAAGATACAGACGGGATCATGACAACAGATCCGAATGTAGTCTTATGTTCCATGTATGCGGATTGTGTTCCGCTTTATTTTTTTGATCCGGTTCACCGCGTCATCGCTTTGTCTCATGGAGGCTGGAAAGGAACTGTTGCGAATATTGCCAAGGCTACGGTATCCCGGATGGTAAGTACGTATGGCTGCGATTCCAAGCAAATACTTGTTATGATTGGCCCATCTATTGGAGCATGTTGTTATGAAGTGGACGATCATGTATCTGAACGAGTTCGATCCGCATTGAAGGCAGAATATATTGAAGAATCTGCTGCTGAACGCATTCTGCAGCCCTCTTCTGCACCTAATAAATGTATGTTAAATTTGCAAGTGATGAACAAGCTATTGTTAGAAAAAGCAGGAATATTGTCGTCCCATATCGAAGTTACACAATTGTGCACGAGCTGCAGAACCGATCATTTTTACTCCCATCGCAAAGAGGGCGGACAAACAGGGAGGATGGCAGCCTGGATGGTCATAAGGAAAGAACAGGCACAATGAATTAGACGCAGTAAAAACAGCGCATTAACGAGGTGAATAAATCTGAAATGAGTTTACAACATAACCTAATTGAAGTGAATCAACGAGTGACGGAAGCTTGTTTACGAAGCGGCAGGAATTCATCAGAAGTACAAGTTATTGCTGTTACGAAGTATGTTTCCATAGAAAAGGCAAGAGAGGTATTGGATGCGGGCCTTTCTCATATCGGAGAGAATCGCTGGCAGGATGCCAAAAGTAAATGGGATGCCCTTCAGCCTCGCGGCATCTGGCATTTTATCGGACATTTGCAATCGAATAAGGTGAAGGAAGTAATCGGTAAGTTCACCTATATTCATTCGTTAGACCGCCTCTCGCTTGCTAAAGAGGTGGACAAGGCAGCAGCCCTGCTCGGCATTGCTGCACGCTGTTTCGTACAAGTCAATGTTTCTGGCGAAGCTTCCAAATTCGGTCTTGCGCCTGGCGATGTTCCTGCTTTTCTGAAGGAATTATCAGCTTATCCCAATCTGCACATTGAAGGACTGATGACGATGGCCCCGCTTGAGATGGAAGCAGAAGCAACACGTCCTGTTTTCCGAGGGCTGCGGGAATTACGCGATGATATTAATGAACAAGGGATATTGCCGAATGCCATCAAAGGGTTGTCTATGGGCATGTCGGGGGATTATGAAATAGCGATTGAAGAAGGGGCAACTTGGGTCCGTTTAGGAACAGTGCTCGTCGGGAAATCCTAACAAATAGGACAAAGGAGAGGAAACGAATGGGAATGATGAATGGATTTATGAAACTTATCGGGCTGCAAGATGAGGATGAAGGATTGATCCGGCATGCAGAGCATGACCGTGAAGTTGAATTCGACTCGGAAAATGAAACCAATGCCTATGATGCCCGTAATAAAAGTAAAGCGAATATCGTAAGCATCCATTCACAAAAAAGCTCGCGTGTAGTCTTATATGAGCCGCGTTCTTTTGATGATGCGCAGGAAATTGCCGACCATTTGCGTTCTCGCAGAGCGGTTATTGTAAATCTTCAAAGAGTTCGTTCAGAGATAGCTATGAGAATCGTTGATTTTCTAAGCGGAACTGTATATGCCCTTAACGGTTCGATATCCAAAGTCGGCGGGAATATTTTCTTGTGCACTCCGGAATCCGTAGAAATTCAAGGATCGATCTCGGAGTTATTGCAAGAATAAGCTTTCAATTCGGATACAGAAGAAAGAAATCTGCCATAGAAGCAGTTAGGAGAAGGTAGGAAAATGGGATTTAATTGGGTATCTTGGATTGATTCAATCGTGACTGTGTACCGCATATTAATTATCGCTTATATATTGATGTCTTGGCTTCCAAACGTAAGAAACAGCTTTGTCGGTGAATTGCTGGGTAAATTGGTTGAACCGTATTTAAGCCCCTTTCGTAAATTCATTCCGGCCATCGGTCCGATTGATATTTCGCCGATCGTAGCGCTCTTAGCGCTTAACTTTGTCGCATTAGGCATTAAATTTATTCTTGGTTTAATCCTTGGAGGCCTATGAGCAATGGCATTTATGCTCACTTCCATCCGGATGAGCATCCTTTTGTAGATAAAGCGGCAGAATGGGTAGAACGAGCGGCAGAGAAGCATGCTGTAAAACTTACAGATTTCCTGGATCCGAGGCAAGCTTTCATCTTAATGACGCTCGCTCAGCGTAATGGTGATGTGCAGCTCCGATTGGACGGCGGCTTTGCGGATGCAGAGCGCCGCAGAGCGATTATTGGACCGGATTACCGCAGTTTAGATGAGGAAGATATGGGCATTGTCGTTCTGTCGATTACTTCCGATGACAGCCGGATTCAAAAACTTGAACATGGGGATTACATGGGCGCCATCCTTTCTCTCGGGTTAAAACGGGATAAGGTTGGCGATATTCATGTTTTGGAGCATGGCTGCCATATCTTGATTGCACGTGAAACAGCCGAATACATGCATTTACAGCTGTCTCAAGTTCACAGAGTGCATGTGGCCACAGAAATTTTACCGCTTGCAGAGCTGCAAAAAGCAAGGGTGCAGCTTGAAGAAATGAGCCTTTCCGTAGCTTCTTTACGTATGGACGGCATTGTATCAGATGTCTTCCGCCTCAGCCGGTCAAAAGTCTTGGTGCCCATACAGGCAGGACGCTGCCGGGTCAATTGGAAGCCGGAAGAGGATCCAAGCACACCGCTGCGCGAAGGCGATATGATATCTTTGCAAGGATTCGGAAGATTTAAGATGCTGGAGGTCGAAGGTGTAACTAAAAAAGGCAGAGTTCGTGTCCGCGTTGGCAAATACGTTTAAGGGATTGTTATTTTTCACTCGAATGATGCAGGATTTTCCTGAAACATGTCGAATTTTACATAAAAGATGAAACGGGCATCCGTTTCTCCAACATTTCAGGAGGTGCATCATGTCTTTAACTCCATTAGACATTCATAACAAGGAATTTTCCCGCTCTTTCCGCGGCTATGATGAAGATGACGTTAATGAGTTTTTGGATCTTATCATTAAAGATTACGAAGCCGTGATTCGCGAAAATAAAGAGCTTCAGAATCAAATCATTACATTAGAAGAACGCGTAGGCCACTTCACTAACATAGAAGATACGCTAAGCAAAACGATTATCGTAGCACAGGAAGCAGCAGATGAGCTGCGCAGCAACTCCAAGAAAGAATCGCAGCTGATTCTGAAGGAAGCCGAGAAAAACGCCGACCGTATTATCAATGAAGCGCTGGCGCGCGCTCGCAAAATCGGACATGAAACCGAAGAGCTGAAAAAGCAAGCCTCCATCTATCGCATGCGTTTCCGTACGCTGCTTGAAGCTCAGCTTGAGCTGTTAAATAACCAAAGTTGGGACTCACTTGACTTAAACGGACCAAATGATTCCAAAAACGAAGAATAGGCTCCGCTTCAAGTTGACTCTATCTGGCGGATTCGTTATACTCCTGTTAAACGAACATGCATGAAAGCAATGACCGGAATGAGTAATTCGCGTACGCAGTGTCAGCGATTTAGGGACGGTGAGAGCCTAATCTCTGCAGCGAATGAAGATCTCCCGGGAGCATCTCTTGAACTAAAAGTAGAGAGAATCGGTTCATCCCGTTATCGATGATCGAGTGACGACAACATATGCGGGTATAGGACGGCTAATTGCTTAGCCTGAACACAAGTATCTGTTATCGTAACAAGGGTGGTACCGCGAGAGCTTCTCGTCCCTTTTTGGGGGATGGAGGAGTTTTTTTATTTGTAATGGAATCTGAAAACATCAAATTTTAGGAGCGATTAACTTGGATTATGGTAAAACGTTAAACCTGCTGCAAACCGATTTTCCGATGCGAGGCAACCTGCCTACGGCCGAACCGAAGGTTCAGGAGTGGTGGGATGAAATCGACATTTATAACAAAGTGCAGGAGAGCCGTAAAGGACGCAAGAAATTTATTTTGCATGACGGGCCTCCCTATGCGAATGGCGATATTCATATTGGCCATGCGCTCAATAAAGTACTAAAAGATATCATTGTGCGGTTTAAGTCGCTTCAGGGGTTTGATTCGCCATTCGTGCCTGGATGGGACACACACGGCCTGCCGATTGAGCAGGCTATTGCGAATAGCGGCAAAGCAGATCGCAAAAAAATGAGCGTCTATGACTTCCGCGAGTTCTGTAAAGAATATGCGCTGCAATGGATTGAAAAACAAAAGGTGCAATTCAAGCGCCTCGGTATTCGCGGTGATTGGAGCCATCCCTATATGACGCTTCAGCCTCAATTCGAAGCGGGACAAATTCGCGTATTCGGCGCCATGGTGAACAAAGGTTACATTTACAAAGGCTTAAAGCCTGTATATTGGTCACCGTCTTCGGAAAGTGCTTTGGCAGAAGCTGAGATCGAGTACAAAGAGAAAACGTCACCTTCGATTTATGTGGCTTTTGATGTGGTGGATGGAAAAGGCAAGCTGCCGCAAGACGCGGCGATCGTGATCTGGACAACGACGCCTTGGACACTGCCGGCGAATCTTGGCATTTCCCTGCATCCAGAGTTTGAGTATGCAGTGGTGGAGGCTGACGGGCGCAAATTTGTACTGGCGAAAGGATTGCTTGATGCGGCTGCCAAAGAAATTGGCTGGAGCGACGTTAAAGTACTGTCAACTGTAACGGGAACCGAGCTTGACCGCGTAACATGCCGACATCCTTTTTATGACCGTGAATCGCTGGTCATGATCGGCGAGCACGTAACCTTGGAAGCGGGAACTGGCTGCGTTCATACAGCTCCAGGCCATGGCGAGGACGACTTTGCCATCGGACAACGCTACGGCATAGGTGTTTTATGCCCAGTTGACGATCAAGGGAAATTTACGTCCGAAGCACCAGGTTTTGAGGGTGTATTTTACGATAAAGGAAATGCGTTAATTACAGATAAGCTGAAAGAGAGCGGGCATCTGCTGCATTTGTCGTTTATTCAGCATCAGTATGCGCATGACTGGCGGACGAAGAAACCGGTCATCTATCGTGCGACCGAGCAGTGGTTTGCTTCTATTGATAAGTTCCGTGAAGAAATGTTGCAGGAAATCAAAAAAGTGAAATGGACACCGCATTGGGGCGAAGTGCGCCTGCACAATATGATTGCTGACCGCGGAGATTGGTGTATTTCCCGTCAACGCGCGTGGGGCGTGCCCATTCCTATTTTCTATTGCAGAAGCTGTAATCATCCGTTAGTAAATGAGGGCACAATCGAGCATGTTGCCGCATTGTTTGAGCAAGAGGGCTCGGGTGCTTGGTTTGCCAAAGATGAGAAGGAATTACTGCCTGCCGGCACGGTCTGCGGAGAATGCGGCGGGGATCTCTTCCGTAAAGAAACGGACATTATGGATGTCTGGTTTGACTCCGGTTCCAGCCATGCGGCGGTGTTGGATACGCGCCCTGAGCTTCAGTGGCCTGCCGATCTCTACATGGAGGGTTCTGATCAATATCGCGGTTGGTACAACTCATCACTTATTACAGGCGTTGCAGTAAAAGGTCAATCACCATACAAAAGCATCCTTAGCCATGGGTTCACATTGGACGGTGAAGGACGTAAAATGTCCAAGTCGCTTGGTAATACAATTGATCCGAATCAGGTGTGCAACAGACTTGGCGCCGATATTTTGCGCTTGTGGGTGGCTTCGGTCGACTATCAAGCCGACCAACGTATCTCAGACAATATTCTGAATCAAATCACGGAAGTGTATCGTAAAATTCGCAATACGCTGCGCTTCCTGCTTGGCAATCTGGGTCATTTTAATCCAGTTACTGACCGAGTGCCGTTCCAAGAGATGAAAGAGCTGGATCGCTATGCCATGATTAGGCTTCACAGAATGACAGAGAAAGTCATTTCGGCTTATGACACTTATGATTTTCACGTAGTTTATCAAGGCATTCATCATTTCTGTGCGGTTGAATTGAGTTCTTTTTACCTGGATGTGATTAAGGACCGTTTATATGCCGGCGCTCCCAACGATCCATCGCGTAAAGCCTCGCAAACCGTGATCTACGAGGCATTAACAGCCATCACTAAGCTGATTGCGCCGATTTTGCCGCATACGGCGGACGAGGTTTGGAAGTTCATACCCGGCGTTGACATGGAAAGCGTACAGCTAAGCGAACTGCCTGCAGCAGCTAGCGAAATCTACGATGTGGAATTAGAAAACAAATGGGAAAGTTTCTTGGAGCTTCGCGACGAGGTGCTAAAAGCATTAGAAGAGGCGCGGCAAGGTAAAATCATCGGCAACTCGCTGGGAGCAGCGGTTCATCTTTACCCAGATGCTGCAGCCTACGAACTGTTGAATCGCATGGATCAGCTTGATCAACTCTTCATCGTGTCGGCAGTAACCGTGCATGATCCAAGTGAAGCAAAGCCGCAAGATGGCTGGAAAGCAGAAAATGCGGTAATCTCCGTAACCGTGGCAGAAGGGGAGAAATGCGAACGCTGCTGGATAGTGACTCCAGAAGTTGGGAAAAGTAAAGCGCATCCGACGCTTTGCTCTCGATGCAGTGAAGTTGTGGAAACCCATTATCGGGCGTAATAAGTCGAGGGGGAATTAACATGACCGAGCATAAGCATCCTGTAGGACATAAACAGGCTAAAGTGACGATAAACGGTGAGAATACAAATGAAGAAATCGGCGAAATAACGCATTCTAAAGCGTTGGAACTTCTGACAACTAAGATCAACGATATTGCTCAGCAGCTCGAACGCGTTCAAATCGCCGATTATGTCGATCTGATTAATTCTCCGCGAAAAGTAATCTATAGCAACATGCTTGCAGGGATATCCAGAGGCATCGGTTTCACTATCGGTGTGACAGTATTTACTGCAGTAATTCTTTATTTACTACAGAAGCTCGGTGCGCTTAATTTGCCAATCGTAGGCGATTTTATAACAGAAATCGTTAAATATGTGCAGTTTCAATTGGATGGCGGCGGCCCTCGGCATTTTTAGATTTAAGCCGAAGGACCTTCAGGCTCAAGCAGAGGGTCGCCTTCCCCATTCTCCATGTAGGATTTGTATACTTTATTACGCACTACAGTTACGTGAGATCCATATATGTCAGTAGCCAAAAAGCTTTCCAGAGGCTCAACATAGCCTTCAGCTTCATCCGCTTCAATATACATCGCGTCATAGCTGTCAATCTGATTGCCCTCAGCCATGGCAGGCGTATTACTGGTACCCCAGCTCTCAACAATCTGCCAAGCGTCCTCACCGTCAAATAAGCTTTGTTCCTCCCGTTCATCCAAGCTGGTTCGACCAAATGGAGGCGTAAGGATCTGTTCTTCGACCGGGCGGCGCTCAGAGACTATCCGATTCGGCACATGATCGATGCAATATTCCGTAGTTGGAACAGCAAGCAGTCTATCATAAGAAATTGGCTTATCACACAGCACACAGCTGCCATATTCATGCGATGCAATTCGCTCCAGCGCATCTTTGACATCTTCCAAATGATGTTCGGCATTTTCATTCAGGGCAATATCCTTTTCCCGTTCATAAAGCTCAGTAGCCGTATCGCCCGGATGGTTGTCGTAAGCAGAAAGCTCACCGACGGATTCGCGCTGGGAATTAGACAAATCAAAGTGGTCATTAGACGCTAATTGATGTTCCAAGCTTTCTTTTTCTTGAAGCAGTATTTGTTTGAACGCAGCAAGATCTTGAGGGGTTAAATGACTCATGAGCAGTTTTTCTCCTCTCGTGCACAGCAGTTTCGTACAAGCGGTTCTGGTTTAACTATAGTGTGAGCGTGATATCCCTTTTTTAGTGATGTTAATCCTTGGCCATTTTTTAAAAAAACTATTAGGAGGAATCTAGTGTGAAAACAAACCGGTTGGTTCCTTACTTCACGTTAGCACTTGTAGTTCTTATTCTCGATCAGATTAGTAAATATGCCATCAAAAAGAACATTGAATTATACCAAACGGTTTCCGTAATTGGTGATTTTTTCATGCTTACTTACCTTCATAATCGGGGGGCTGCCTTCAGTATTTTACAAAATCAACGATGGTTATTTGTAGGTATTACATTAGTGGTGGTAGTCGGAATCGTTGTTTATTTGCGTAAATCGGTTGCTAGTGGAGGCAAGCTGCTCCCAATCGCGCTTAGTTTGCTGCTCGGAGGCGCAATTGGCAACTTGATTGATCGTGCACTTTATGGCGAAGTCGTGGATTTTATTCAATTCCATTTCACATTTACGCTGTTTGACCAGCACGTCGATTATATTTATCCGATATTTAATATAGCGGATTGCGGCGTTGTTGTCGGCGTCTGTTTGATTTTGCTCGATACACTTTTAAAGTGGCGGAAAGAAAAGGAAGGTCATGCACATGAAGGACAATTACACGACGGACAATGATGCGAATGATGCTTTAGATTTACTTGAATGGACAGTAGGCGCAGAAGCAGCTTCTGAGAGGATCGATAAATTTTTGGCAGAATCCATAGAGGACGTGTCCAGAACGCAAGCACAGCAGTGGATTCGGGATGGACATGTACTTGTGAACGGTGCTGAAGTTAAGCCAAATGCCAAGCTGGCAAGCGGCAGTACGATTACGCTTCGCGTGCCCGAACCTGAAGATTTAGCGATTACAGCCGAGCATATTCCGCTCGAAGTTATTTATGAGGACAGCGATGTAATTGTGGTCAATAAACAACGTGGACTGGTGGTTCATCCTGCGCCGGGACACTATAGCGGAACGCTTGTTAATGCCCTTCTCTATCATTGCAAAGACTTGTCCGGCATCAACGGAGTACTGCGTCCAGGTATTGTTCACCGTATTGATAAAGACACTTCCGGCTTAATTATGGCGGCCAAGAACGATAAAGCGCATGCTTCCTTAGCGGCACAGTTAAAAGCGCATACCGTGAATCGAAAATATATTGCGCTGGCCCAAGGCCATATCGCCCATGATCAAGGCACAATAGACGCTCCAATCGGCCGTGACAGCTATGACCGCAAGCTGTATACCGTAACGGAAAAAAACAGCAAGGAAGCGATTACGCATTTTGTTGTGTTGGAACGGCTCGACAATTGTACGCTGGTTGAGTTGAAACTGGAGACTGGTCGGACGCATCAAATTCGTGTACATATGAAATTCATCGGGCATCCGCTTGTCGGCGATCCTGCCTATGGACGGACGAAAGGGATTACGATGAAAGGCGGTCAAGCGCTGCATGCGGCCGTGCTTGGATTCGAGCATCCTTCAACCGGCGAGCAGCTGCTGTTTGAAGCACCGCTGCCGGAGGATATGTCAGAGCTGCTTCATGGCTTAAGAACGAGATAAGCAAAAGAGGGGAGTCCCATATGAGTTCCTTTGAGCGGTTGGTGAATCCCCGCGTTAGAAATATTCAAATTTCAGGCATTCGCAAGATGGCCAATATCGTCAGCGGTTATAAGGATGTTCTATCGTTAACGATCGGACAGCCCGATTTTCCCACACCGGAGCATATTATGCATGCGGCTAATCAAGCAATCGCGGAGCAGCGGACAACGTATACGCCAAACCCGGGCTTGCCTGAGCTGCGTCAGGCTGTTTCTCGTTTCGTTAAGGAGAAATACGGACTCGGCTATGATGGAGCCGATGAGGTGATCGTGACAGCCGGAGCGAGTGAAGCGCTCGACATTACATTGCGCACGATACTTGAAGAGGGATGCGAAGTGATTCTGCCGGCACCGATCTATCCCGGATATGAGCCGTTAATTCGGCTCAGCGGGGGTGTACCGGTGCTGGTTGATACGCGCGGCAGCGGCTTCAAGATGACGGCCGAACTGATCGCGCCGCATCTAACAGCGAAGACGCGCGCGGTTATTCTCTGCTACCCGTCGAATCCGACGGGCAGGACGCTCAATCGCGATGAGCTGACAGACATCGCGCAGCTGCTGGAAAATCGCGATGTGTTCGTCATCGCTGATGAAATTTACAGCGAGCTGATGTATGATGCGCCGCATGTTTCTATAGCAACGCTGCCTGCGATGAAAGAGAAGACTATTGTCATCAACGGCTTGTCGAAGTCTCACTCCATGACCGGTTGGCGTATTGGATTCACCTTGGCTCCGGCCTACCTGACCCAGCATTTGGTGAAGGTGCATCAATACAATGTGACCTGCGCCAGCTCCATTTCGCAATACGCTGCTTTGGAGGCGCTGACGGCAGGTATAGACGATGCATCTCCGATGAAGCGCGAGTATGTTTTGCGTCGTGACTTTGTTTATGACCGGCTAGTCAACATGGGCTTCGAATTAGAAAAGCCAGAAGGTGCTTTCTATGTATTTCCGTCAGTGGAGCGATTCGGCCTTTCCTCTATGGATTTCACGATGAAGCTGCTGGAAGAGCAGCGTGTTGCTGTCGTACCGGGTGATGCCTTCTCTTTATTTGGGGAAGGCTATATTCGCATCTCCTATGCATACAGCATGGAAATGCTGGAGCGGGCAATGGACCGGCTATCGCTTTTTGTAAAAGGGCTAGAGGCATAGAAAAAGCTCCCAATCATCGCATGAACAGCGGTGGTTGGGAGTTTTTATGGTTAAGGTATCAAATGACCGGACCGCCGAAATGTTGGATCGGATGATTAGATCGCGTTAGATTTCCACTTGAAATAATCGGTCATTAGGTTAATTGCCTGATCAATCGCTGCTTCGTCCGGTTCGATTTTGGCATGATGCAGGCCATAAGGTGTATTCACTCCAAGCCAGAACATGAACCCTGGAATCTTTTCAAGAAAATAGCCAAAATCCTCGCCTGTCATAGCTTCATTGCATTCGATTAATTGTATCGGCGTCGAGCTGGACACCCATTCCATAAAAGCCCGGGTTACGTCAGCATCATTGAACACCTGACGATAATTCGATCCATAGTCGATCTCAGCCTTGCAGCCAAAGGATATTTCGATGCCGGTAATAACTGCTTCGATGCGGCTTTTCACAAGCTTCATCGTATCCGCTGACAGTGTGCGAATCGTGCCTTCAAGTCTGGCTCTTTCGGCGATGATGTTTTGCTTCGTCCCTCCAACGATTTTGCCAATTGTGATCACGGATGAATCCAGCGGATTGACGTTGCGTGATATAATGGTTTGCAATTGTCCAACAAGCTGGCAAGCTGCCACAATCATATCGTTAGCTTGATGCGGGAATGCTGCATGGCCGCCGGTGCCGATCAGATCAATGAACAGCTCAGACGTGTTGGCGAATAAAATACCAGGTCGCGTCGCAATGGTGCCGACAGGATATTCAGGTGCGATGTGAAGAGCAGTAATCTCGTCCGGCATCCAGTCTTGCAATTCCTCACTCTTCAGCATCGGCATTGCGCCTCCGGGACCTTCTTCTGCAGGTTGAAACAGGAAAGTGACATTGTCTCCAATGGGTTCATTCACAATACGGGTCAGGATGCCAAGCCCAATAGCCATATGCAGATCGTGGCCGCAGGCGTGCATGAAGCCGGGATGCTCCGACTGAAAATCGTAGCCTGTTTCTTCTTGAATAGGCAGCGCATCCATATCTGCGCGGTAACCGAATCTGCGCTTTGGGTTTGTGCCCTTCACATTGACAAGGATGCCAGTGCGCCATGTGCGAACTTCTAAGGATTGCTGCGGCAATGTTGCGATGTAGGCAAGCAAATATTGCTGCGTTTTGAATTCCTGAAAGCCTGGCTCGGGGATTTGATGCAGCTGTCTCCTGATATCTACGAATGGACTTATTTCAGAAACCGTCATGGGTTGCCTCCTAAAGAAAATCTTATCTCTCTATAAGTAAGGCCCGGCGCCAATTCGCCGAGCCTCAATGGTGTATTCTTACAGCGTGCGCAGGTCTTTCAAAATTTCTGTTTTGGACTTCGTTTTATCGTCCACTTTTTTGATTACGCGTGCAGGCGTGCCAGCTACAACTGTATATTCCGGCACATCTTCCACTACGACTGCGCCTGCGGCAACAACAGAGCCTTTGCCAACTCTTACGCCTTCAAGGATTACAGCGTTAGCGCCGATTAACACTTCGTCTTCGATCACAACCGGCTGCGCGGATGGCGGCTCGATTACACCGGCAAGGACAGATCCGGCTCCAATATGGCACATATTGCCCACTTTTACACGTCCGCCGACAACTACGTTCATATCGATCATCGTTCCCGAGCCGATGGAAGCGCCAATGTTAATAACGGCACCCATCATAATAATCGCGTTGTCGCCAATGCCGACCATCTCGCGAATAATAGCGCCCGGCTCAATGCGAGCGTTAATGCCTTTCAGATCGAGCAGCGGAATTGCCGAGTTGCGGCGGTCATTTTCTACCACATAATCTGTAATCTTACTGCTTTGCGCATCCAGTACCGCTTTAATATCCGTCCATTCACCGAAGAGCACGCCGCTTTTGCCCGAAACAAACGCTTGGATGTCTCCGCCGAAATCAATGCTTTCCAATTCGCCTTTGACATAAACTTTAACCGGTGTTTTTTTCTTGCTTGTTTTAATAAGATTAATAACTTCTTCTGTGTTCATTTCAATAGACATCAGATCTTCACAGCTCCTTGATTTAATTAGATTCCGTTCGTAATGAACTACATCTTTTATAGCACAATCCCCCTCATCCTAGCAATGTTTGTCGAACGTTTTTAGAGGTAAAAGCACGAATATAGGGAGGGTTTAATGAATTTAGCAGTTAGAATCAGGCGGCCAATGGTCAAAATGATCCTTGACTTCCTCTGTAGATAATGGGATAATTCCTTTAATTAAATGATTGTACCTTTAAAATCAGTCCAGAGAGGCTGGCAAGGTAATCGTGAGCATAGGAATGGAAGTTAGCATTAGCAACGTAAGCAGAACATCTGCCAGCGTTGGTGCCGTATATCCGCATGCTTCCAGAATCCATCGATTATCTAGCTCTCCGCCTTTGGCGGAGGGCTTTTTTAATGGTTAAAAGCAGGCAGAGGAGGGTCAAAGTGTGAACGAGCTGACGCACACCATTATGGATGAGATGGGCATTCGCCGAGCCTTGACACGAATTGCCCACGAAATTGTCGAGAAAAACAAAGGGATAGAGGGCTGCATCCTGATTGGCATACGTACGAGGGGAATTTACCTTGCTCAGCGTGTAGCTGACCGGATTACAGAGATCGAAGGCGTATCGCTCCCTGTAGGGGAAGTAGATATCACATCCTACCGAGATGATCGGATGAAGCTAAGCTCGGTGGAAGCAGTGGCCCAAGGCGGCTCGATGCCAATACATGACAAGAAAGTGATTTTGTTCGACGACGTGCTTTACACGGGACGCACCGTAAGAGCGGCAATGGATGCGTTAATCGACATCGGAAGGCCGCAAAACATACAACTGGCTGTACTGGTCGATCGGGGACATCGCGAACTGCCGATTCGTCCAGACTATGTAGGCAAGAATGTTCCAACCTCCAAAGCGGAAAACATCGAAGTGCTCCTAACAGAAATTGACGATCAAGACACTGTCATCATACAACAACTAAGGGGGAAGCAAGGATGAGCCACATAGGAGTCTTAGATACGAAACATTTGCTTGGTTTAAAAGAAATGAGCAAGGAAGAGATTATCGGTTTGTTAGATCGCGCAAAATATTGGGAAGAATCCTCTACAAAAATCGGATCAACCCTGAACGGCACATTAATTGCAAATCTTTTTTTCGAAAACAGCACAAGAACACGATTTTCCTTTGAAATTGCCGCTAAAAGGCTCGGCGCAGAGGTTATTAACTTCTCATCAGCCGAATCGAGCGTAACGAAGGGTGAATCGATTTATGATACAGTCCGAACGCTGGAGTCGATGGGGATTGATGCAGGCATCATTCGCATGAAGCCGATCGGGCTGCTGGCGGAGCTGGCACAAAAAATTAAGGTGCCGCTGATCAACGCCGGAGACGGCAATAATGAACATCCTACTCAGTCGCTGCTGGATTTGTACACCATGCGCAAACAATTCGGTCACATCAAGGGACTGCGCGTTTCCATCATCGGCGATATTCTGCACAGCCGCGTGGCTCGCTCCAATCTGTGGGCGCTTCGGACGATGGGAGCTGAAGTGCAGTTCTGCGCACCGGAAAATATGAAATCTCCTGAGCTTAGCGAGTATGCTCCCTATGTCACTATAGAAGAAGCGCTCAAAGCTGACGTCGTGATGATGCTTCGCGTCCAACTGGAGCGCCATGAAAAGGGTATGATCAATACGGCTGAGCAGTATCGCGAGCAATACGGTCTGACAGCTGAGCGGGCGGGCAAAATGGCACCGCATGCGATCATCATGCATCCAGCTCCTGTTAACCGCAACGTGGAGATCGATGATGTGCTGGTGGAGCATGAGAAATCTAAAATATTTACACAAATGGGACACGGCGTGCCGATTCGAATGGCGGTTATCGAACGGGCGCTTAGTTAAGCAATAAGAACATTATACTGTTAATAGACAGTTCGGCTGGATAGAGGAGGGCATCATGGGAATTTGGATATTAAACGGAACGCTTGTGGACGCACAAAATGAAAAAACAAAAAGGCACTTGTTAATTGAAGGGGGCATCATTGAAAAGATGGTCCCGGCTATGCATGAGCTGCCGGATACGACTGGACACGAAGTCATTGATGCAGCCGGTAAGCTGGTTGCTCCCGGATTTATCGATATGCATGTGCACTTAAGAGAGCCTGGATTCGAACATAAAGAAACGATTGCCACAGGCACACGTTCCGCAGCTAAGGGCGGCTTCACGACGATCGCCTGCATGCCGAACACAAGACCGGTTATAGATACGGTTGAAACAGTGCAATATGTGCTGGGTAAAGCAAAGACGGAAGGCAGCGTGCGTGTGCTGACCTACGGTTGTATTTCCAAGGGTGAGCTTGGACGTGAGCTGACAGACATGGCTGCGCTGAAGAATGCCGGCGCAATTGGGTTCACAGATGACGGTGTCGGCGTTCAAAATGCGCAAATGATGAAAAATGCGATGGTACAAGCAAAGACGCTAAACATGCCGATTATCGCCCACTGCGAAGATAATACGCTGGTCGAGGGCGCGCCGGTGAACGAAGGAACATTTGCAACGAAGCATGGGCTCAAAGGCATTCCGAACGAATCCGAAGCGATTCATGTTGGCCGCGACGTGCTGCTGGCTGAGGCAACAGGCGTTCACTACCACGTATGCCACGTCTCAACGGAACAGTCGGTTCGCCTAATTAGGCAAGCTAAGGCACATGGCGTGAAAGTGACTGCAGAAGTATGTCCCCACCATTTACTGCTGTCGGAAGAAGACATTCCAAGCATGGACGCCAATTGGAAAATGAACCCGCCGCTGCGCACCCCGCGCGATGTAGAGGCGATGATCGAGGCGATTGAGGACGGAACGATTGATATCATTGTGACGGATCACGCGCCGCATAGCGAGGAAGAGAAAGCTAAAGGCATGCAGCTTGCGCCATTCGGTATAGTAGGCTTAGAGACAGCGTTTCCGCTGCTGTATACAAAGTTTGTAGCGACTGGCAAATGGACGCTTGGCTTCCTTTTGGACCGCATGACGGCTAAGCCTGCCGAAGTCTTTTCACTGCCGTACGGCACATTAGCTGTAGGGAAGACTGCGGATCTGACAATTATTGATCTCGAACTGGAGAAGGCCGTTGTTCAAACAGATTTCTTATCCAAAAGCTCAAACACGCCATTCATAAATTGGATGCTTAGAGGCTGGCCGGCGGCAACCATCGCATCAGGCAAGGTTGTCTGGAAGCAATAAATAACGTCCTAACGCTAAACACGTACCATGCATCACGATCAAATTAATCGGTTGTTGATCGCCGATTTTCGCAAGATACACGGAGAAGGAGCTGAAGGAAATGCAGGCAAGGTTGCTGCTTGAAGATGGAACAGTATTTACGGGAACTTCCTTTGGAAGTGAAGGAGAATCAACCGGCGAGGTTGTTTTTAATACGGGAATTACAGGATACCAAGAGGTATTATCAGACCCTTCATATTGCGGCCAAATCGTAACAATGACGTATCCGCTCATTGGCAATTACGGCATTGCGCGCGACGATTTTGAATCAGTTCGCCCTTTTATTCATGGCTTTGCAGTGAGAAAGCATGAGGAGATGCCGAGCAATTGGCGTTCGCAATATACACTCGGAAACTTACTTAAAGAATATGGCATTATCGGCATTGAAGGCATTGATACACGGATGCTGACCCGCAAAATCCGCCAATACGGCGTCATGAAGGGACTTCTGACAACGTCTGACAAATCCGCGGTTGAACTGCTGGAACAACTGAAAGCTACTACCTTGATGACGGATCAAGTTTCGCGCGTATCGACCAAAAGCGTGTTCAGCGCGCCCGGCAATCGCGAACGCGTCGTGCTTGTGGATTTCGGCGCGAAGAGCGGTATCATACGTGATCTCAGCAAACGGAGCTGCGATGTTATCGTTGTGCCGCAAGACGCAACAGCGGACCAAATTCGCCGCTTAGCGCCGGATGGCATCCTGCTGTCGAATGGCCCTGGGGATCCAAAAGATGTTCCGCATGCAGTGAATATGGTGAAAGAGCTGCTTGGCGAAATTCCGATGTTCGGTATTTGTCTAGGTCATCAGCTGTTCGCGCTCGCTTGCGGCGCTGATACAGAGAAGTTGAAGTTCGGTCATCGCGGTGGCAATCATCCTGTGAAAGAACTTGAGTCCGGCCGCTGCTATATCACTTCACAAAACCATGGTTATTCGGTGAAAGAAGAATCGGTAAAAGGCACTGATCTGACAATTACGCATATCAACAATAATGATAAAACGATTGAAGGCTTGAAGCACAACAAGCATGCTGCCTTCTCCGTACAATACCATCCGGAAGCAGCGCCTGGTCCTTTTGACTCCAGCTACTTGTTTGATGACTTCATCGCAATGATTCGCAAATTCCAACTAGACAATCCGAAGCAGCCGCAGCAAGCGGCCATGCTTGCGAATTGGAAATCGGCAAACGCTGCCGCAATAGCGAAAGGAGAACCTCACTATGCCCAAAAATAATGACCTCAAGAAAATTTTAGTGATAGGCTCCGGCCCGATTGTCATTGGACAGGCAGCGGAGTTTGACTATGCCGGCACACAAGCTTGCCAAGCGCTGAAAGAAGAAGGCATGGAAGTTGTTCTCATTAACTCAAATCCAGCCACAATTATGACAGATACGAATATGGCGGATAAAGTATATATTGAGCCGATCACGCTCGAATTCGTTACCCAAATTATTCGTCAAGAACGTCCTGACGGCTTACTGCCTACGCTGGGCGGACAAACAGGCTTGAACATGGCTGTAGCATTGGCTCGCGCAGGCGTGCTGGAAAGCGAAAATGTAAAATTATTAGGCACTCAGCTGAACTCCATTGAAAAAGCTGAAGATCGCGACTTATTTCGTGACCTCATGCGCGAATTGGAGCAGCCGGTTCCTGATAGCGTAATTGTAACGACGGTTCCGCTTGCGGTTGATTTTGCCAATGAAATCGGCTATCCGATTATTGTTCGTCCGGCGTATACGCTCGGTGGTACAGGCGGAGGTATATGTCATACTGAGGAAGAATTGGTTGAAACCGTAGCTTCTGGTATCCGTTATAGCCCGATCGGCCAGTGTTTGGTCGAGAAAAGCATTGCCGGCATGAAAGAAGTCGAATATGAAGTGATGCGCGATGCGAATGATAATTGTATCGTCGTCTGTAATATGGAAAACTTTGACCCCGTTGGTGTACATACCGGCGACAGCATCGTAATGGCTCCAAGCCAGACGTTGTCGGACCGCGAGTACCAAATGCTGCGTTCGGCTTCGCTTAAAATTATTCGGGCGCTGAATATCGAGGGCGGTTGTAACGTACAATTCGCGCTTGATCCGCACAGTTTTCAATACTATGTGATTGAAGTGAATCCGCGGGTATCCCGATCTTCCGCGCTCGCATCCAAAGCAACAGGTTATCCGATTGCCAAAATGGCTGCGAAAATCGCCATCGGCTACACGCTTGACGAATTGGTTAACCCGGTTACTGGGCAAACTTATGCTTGTTTTGAGCCAACCCTAGACTACATCGTATCGAAAATTCCGCGTTGGCCGTTCGATAAGTTCGTTTCCGCTAATCGTAAATTGGGCACCCAAATGAAAGCAACCGGAGAAGTGATGGCGATTGGCCGTACGTTCGAAGAGTCGATTCACAAAGCGGTTCGTTCGCTTGAAATCGGCGTACATCGCCTATTCTTGAAGGATACCGATAAGATTGATACAGAGACGTTGGAGTCCCGATTACAAAAGCCGGACGATGAGCGGTTGTTCTTGCTGGCTGAAGCATTCCGTCGCGGCTACACAATTGAGAAGCTTCAGGATTTGACGAAGATTGATTGGTGGTTCCTGCACAAGCTGGATCGCTTGATTGCGTTCGAGGCCGAGATTGCCCAGCCTGAATTGACGAAAGAACTGCTGCTTGAAACGAAGCGTAAAGGCTTCACAGATCGTGCTATCGCAGAAATTCGCCAGTTAGCCGGTCTAACCACATTTATTGTGGAAGCAGATGTGCGCACGCTGCGGTTGTCGCAAGACATCAAGCCAGTTTATAAAATGGTAGATACGTGTGCGGCTGAATTCGAAGCTACAACACCATACTACTACTCCACATACGAAACCGAAGATGAAGTGACTGAAACTGATAAGCAAAAAGTGATCGTGTTAGGCTCTGGTCCGATTCGTATCGGACAGGGCATCGAGTTTGACTACTCTACTGTACATGCGGTATGGGCGATTCAAGCAGCCGGCTATGAAGCGGTCATTATCAACAACAATCCGGAAACCGTATCTACGGATTTCAGCACATCGGATCGATTGTACTTCGAGCCTTTGTTCTTTGAAGATGTCATGAATATTATCGAACGCGAGAAGCCGCTTGGCGTTATCGTGCAATTTGGCGGCCAAACGGCGATAAACCTCGCAGCTCCTTTGCAAAAAGCAGGCGTACGCATTCTTGGCTCCGATCTGGAAAGCATCGATACTGCTGAAGACCGGAAAAAATTCGAAGCGCTGCTTCGCAAGCTTAACATTGCCCAACCGCCAGGCGGCACTGTCACATCAGTTGATCAAGCAGTAGGCGTAGCTTCGCAGTTCGGTTATCCCGTACTCGTTCGCCCATCGTACGTTCTGGGCGGCAGAGCGATGGAGATTGTATATTCCGATGAAGAGCTGCTGAGCTACATGGAATATGCGGTAACGATTAATCCAGAGCATCCGGTTCTAATCGATCGCTATATGCTTGGCAAAGAAGTCGAAGTCGACGCCATCTGCGATAAAGAAACTGTGCTGATTCCCGGCATTATGGAGCATGTAGAGCGCGCAGGCGTTCACTCCGGCGACTCCATCGCCGTTTATCCGCCGCAGACGCTATCTGATGAGATTAAATCGCAAATTATTGATATTACAACTAAAATCGCGCTTGCATTGAACGTAGTCGGCTTAGTTAATATCCAGTTCGTCATCTTCAATGATCAAGTCTATGTAATCGAAGTAAATCCGCGTTCATCGCGCACGGTTCCTTTCTTAAGCAAAGTTACGAACATACCGATGGCTAACGTAGCTACTCGTGTGATCATGGGGCAAAAGTTGACGGATCTGGGCTACAGCTCAGGATTGTGGCCGGAAGATGAGTGGGTTTCAGTAAAAGTGCCGGTATTCTCCTTTGCGAAGCTGCGCCGCGTTGAGCCTACTCTTGGACCTGAGATGAAATCGACGGGCGAAGTCATGGGCCGCGATGTGAATTTTGCCAAAGCGCTCTACAAAGGGTTAGTTGGCGCAGGCATGAAAATTCCGCCGACAGGCTCTATTATTGCCACCGTCGCGGATAAAGATAAAGAAGAAGCAGTTGATATTTTCAGCCGTTTCATGAGACTAGGCTATAAAGTTATCGCAACAGGCGGAACAGCCCAGCACTTGCTTGACGCTGGACTTCCGGTATTGACGGTAAATAAGCTAAGTGAGGGTAATCCGAATATTCTTGACCTGATTCGTAACGGGGAAGCACATTTTGTTGTCAATACGCTAACCAAAGGCAAAACGCCTCAGCGCGACGGCTTCCGTATCCGCCGCGAAGCTGTGGAGAACGGCATTGTATGCATGACATCGCTGGATACGGTAAAGGCGCTGCTGCATATGCTGGAAACCGTTAATTTCTCATCTAGAGCGATGCCGGCATTAATTGAAAAAAGGTAGTATGTAAAGGCCCCTATGCTGTCGGTTGTTTGCACCGGCTGTATAGGGGCCATATACCGAGGCTAATGATTCTGATGAACAATTCTTTTAGGAGGCATCCCGAAATGAGCTCAAAAGCAGATGTAGCCGGACGTATTATGGTGGCGCTTGATTATGGAACAGCGGGCGAAGCAGAGGGACTTCTTAAGCAGCTGCAGGGCATTCCGTGTTTTATGAAAGTGGGCTTGCAGTTATTTTACGCAGCAGGTCCAAGCTTTGTCGCCAGTTTGAAAGATCGTGGTTACAAAGTATTCTTAGACGTTAAAATGCATGACATTCCTAACACTGTCAAGGGCGGTTCAGAGAGTGTTACACGACTGGGCGTAGATGTATTCAATGTCCATGTCGGCGGGGGCAAAGCGATGTTGGAGGCGGCTTTGGAAGGTGTAGATAAAGCGCTGACAAGCTATACCTCTGCAGCCGTACAACGACCGATCGTGATTGGGGTTACGCAGCTTACAAGCACCAGCCAAACTATATTGAATGCGGAAATAGGCATTCCCGGTGATATGGAAGCCGCTGTCATTCGCTATGCGTGTCTGGCTAAAGAGGCAGGGCTGCAGGGTGTCGTTGCTTCTCCGATTGAGGTACAAAGCATTAAAGAAGCATGCGGCAAAGCATTCGTTACGGTCACGCCTGGCATTCGTCCTGCGGGTGACAGCAATGGCGATCAAACGCGTGTGCTGACACCTGAGCAAGCTTTTGCACAAGGTACGGATTATGTGGTCATCGGCAGGCCGATAACGCAAGCCGCAGACCCAAGAGCAACACTTGAAGCTATCATTGAATCGATTACTGCGAGCTAATGGACAAAGATAACGAAGAAGCGAGATCAGATCATTTCAATTAGGAGGATACTATGTCAACACAACAACTAGCTGCAGGGATTGCCGGCGCATTGCTGGACATTGGGGCGGTAGCATTGCGCCCGCATCAGCCATTTACATGGACGTCAGGCATTAAATCCCCCATCTACTGCGACAACCGATTAACAATGTCACATCCGCATATTCGCCGCCAAATTGCTGAAGGCTTTGCGGCTGTAATCCGTGAACAGTACCCTGACGCTCAGGTCATTGCCGGCACTGCAACTGCGGGCATACCTCACGCTGCATGGGTAGCTGAACTGCTTGATCTGCCAATGGTCTACATTCGCGATAAAGCGAAAGGGCACGGGAAAGAAAATTTGATCGAGGGCACAATCGTACCCGGACAAAAAGTAATCGTGATCGAAGACTTAATCTCTACAGGAGGAAGCTCTTTAAAAGCGGCTCAAGCCGTCAACGATGCAGGCGGTCAGGCGCTATGCGTATTAGCCATCTTTTCCTATCAATTAGACAAAGCCGTTAACGCATTTGCTGAAGCCGGCATTCCACTAATTACATTGTCCAATTACTCGGCTTTACTGGATGTTGCTGTAATGAAAGGTGCGATCCTTCCTGAGGATTTAAGCCTCCTCCAAACTTGGCGGCAAAATCCGGCATCGTTCGGCAATTAATTGTTTGAAGCAACAATATTTTCATTGACGGCGTTTGGTCTGTCCCTTATATTGGAAATAACAGCATGAATTCTTCTATAACGAAAGAGGCTAACTGTCTGAAAAGTCAGGGCGCAAAGCTACAGGGGCTTCACCGCTGCGCACATGCGAATCGGAAAGCCAGCCAGCCGCCGAAATATGAAGGGAGATGAAGAGAATGTCAGATGCCATTTTGAATTCCGTGAGCAGCACGAATGGCCTAATGCAAGCAGTTGGATTGAATATGTTCAACAAAGTGAAGGATACGCAGGAAACGAATGCTGCAGTAATGCTTCAAGATTTTACTAGCAACCAGCAAAAAGTATTGGAAGCTTCCGTACAACCGCACCTAGGACAAAGTATAAACGTAACTGTTTAATCATTCATACAAATAAACGGAGCTGAACATCAAGCAGAATCTGCTTGATGTTCAGCTCCGTTTTGTATTTACGAATGTTGGTCCCTTGCTAGGGGAGATTAGTATTATTGTTGGGCGGTTTGTGCGGGCTGCAGTGATGACTGTACTTGGCTTACCGCTGTTTGCGCTTGAACGATTTCAGTGGAAGCTTGCTTTAAAGCTTCTTCACATAATGTTTGGTTTGCTGATGATTGCTCGATTGCTTGAGTAATCATGCTTTTGGCAATGGATACGGAAGCTTCTGCTTTTTTTAGAAGGTCTGTATCGATTTGTTGAGCCATCTCCAATCCCTCCTCCTCTCCAGTGAAATGTCAATGGTCTAATCAATAACGACATTATTATCGATTTGAATGTGATTTTTTATGTGGAAATAGATATCCTAATTTTTTTGGAATTTAAGCATGCTCAAGATTATAAATTGTTGCATGTAATAGGAAAGAAAAGGCATACTAACAACAAAAACTTAAGGGGTGGGTATCGGTGTTTCTATCGATAAATACTAAAAGGGTTTTGATTGTTACTGTAATGACGTTATCTATAGCGGTCTCAGGTTGTGCAAATACTCAAAATAATTTAAGACAGCAAAATGCTCCAGGCTCAACCATACTAGGGCAGCCACAATTACAGCAGCCAAAAGCAACAGCAGATAACAAGATACAAGAAGCAAATGCAGCTGCAGCAAGGGTTGCAAAAATAAAAGGGGTACGTTCAGCCAACGTATTGGTCACTCAAAGAAATGCTTATGTTGCAGTTGTACTGGATACCAATTTACAAATATCGCGCAGTATCGAAGACCAAATCGCAGCTCAAGTCAGGGCAACCGATCCGAATATCCAAAACGTATATGTTTCAACCAGTCCGGAATTAGTGGCTCGTTTCAATGCTTACGTCCGTGATGTTCAACAAGGCAGACCCGTTAGCGGTTTTGTAAATGAGTTTAATGAGATCGTACAAAGAATATTTCCAAAAGCTAAATAGTTTTATTTCATTCTATCCTATCCCATCATTGCGAGTCGTAATGATGGGATTTTTTTTATGATGAGATTATATTTTTAGATATTTTTCGAATGTCCAAGCATATATTCATAGTGCCTTGTTGGGATAAGGAGCTGTATTTATATGCTTTCAACACCGAAATTTATTGCTATAGTCATCGGTAGTTTATTCATTGCAATCGGAATTAATTTTTTTCTCGTTCCCTACCAAATATTGGATGGCGGCGTTATCGGAATTTCTTTGATCTTCAATTATTTGTTTGGTGCAAAAATTGGACTTGTTATCCTAACATGCAGTACGCCCATCTTCCTTGTAGCTTGGTTCTGCAATCGTGACATCTTTTATAACAGTATTACCGGGTTGATAGTTTCTTCGCTCTTCATTGATCTACTGGCACCATTCCAATATCATTTCTTATATTATGTTGAATTAACTCCGATTTCGAATTCAATTATCGGCGGATTTATGGTAGGAACCGGACTAGGCGTTATGTTAAGGTATGAAACGAGTACTGGAGGTACAGATCTATTGGCACAGTTTTTCTCGAAATATATGCCCATTAATGTTGGAATCATCATCTTTTCGATTGATGCAATCATTATAAGCGTTGGAGGAATATTAATTTCGGGTGAAACTTTTGTTCTTTCAGTCATTACGATTCTGGCAGGGGGAGTTGCCACAAGTCTGTGTACCCTTAAAACTTGAAAAATTTGTAATCAAATTGACATGTATTTTTCATCTTAGATTAATGAACAATGTCTATAATAAACACCAGACCCCCCTTTTGAATATATTTGGATCCGCAGCCTCGGTGGCTTGCGGATCTCTTTTTTTGGCTATAAAAAACAGCCATCTTCGAAGCTAATAAGCTCGAAGTGACTGACTTTTGTTGGTTATGATGGTTCTATCCTTTTCCCGAGTATGATTAAGTCACGCTCGATGCTTTCTAGTTCTGCGATGCGCGGTAATTCTCCCCAAGTATCAAAGCCAAAGCTGCGCATGAGCCGCAGACTTGGTTCGTTATGGCCGAAAATAAAGCATAAAAGCGTCTTAATGTTCAGTTGTGGACAAGCGTCAATGCTGTGCTGCATAAGAAGACGTCCAAGTCCTGCTTTGCGATAATTTTCGTGAATGTAAATACTCAATTCAACGGTTGCTTGATAAGCCGGTCTGCCGTAGAAAGAAGAAAGGGATATCCACCCGGCGATGTGCCCATCTACTTCTACAACCCAGATTGGACGTGAACCTGAATCGTGTTGATGAAACCAATCAAGGCGACTTTCGACGGACACTGGGGACATGTCAGCCGTAACCATGCGGCTGGGTACAGTAGAATTGTAGATATCTACAATGGCAGGTAAATCGATCAATGAGGCACTGCGAATGAGAGGGGGGCTTCCCATGAATGTATACCCTCTTTCTCTGGTCATGTTTTTATTTATTGATGGATTCAGGAATCCAGGTTTTCAACTTTTCTAAATACCTGAATAATGTTTCTAAACCTTTGTCCCAATTGTAGAGATCGAAATTTTCATTTGGCGCATGCATGTTTTCATCCGGCAATCCAAAACCCATTAGCACGATAGGAGCGCTTAAAAGCCTGTTCATCACTTCAATGATCGGGATGGAACCGCCGCTGCGTGTGAATTTGGACGGGGCGCCGTAGGATTCAGCATAAGCTTGCGCTGCTTCAAGAATTACGGGATGATCAAGCGGCGTTACGAACGGATTGCCGCGCAGCAGCCGCTGTACCGTTACTTTCACGCCTCTAGGCGTGAACTTCTGCACATGCGCTTCAATACGCGCCATCACCTCATCCGGCTGCTGTGCCGACACTAGACGGCAGGCAAGTTTAGCGCTAGCTTCAGCCGGTATAATTGGCTTCACGCCTTCTCCTTGAAAGCCGCCGCTCACCGAAGTGATCTCGATCGTCGGCCGGGCTGCCGTACGTTCAAGAAAAGTATAACCAGCTTCGCCATACAGTTCGGAAACGTTCAGTTTCTTTATAATTATTTCATCATCCTTAGATACAAGGCTTAGAGCCTTTCTTTCCTCGGGAGATAGAGGTATTACACTGTCGTAAAAGCCTTCAACTGAAATATGCCCGTTCTCATCATGAAATGAGCTCAGGATGCGAGTCAGCGCATGAATCGGATTTTGGACGCCGCCGCCGTAGAGTCCGGAATGCAAGTCGCTGTTCGCGCCCTGCACCCGAATTTCAAGAGCTGCTAGACCTCGCAAGCCGTATTCCAGCACGGGTTGATCCTTACCCAGCATCGGATTGTCGGAGATGAGGATAACATCTGCTTTCAATTTCTCCTTATTGCTTTCAACGAAAGCGCCCATGTTTGGACTCGCGATTTCTTCTTCGCCTTCCATGCAAAATTTCAGGTTAACCGGCAGTTCACCGTTTGTATGTAAAAAAGCCTCCACAGCTTTTATATGCAAGAACAGCTGTGCCTTATCGTCCGTCGCGCCGCGCGCGTAGAGCTTGCCGTCTCGAACAACCGGATCGAACGGAGGCGAATGCCACAGGTCGATCGGATCAGGAGGCTGTACATCGTAATGACCATAGACGAGAACAGTCGGTTTGCCTTCTGCATGCATCCAATCTCCGTAAACAATCGGGTGGCCTCCTGTTTCCATTACCTCCACATTCTCCATGCCAGCGCTTCGCAGCTTGCCCGCTGCCCATTCAGCTGCACGGATCATATCTGGCTTATGCGCCGACAGTGCGCTAACGCTTGGGATGCGCAGCCATTCCTTGAGTTCCTCCAGCTGCCGTTCTCGATGCTCGTTTGCATAGGTGATTAAAGTCTCTAGTGTGGTCGATGTCATAGTTAAGTTCCTCTCATTACGAAGGTCTGATAGTCGGTCCGGCCGCCGTTATCGGTTTGATACATCAGGTGAAGGTGATCGACGTATGAATGAAGTACAAGAGGTATTTTGCGCAAAGATGCCAGAACATCTTGGCATTCATCGTCACCCATTTGCTGTCCAATGGTCAAATGAGGCTTAAAGGAAGCCGCTTCGCTAGCTGATAACTCACTCTGGCTTATTTTAACATAAAGCTGCCTGATCGGCTCTTCCTCTTTTAATGCTAAGTAAATCGAATTATGTACGGGATCGTGTTGGCAAAATCCTGAATTTCTTTGGACAGGAATACCACGATAATGTAATACATAAAGAATCCCTCCATAAAGCTCGTTAGAATTGTTGGTTTCCTAAGCAAGCACCTTGCGATTCGCGAGCCAATTTTTCTTTATTATGCCCATTATAGCGCAGCGCCTCTTTTTCAACAATTTGTACCCGTCATAGCGGCAATTCATATATTGCTAGTAGGATCCGGAGAGGGGATAACCTTATGAAAAGACAAGTGCATGGCAAAGAAATTACAGCAGTCGTCCTGCTAAAGCTGGAAGAACGCGGTGTTCCGCTGAAGGAGATTGCGGAAATCGTTCTCGAGATGCAAGGTCCTTATCATCCTGGCCTATCGCTTGAAAGTTGTATGGAATCAGTTATCGCCGTACTTCACAAACGAGAAATTCAGCATGCATTGCTTGTTGGCATTGAATTAGATGAGCTTGCGGAGAAGGGACTTCTGTCTGAACCGCTGCAGTCTCTTATAGAAACGGACGAAGGCTTATTTGGTTGTGATGAGACGCTGGCTTTTGGCTGCGTGCTGGGTTATGGAAGTATCGGCATCACAACTTTCGGGCATTTGGACAAGCAGAAAATAGGCATCATTCGACAGCTGGATACCAAAACAGGAGGTGTGATCCACACTTTTTTAGACGATTTAATCTGCAGCGTCGCTGCGGCTGCCTCGGGAAGGCTGGCTCATCGTCAGCGGGATCGAGCAGAGCAGAGCATTGTCGATTAGGAAGCCGGAATTTGGATATGCTATGGTTACATCAAATAATGGAGTGAGCGGTAATGCAGTGGGTATATTGGGTGAAGCTGTATGAGAGTAAATTTCAAGCAGGATGTTTAGCCAAACGGATGGAAGAAGACTGGTGGATTTACGGATATAACTGTCCGCAGGAAGTGGAAGTATTCAAATCAAGAAAAGGTCGTTTCGGCGTGAGATACAGCTTATAAAAACAGAGAGTTTTTTTCCTTGACTTTGAGTCTTGGACTGGTGTAAGATACTACTTGTCGCTGTAATAGCTGATGATGACGCGGGGTGGAGCAGCCCGGTAGCTCGTCGGGCTCATAACCCGAAGGCCGCAGGTTCAAATCCT